>QEPC01012560.1:488089-500131 GCA_003113815.1 Sphenodon punctatus | reverse complement strand
TGTACCCCCCCACTCTCCCCTCCCCCCATGCGCCAGAACTCCCCACCCCACCCCGGGCCCTGCAATTTATTTACCAACCATGGTGGGGCCGGGTCCTGACCTCTCTCTCCTCAGCACCACCACCACCGATCTGCATCCAGGGAGGGAGGCCTCCCCGAGTCCCTTCCTCCCTTGTAGGGAGGAAGGAACTCGGGGAGACTAAGAGCTGCGTGCACGTCAGCAGCTCCCAGCCCCCTGCACAGGCTGGGTTCCAGTCTGTGCAGGGGGCTGGAAACTGCTGAAGCACACACAGCTCTTAGTTCATACTGGGGGCACCTCTATTGGGCGCCCCCGTATGAACTTTCCCCCTGCCCGGCCCCTGCAATGAAAGAGTGCCCCCTGCATCACTCTTTCATTGTAGGGTCCTTTTATGTGGAGTGGATGGCGCTTCTAGCCGCCCACTCCGCATAAAGGGAGAACACCTCCCTTTTGTCCCTGAAGGCTTCCTTGGGAAGCCTTCGGGGGGGGGGGGGGAATGAGAATGTTCGGAGCCACCTCGAAGAACCTTCATAAAGTTTCTGCCTCTCTAAACAAGGTTCTTTGAGATGGCTCCGCACATTCATTGAGATGCCAATGTGGCCAATTTTAAAATTTTTTTTTAAGGCAAGCCTGACTGCCGGGTGCCGCTGGGTTCTGGGGAGGGTCCTGGGGGGCATTTCCTCATCCTTCCTAGGGGGCCCACCGCCCCTGCATTTTGGGTTTAAACCCTTCATCAAGGGTATTCTGTGGACACACGAGTGCTATGGTCCTCTTTGTCTGAACAGGCTTTCTGCTGGCTATCAGCTCAGGTGTCCTATATAAATTCACTGAAACTCCAGTCCTCTCTATCTAAAAAAGCTCTTTCCCATTCTGCGCATGAACAGGTGGCTGGGCAGTAGAGCTGGCTCCCGACACCAGTCAGCAGCGGAGGAAGCCTGGTCAATGGTAGCGGAGCCAGCGCCTGTGACCCCCATCCTCTGGACTGAACTATATTAGTACAGGGGGACCAGGGGTTGGGAGTGTGTAAAACTGGGCCCCGGCTCCAAGGCCAGGAGTTGGGGGGTGGGGGTGGGACAGCCCCCAAGTGGTTTCTCTCCATCTTGGTTCCCTGTGTTGGATAGTTCTTTTTTCCATTGAAGTCAATGGGAAAATTTCCCATTGACTTCAATGGCAAAAGAACCGAAGCTGAGAGAATCGACACAGATAGAAAAACCAAGATTTGAGGGAGCCAATATTGAGAGAAACCATAAGTTTGCCCAGCGTCCCATCCCTAGGTGATATGTAATAAGACTTCTTCTAGCATGACACTAATTTCAGATAATTCCTCAGATTCCTCACCAACAAAAAATAGATCTGTTGCAGGTATCTCCTCAACTTCCTCCACAGTAAAAACTGACACAAAGAACTGATTTAGTTTCTCAGCGATGGCTTTGTCTTCTTGGAGTTCCCCCTTTATTCCCATATCACCTAACCCCTCTAGCAAGTTTTGTGGCTCTGATGTACTGGGGGGAAAAAACTGGTATTGGATTTTGCATCCTTAGCAAATTGTTTCTCAAATTCCCTCTTGGTCTGCCTTGTAATGGTTTTATACTTTCTCTGTCAATGTCTATGCTCATTCCTATTGACCTCATTTGGAACACTTTTCCATTTTTTGTAGAACAGGTTTTTTTTTTGCTCTGATAGCCTCCTTAATGTTACCATTCAGCCATGCAGGCATTTGTTTGGTTCTCTTCCTGCCATTTTTGATTTGTGGTATACAGTTAACCTGGGTGTCTAAGAAAGTAGTTTCAATAGTCTAAGAAAGTAGACTAAGGAAGTAGTTTCCATGCCTCTTACAGGCTTTTAACGCCAAAGACGTCCCCTTTTAGTTTCCCCTTAACTAACTTCCTCATCTTTGCATAGTTCCCCTTCTTAAAGTTAAACACACTTGTGGCAGACTTATTAGGTAATCTGTGTCCTAGTAGCATGTTGAACCTAATTATATTTGTGAACACTATTAGCAAGTGACTCTGCCACTGTTACCCCTTCCACTAGACCCTCTGCTCCAGCTAGGACAAGATCTAAAATAGCATCTCCTCTTGTGGGTTCCAAGACAAGCTGCTCCATGAAGCAGTCATTTATGGTGTCTACTAGGAACTTGGCTTCTGCAACACATCCCAAGAAGACGTTTTCCCAGTCAATATGGGGGTAGTTAAAATTGCCCGTTATTATTGCACTGCCTGCTTTTGTAGCCTTCCTAATGTTCCTTAGCATATCACAGTCACTATCTGCATCCTGGTCAGGGGTTGATAATATAGCCCCACTACTATCCAGTTTCTGTTTAAAAATGGACTTTTTTATCCATAGTGATTCCAGGGGAGAGTTTGGGTCATTTATCATTTTTATCATGCCTGATACAATGCTGTCTTTAACATACTGGGCTATTTCACCTCCAGTATAATGAAAACTCAGTCATTTCTATATATTTTGTATCCCGGTATCAGTGTCCCATTCATTGTCCTCATTCCACTATGTTTCTGAGATGCCTGTTATATCAATGCCCACACTTAAAGCTAAGTGTTCTAATTCCCTGATTTTACTTTTGAGGCTTCTGGCATTGGTATGCAAACATCTAAGCATTTTAATACCCTGGTGTTTGTGATTGCAAATTTTGTTTATTTTGGAAATATTCAAGTTTATCTGTTCTATACCAATTCCCATCTGATCTCTCTCTGATTCCTCCCTATCCTTTTTACTGGAATACACGGTATCATTACTAATGATGGGATCCCCTCCCTCCAAACTGCATGCTCCACAGCAGCTGTCAGCTTTCATCTAGATCTTAGTTTAAAAACACCTCTACCACCTTCTTGATTTTTAGTGCCAGGAGTCTGGTTCCATTTTGGTTAAGGTGGAGCCCATACTTCTGGTATAGGCTCCCTCTTTCCCCAAAGGTCCCTCAGTTCCTAATAAATCTAAATCCCTCCTCCTTGCAACATCATCTCATCCATGCATTGAGACGCTGGAGTTCAGCCTGCCTCTGGGGTCCTGTGCATGGAGCAGAAAGCATTTCAGAGAATGCTATCCTAGAGGTTCTTGATTTCTATCTCCTTCCTAGTAGTCTAAATTTAGCCTCCAAAATCTCCTTCCTATAGCTTTGGTACTGACATGGACTACAACAACCAGCTCCTCCCCAGCACTCGCTGAACTCCTGTCTAGACATTGCATGAGGTCTGCTACCCTCATACCTGGCAGGCAATTGACCATGCAGTTCTCACAGCTGTCACAAACCCAACTATAATTCCTAGTAATCAAATCCCCCACAACTACAGCCATCCTTCCTATTCCTGTTGGTTGGAGTCCCCTTCCCTGGAGAAGTATCCTCGGTGTGAGAGGATACTGTGACATCATCTGAAAGGCAGGTCCCAGCTACAGGATCATTTCCCATCAGAGCAGCTTGATGCCCTACTTCCCCAAGATCTTCATCCTTCAACACAGCACAGGGGCTGCAAGAGCAGAGGTGGGATTGCTCTACTATGTCCCTGAAGATCTCTTCTTCAAATGTCTCCGTCTGCCTCAGCTCCTCCAGCTCAGCCACTCTAGCTTCCAGAGACTGCACTTTTTCTCTGAGAGTCAGGACAGGAGGTCTTTGCACCGACTGCACACATACAACATACATAGATGTACTCCAAGACTGCAAGCCTGAGTGACTAGAGGACGCCAGACCCCATCAATGACAGGAGCTCCAAATCCCTCCCAAGTCGCAGTGCCAGCCGACCATCATCACCTCAATTGGCGTGAGCCTCATCTAGTCCCCCAAAGCAGTCAGGCACTGGGTAAGCACCGAGTGGGAGCATTATAGTGGTCTAATCTAGAACAGCTGTTCAACTGATGTATTTTTTGAAATAAGAATGTTGAAGCATACACTATAGTACTATTCATGGAGCATAAGTTACCCACTGTGCCCTAATCCCCTCCCAGACCATTCTGGCTCCAACCCCCAAGCTATCCCTGAGTGGTGCTGATATGTAGCTGTTCACCATCAGCTTCATCCCAAAGGTGGCTATGTCCAAGCACACACACCTTACTCTTATTATTTATCATTTTTAAGTGATTTTAAAAAGCAGAGTCACGTAACTTTCCTTATGCTTTTTTTTCTAACAGCACAAATGGCGGTCAGTGGCTGCTCGACTGTGCATGTGACAGCCAGAAGAACTGATTTTTTAATGCTTAATCACTCATTTTTGGCTGCATCAATCATCGCATTACACCAGCACTTGATCTAGATCTTATGCTCCAAGGCTGTGAAGTCTGGGGACTCAACTCGTCCGGGGGGGAAGGAGCAAATATGGATCGTTCCAAATCCACAGAATCCCAGCTTTTTCTTTTTTCATTTTTCTCTCCCTTCCCCCCCCTTTAGGCGTTCTTTACGTGAAGTGTGATAGTAGGAAACCCCTTATGTGGGGGTCGCGTCTCTCTGTGACCGTGTATCACAGCCAGATGTGCAATATTTCATTTTAAAGGTCTCTCCGAGACAAATCCAATAAACCCCCCCCCCATATTTGTGTGTTGAAGGGTTCCAGAGGGTGTACTGGTTCCAGAGCTATTACTGTCCCTGTCCGATCATGTCACAACGGGCATGATGTCATGGTGCCTGGTGACCAGGGATCTTAGTGCTATGTGCCGGAGCGACTGGTAGGGAGGCACCAGAGGGCAGCAGGGGCTGGGTGGGAGGGAATAGATAAGCGGGGGCCAGGGGTGGGAGGAAAAATAAGCTAGTGGGAGGCCTGGGAATGTGGAGGTCGTGGCGGAGTTTTGCACAGCTAGTGTAAAAGACATCAAAGTGGACAAAGTGCCATGTCTGTGTTTGGTCAATGGTCTCAACTTCATTTCAGTAAATCAGTAGAGATCATTTCAATAAATCTGTGTTTGCATGCCTGTGTGATGTCACGGTGCCTGGCGATCAGGGGCCTTAGTGCTATCTGCCAGGGCGACTGGTAGGGAGGGGGCTGCAGGAGTATAGAGAAACGGGGCCAGCGGGGGAGGGAATAGGCCAGCGAGGGGACGGCGTAAAGAATGCATATGCTTTGCACGTAGGAACGCCTTTCTCTCTCTCTTTTTTTAAAAAAGTTTCTGCCACTCATAGTTGAGGATAAAACATTTGTAATTGTGAGCTGTAGTGACTCTAAACTGAAAAGACAACTTAAAACTCTAGCTTTAATTTGAAACAGAGTCACATGGAATTATGAAATCTGAATTTTAGGGCTTCTAGTCTACCCCCACCCTAAAACTATGCCAATTATACTTCTAACCTAGTTTTGACATTTCCAAAGATGGGGGCTCCATCAGAAGTATAGCTATAATAGGTGTAACAGGTTCAGCTGCACCAAGGCCCATGAACCTGGGAGGCCCACACACATGTAGAGTGTATGTGTACACTGGAGTGGAATCCCCCAGCTGAGGGCCCATTCCATCTTCTGCACTAGGGCCCATTCCAGCCTAGCTACACCTCTGGACTCCATAAACTCTCTTGGTAACTGGTTCCACTCCCTGACTGTTCTTATGGTTGGAAAGCTCTTCCTGATGTTAACCTACATCTTTCTTCCTGCAATTTATCCCATTACCCCTTGCCATATCTTCGTGTCCTTGGAGGACAGGTGTTTACTATTCAGCTTATAGCAGCTTTTTACATATCTGAAAACTGTTATGTCCCCCATTTATGGTTTTTAAAGCCAAATCTTATGACGATTTGAAGCTTGCATCAACCAGATTGGACTGGGTCATGCTTTGAAGCTTGCGTCATGATATTTGGATGCTTGAGACTGAAAATGGCAAAGCTCTCTGGGGCAGCCACTATCTCCAATTATGTGTGTGTTCACCACCCAGCATAATGGTTGTGCTGATCTCGGTTGGTGCCTCTAAATGCTTGTGCAATGCACAAATATTGACTAATAATTAAACCAAAGCCTTTTAAGTCAATTGAAAGAATCCCATGAACTTTAATAGGATTTAGTTCAGACCTTTAGGCCCAGATTAGGATGTCCTTACCCCTACTGCAGAATAAATAATGATACAATATTATAAATAATAGATAACATGGAACATTGTACCATTTAGCAATTCTCATACTATTGGAATTAAAAAGTCATAATTAATTCAGTTAAAGAAATACTTTCTTTTTTAACAGAACACATCATTAACCTCTGGAACTCACTTCTACATGAACCCAAGAACTTTAAAAGATTTTTAAAAGGATCAGAATTTTATATGCAAAATATAAAGATCAATTATTCCATTACATAGAATTTTGCGATAGAAACTTTTATATTTCACTGCATAAATCACTACTGAGTGTTGAGGGCTGGTAGCTTTGTCCATAGTTGTCCAGTACAGATTGCTTGCTTTGTCATTTGAAGCAGCTGGCTCTGGCCATGTTTGGAGACAGGATACTGACCTAGGGGTGGACCATTGGCCTAATAGAGTACGGTTAGGGTTGCCACTTCTAGCGGTTTGACCCTGATGCATCGTTTATGGAAAGTGGAGAGAGATGTGGCAACTCCAAGTATGGTAATTCCTAGGTTTTTCTTTGATTGTTTGCTTAATAGTTTGAGATTTTCAAAGATAAGCAAATCAGCATTTTCAAAGATAAGCAAATTTGAGATAAGCAAATCAGTTTGCTTAGATTGAGATTTTCAAAATATAATCACAGTTCAAAACCAGCTTGAGATCGGATCTATTTGCTAGATCTGCATTACCCTATCAAGACTTAAGTGTAAGTCCATCCATAAGGGGTGAAAACATCAAAACAAACAAGACATTAGCCTGCTTGCCTGTTAGGTCACTGCTAGATGTTCACCCGCTACAGTGTCAGGGTGGGTGACCAGCTGCTATGGGATGTGTGGGCTGGTGGTGGTCTGTGACAGCCTGAGTGAAAACCTGGCCACGCGCTAAACCAAGCTAACAGTCTTCCTCCTGTGTATTCAGGAATCACCCATCCCCATGGTGAAGCCAGAGGATCAGGCCCAGAGGACTGCCCTCACCCCAGCTGCCAAACAGATGATGGGGGGGGTCCAGTGAAACATCCCCGATCAGCTGTTTTGAATACACACCTGGGATGGATCACGGTGTGCTTCTGCCATACCCCCATCAGATATTTTGTGGCAGGTCTTCCCGGGAGCCTGATCCTGCTGTGTGGCAGAGGTGTGGCTATCCTGTCCCATATGGACAGCTCCGAGGCCAACCCATGTCATGGAAGGACCTGTGATGACAACCTCTGTGCCTGGATTACTGGGGGTGGGGGGGGGAAGACCTCTTAATTTATCGTTCTTCCAGTGACATTTTATCCCTTAATGGAACAAAATCCTATGGAGAATAGTGCACTATGGCACTGTCAGTATCAGCAAACCGAACTTCATTTAGCAGACTAGAATTAGGGTCAAGGTAGTATAGAGTAGCTCGCTTTCCTGACAAAGGCCTCCTTGGTCTGTGCATGCATGATGCACAGACTGAAGGGTTACTTCATGTACGTGTGGGCAAAAGCAACAATGCAGATGTGCACACTGCGCATGTGTGATGCCACTGTGAGATTCAAACTTCAGCGGCAGCAACACGCACATGTGCAGTGTGTACACACCATTTCCCCTTTGGCGCATTTGGCCTGAGAATTGGGTAGGGATGTGCAAACAGAACCGAGTTCGGAAATTCGGTTCGGTTTGGTTCAGTTCGAAAATCAAGTTCAGTTTGGTCGACTGAACTATTTGAGTTCGGTCGAATTCTGAACTTCCGAATCGAGTTCGTACATTCAAAAGTGGGTTTTTTGGCCTTCTGAACTGGTTTGGAATTCGAGTTCCGTTCAAAAGTTTGGTTCAGTCGACCAAACTATTCGAGTTCGGTTCGAACTTCCGAACCGCATTTGCACATCCCTAGAATTGGGCTCTTCAGGTATTGCCCCTGCTTTATTGCAGCTCCATCTCAAACCACCCTGTTCCCCTCTATCTTAGACCTACAGGTAATATTGTTCTTGTGCAAACAAAACCAGGAGGCTGAGACAATTGCTATTTTTTGTCTGAGGAAATGCAATTCTGCTAGCTAATTTACTCCAGGGAATATATACATAGAAATTCAAAGAATATTTGGCCATACTGTCAGGAAAGTTACTATCCAGCCTGTGACAGAGGATCCTGCTCCTGGGAGCATTTGTGGAAATTAGCTTGGATCCCTCTGCTACAATCAGCTAGTTCATGCCCTGTAACTAGGTGGGACAACCCTGGGGTGTGTGTGTGAGTCTGGCCTCCACCACCCCATAACCATCCCAGTCCACCGGTTAGGCTGCATTCTCACCTGTGGTGGCAGTGGCGGCAGCGGGAGGGGCAAGGGAGAGGTGGCAACGCGGAGGAGCCGGCAGCTGGGAAAAGAGCCAGTGCGAATGGGGATCTGCCGCGGCTTCTCTCGCGCATGTCAGGGCAGGATTTTGCGCCCTGACATGTGCTAGAGAAGCCGCGTCAGGTCCCTATTCGCACCTGCTCTTTTCCCTCGCCCCTCCCACCGCCGCTGCCGCAGGTGAGAATGCAGCCTCAGGGGCTTCTCCCACTAACAGGTGGGTCGCCAGGGTTTGCCTTCCTAAACAAAGATTAGCCCTCCTGGGCTCTCTATATATGTATGGAGCAGTCCAATCTGGTTTCTGCAGACTTCTCATCTCCTTTAGGCAGTACTGCAGTGCAACCAGGTTTTCCCCCTACTAGGGCTACCCAAGCCCCTCACTCCCTGTTTCCCAGCAGGGTTCCCACATTCTACTAGCTACTGTCCCAATACTCAGATTCTGTCCCAATATTCTCCCATTCAGAGCCACTCCCACTCATTCTCCACCTCCACCTTCTTCCAGGCTTTTCTAGCTTAACCCTGGGGGACAGGGTTTGAGATTGGATTTTTAGTTGTAATTATTATTATTTATTTTAATGTTTTAAAATGTTTTTAAAATGTTGTGAGCCGCCCCGAGATGCCCGAGGCAGGAGGGGGCGGCATATAAATTTTAAGATTAATAAAAGATAAATAAATAAACTAGGCCAGGTGTGTCTCCTCAGCCTGCCCAACTAGGCTTGACGCCACAGTCTTAAAGGGGAAGCAGCAGCCCCAGCTGCTCCACCCTGCCACACAGCCCCCTTAAGAAACCTCTCCTTTTTATTTTCCCATGACACTTTGGATAATGGGCCTAGTGGAATCCAAAGGCTTGATTTTTTATTTTTATTATTTATTTTTTCTTTCTAGCACACAAAATTTTCAGAAGCACCTACTAGCGTAGGATCCTAAATCCCATATTCAAGATATTTGGCTCTTTGGGGTGGACTCTCCAAGCCCAATATGGCACTTGAGGTGCCTAAATGCCTTTGGACTTCTGTCCCATAGCAACTTAAGTAACCAACCTGCCTGTCAAATCACAGGGTTGTGCAATCCAAGGAGGAAATGGAGAGTTAGGGCTTCCAGTCTTTTCACCCATCTCTAGCGTGGCCTAGTGGTCACAACAGGGGACTGACAGGCAAAAGGCTCCTGGGATCCCAGCTACACTCTGCTGTTAACTTACTGTGTGGCTTTGGGCCAGTTTTCTCTCTGCTGTGTTTTAGCTTTCCCCATCTGGTACATGGAGATCATTCATACTTCTCAGCAGGGTTTCAAGGCTTAAGATATTCATTTTTCCCCCTATCCCTCATCAGACTCTCACTCTGTCTACTAGCCTATCACTATCCTTATGGAAAGTCTGCCCTGTATTCACCACCTTTCATTCAATCCAGAACCACATGCTGTCCTTCCAACTCTGACAGGGTGTAATTAATCCTTGTTCTTGTCTTTTATTCTCACCCTATAGCCTTCCCCCTAGATCAGTGGATCCCAAACCTTTTGCCTGTGTGATCCCATTTTGAGATTTAAGTATAATTCATGTGACCTCAGATAGCAACAAAGATCAAACCTCAGTCAGCATTGTGATACTATTGGCAGACGAGATCACAATCCACAGTTTAGGAGCCTCTGTCCTAGATGGTCCCACATTCACTCACAAGACCTTATCTTTTATATATCTGCACCTGACCTATGCCCCCTTTGGTTTCTTCTCTGATACCACCTCCACCTACATCATTTGCTGACACCTCAAATTGAACATACCCCAAATTGAAGTGTTCTTTTGTCCTAGACAAAACCATTTCTGGGGCAGGTGAGGCTGGTAGAAGAGGAGTGTAAGGGGCGGACGGGAAGCAGAGTTAACAAACGAGGATCTAACCTGGTAAGCTGATAGCATGGCGTCAGGCAGAGGAGTAGTTAAGTTGGAGAGTGGGTCAAAAATCAGGATAGCAAGTAGCATGGGTATCAGGCAGTGAGGGGAAGGCAAAGGTAAGAGGCTGGAATAACTAGGAGGCAGGAGGGCATGCAGAGGCAGGGGATGAAAGGAATGCTGGAGGCTTCACTGGGGAAGAGTGTTGGTGAGCTACTGCCTCTCTGCTGGATTCTACTTATAAAAGGAGAGAAGAGGAAGTGGTGGGCACTGGGAACCCTCCACCGAGTCCCTGAGGCTCTGTCTGGCTGGGTGTAGAGTCTCCAGGGCAGAGGTGCAGGTA
The DNA here is from genome assembly GCA_003113815.1 of Sphenodon punctatus. NCBI lineage: Eukaryota > Metazoa > Chordata > Lepidosauria > Sphenodontia > Sphenodontidae > Sphenodon > Sphenodon punctatus. Next base: position 489,530 of record QEPC01012560.1, on the reverse strand, counting down.
CTCTCAGTGGACCGGTGCTGGTGTGGTTAAAGGATCCCTCTTCCATTCCTGCAGGTGCCAACCACTGGAGGGCACAATCCTGAGCCAAGGAACCCTCCTCCACTCCTGCAGGTGGCAACTGCCAGCAGGTGCAATCCAAAGCTGAGGATCCCTCCTCTGCTGGTGTAGGCACCATCTGTTTATGGCTGTGGGTGACAAGGAGGAGCAAAATTCCTGGGTGGGGATGTAGGAGGAAACAAGTGCAGAAAGATATGGGAAGCTAGGCTATGAAGAGTTTTGAAAGTAAAGACAAGGAGCTTATGCTGAATGCGAAAAGGGAGTGGGAGCCAGTAGGATGAAGAGAAGACGGGACTTAACACAATTATTTATTTATTTATTTATTTATTTATTTATTTCAAACTTATATCCCGCCCCTCCTGCCCAAAGGCAGCTCGGGGCGGCGAACAACAACACACACACATAAATTCAACAATAAAACATTTTAAAACAAATCCACAAATTTTAAAACAAATAATAAAAACTCACCCTCCCTCCCAACCCCCCACCCTACCCTTCCCCCTTGCCAAAGGCCTGGTGGAACAGCCAGCTCTTACACAAATGTTGAAATGACAGGAGGGTGGGGGCCAACCGAGCCTCCTCCGGGAGCGAATTCCACAGCACAGGGGCAGCCACTGAAAAAGATCTCACATCAGTGGCCACCCGTGTCGTCCGGGGAACCTCCAAAAAGGCTTCCACGGACGATCTGAGGGGTCGCATGGGCACATGGGAAGTGAGGCGATCCCGCAGGTAGGCAGGGCCCAGGTCGTGAAGGGCTTTGAAGGTCAAAACCAGCACCTTGAACCTAGTCCGGTGCTTTATAGGCAGCCAGTGCAGAGCCCGAAACACAGGTGTCATGTGCTCCCTGCGGCCCGCCCCAGTAAGGAGATGGGCCGCGGCATTCTGCACCAGCTGCAGCTTCCAGACCAACTTCTCGGGCAGCCCCATGTAGAGCGCATTGCAGTAATCCAGCCTCGAGGTGATAAAGGCATGGATGACAGTGGCGAGGTCAGAGTCTGAGAGATACCACCAAAGCCGCCGGACAAGATGAAACTGTCGAAACGCACTCCCCGCCATGGCCACAACCTGAGATTCCAGGCTGAGCCGTGAATCGAGGAGCACACCCAGACTCCGTACCTGTGAGACCATGGGAGGGCGAAACCCCACCACCACACACACACACACACACAAGAGGAGATTCAACCACTCCCAGGCCTCCACCCACCAACATCACCTCCATCTTGTCAGGATTCAGCTGCAGATGGCTCAACCTCATCCAAGCCCCCACAGTCGACAGGCACTGGGAAAATAAAGAGACTGCATGGCCTGGGTTGATGGAAAAAGAGAGGTAGAGCTGAGTGTCATCAGCATACTGATGACACTGCATGCCCTGAAACCCTCTCAC
>QEPC01012560.1:462551-486658 GCA_003113815.1 Sphenodon punctatus | reverse complement strand
CAGAAAACCAAATCCAGTGTATGTCCCTCCTCATGTGTGGGGCCACAGATGATTTGGGACAGGCCCATGGTTGTCATGGAGGCCATGAACTCATGCCTCGCTCCTCCAAGATTGATGTCAGTGTGGATGTTAAAATCCCCCAGGACCACTAATTTCGGGGTCCGGAGGATCACATCAGACACATCAGCATGTAGGGATCCCGCCGGGCAATTGGGTGCACGGTACACCAGCAGCACCCCTAATCTGTCCCCGGCCAAATCCAACACAAGATGGAGGCACTCAACACCTGGTGGAGCCTGCATGGGATACCTCCTAAAAGACAATGCATCCTTGATAACAATAGCTACACACACACCCCCGTCCCTCCAGCCAAGGCTGATGATGCACAGAGAACCCATCCAGAACAAGATCAGCCGGAATAGGGCCCGATTCATTGTCCTGCCAGGTCTCTGTAATACACGCAAGGTCGGCGTCCCACTCCGGGATTAACTCCCGGATGGTAGATGACTTATTAACCACCAACCTCGCGTTTAGCAGCACCAGGCCAATTAAATCTAAGGGCAAGGTGGATGACCTTAGCAGTGGCATGTTGACTGGAATGAGGTGGGAGAGGCTAGTAAGAAAGGAAGTTGCAGTAGTCAAGGCAAGAGATGATGAAAGAATGGACTACAAAAGTGTAGCAGCAGGTCCTGGTCCTGACAATACTCCAGGGGAATTGAGCTCTGGTCTTTGCTGCCACTTTAGTAGTCTCTACTAACTCTGCCCAGCCTAGGGTAAGACACTCCCAAATGATTTGAGTCTGGCCTCCACCACCCCTACAGCCAGCCCAGTCCACTAGATAGGGTCTTCTTCCACTAACTGGTAGGTCCCCATGGGTTGCCACCCCAAACATAAAGCATAGCCCTCCTGGGCTCTGTGTAAATATGGAAAGGTCCCACCTGGTTCCAGAAGATTCCTCTCCTGGAGGCAGTCCTAGGATGTAGCCATGCCCCCTCCCCCTTGCTAGGACTCTTCCTTAGCCCCAAATCCCTGCTTGTACGCAAGGTTCCAGCTCCACCTGACAAAGCGTCCTGTTACTCAGGCTTCTGCTCTGCTTTCCCAGCCAGAGCCACACCTGCCTTCTCTCTAGCTCCACTCCCTTCTTGCTCCCACTTCCTTCTGTTTAACGATATTTTAATTTCTGTTTAAATTTAAATTTTAAATTAGGTTTTGTTTACTCTTGGATGTGGGGTGGATGTGTTGGATCTGGACTAATAATTCACATGTCTGTATATTGTGGTGATAATGTATGGAGTGATGTTGTTTATCTATATATTTTTAGTATTTGTGAATTGAGCCACTCAATAAACTAAACTAAAACTAAAATTAAACAAACTTCCTTCTGGGCTGCAGGCTTTTCTAGCCTCGGCCAGCCCAGGTGTGCTCCATTAGCTGACCAGCTAGGTCTGGCATCACAGTCTTAAAGGACAAGTAGTCCCCAGTTGCTCCAACCTCTGTGAGGTTGTACCTGCCACAATTTGAGTTTTCTTTCTTAAAATACATTAAAATGACATGAAAATAATAATTGCAAGTAATGTGTGTAAATATTTATTTATTTATTTATTTATTTATTAAAATGTATTCCCCACTCTTCCCTGAAGGATCAGGGTGGCTTACAGCAATAACGTACTGTATGATCTCCAGAAATTAATTTCAAAACATATGACCCAGGGAGGTGAGGTAGGAGCCCCCCCCCCCAGCACGTGGTTGTACCAATCCCAAAATTTCACTCAACAGGCTTGCCTGTACAATCACCAGATCCTCTTGCATGTTCCTTTATCATTGTTCTGAAATTTGGCACTTCCTCTCAAACTTTCCGCCAAAATATTAGGCCCTTTGGGTAACTTAAATCTCTGTGGCACAGCACTATGCACATTTCCAGTGTGACACAACCAATATTTTGATAGTGTTTGTAAAGAGCTTTGAGCTCAATGGAATTGCTGAATAAATGCAGAGTTTTAATTATTTTTCTAACAAATGCTTACAACAAACTCCCAGTTGCAGATTTAATGGGAGTGACCATCCCCTTGCTCCCAACAACATTGACATTCCTGTGGAAGATTTTCCGGTGGACCTAGTACCACTGCTGTGGTCTGGTGGCTATTAGTGGTGTGGCCCTCTGAACCAAAGCAGTAGGTCTCTGAATATCTCTCCTCAATGCTTCCAAGGCCAGGAGGTGGGCCTCTCAACGGCCAGGTCATAAACCCTGGCTCTACTGCTGCATATCTCCCCATTCTCAAAAGCAGGCAAATGTAAAGCTCCTGCATACCATTTAGAAGTACACAAATGTCCCTAATGTGATCAAGCTGGCTGTACCAATGTGTGCGCACATGTTCTCAAGAAGGCTAATGCAAGCATTTACACAAACCCCTGCACTTCGATGAAAACAGAGTAAACAATTACAGATACATAAAACTTCCTCACATGACAGAAATCCTGGTAATAAGAATAGGAAAGAGAGTAGGCTACAGCATTTACAGATCAATTCCCAAACATAACAAAAGTAGATTAGACTCCACAAATTCTTCCACAAATTCTTCCACAAACCTCTCCACCATATAAAAGTGAAGTTGACTCTACAAACATTTTACAGAAACCTCATTCACCATATTACAAGTGAATTAGCCAGGCAAATACCACAGGCATCTGCCAATAGAGCCTCTGATCTATTTTGAGTAACTTGGAGCATCTCTGTTCCCGCCAGCCATCTTGATGTGCGGCTGCACTGTAAATTGCTTAGGGAGAAAGCCAGACATTTAGCAGTCATAAAAAGGGAAGCTGCCTGCTGCTTGAAACAATGGCTGCTTTTTTAAAATGGATATTTAAATTTTTTTGTATTAACACTGTTTCATGAGGTCATATTCTTCACTCGCCTGGTTTAGTTTAAGGTGAGAGACTTAATTTCACTCAGAATACAATGTCGTATCTCTCTCTATATATCTCTGACTTCTTCCTTCCTTTTCTTTTCTCTCTTCTTTTTCTCTTTCTTTCTCATGTGTTTTTTCCCTGAAGGAGGGGGAAGAATAACCCGTGCATGCGTAACGTTCTTTCCAGTTTCCACAACATGACAAGAGTTTAGTGACAGACACTTCTGATGGGCTCTGGGGCTGAGGCCAACCTGCCCACTAGCCTGTGACGACTGACTTTCTGTTGGACGCACGGGGTTCATGGTCCTTTACCTACTTCTTCAAAGTGACAATGGGCCATTTTTTTTATGTTTGTGAAGTGACAGTAAAAGGGACTGAAAAATGGGGGGAAAGATTAACTCTTGGTTAATTCCTCCTAGTGATGCTAAGAGAGTAACATTCTCTTTTTCTGGTCCTTCATGATGTATCACATGCCACAAAATCTCATCTGGTTCGATGCATGCACCAAGGCTGAGATTTTTCCAAAGCTGCTTGAGATTTGAACATCTCATTAGAATTTAATGGGAATCGGGTGTCCAAATCCCCTGTTTAGCTTTGATACCATACCCATATGCCTTCTTTTATTCAAAGTCAGTGGCAAAACTTCCTTCAGCTTAATTGGCTGTCAAATTCTGCCAAAGCTGGATTGGCTGTCAGACTCTACTGTCAAGCTCCCACATACAATTTTCATTGGCTTTCATGGGAAATAAGCACAGACTATATATGGGAAATATCTCACCCAGTGCACCGGGCCTCACAAGGTTCCATGGACCATTAATGGCCGACTTAAATCCATCGTTGTGCAAAGCCCTTGATATGACACTTGATTATTTTATGTCTGAAGGTTAAATTTAGGGTGTTTTCAGACATAACGGCTCCCGCTGCCACCACAGACCGACCACCGAACAAACGTGATGGTGGCTGGGTCATAGAGATGCATGGATGTGTGTCTGCCTGGCCCTGCCCCCATGCTGCGTGGAGTGGACTGCCCCCCCACCCCGGCTGACGGGCGACCATGGTGGCCAATGATGACGATCATGGTGCCCAGCCCCCACTGCCGCTCCAGGCCACAGTAAGTAAAGCGAGCTATCAGATGAGATAGCTCGCTTTACTCTGGGTCCGGCGGCCATTTCCTGGCTGTGTTGGTGCTTAGCACTAAGTGCCAACACCACACGGGAAAGAGACTGGGCTGATGGTTTCAGAAGTGATGGTAACTCGCAATTCCATGTGGGTCAAAGCATGGAATTGTGAGCTGTCATCATGTCTGGAAACACCTTTAGTTTGTGAGACTCTTCTCACCAGTAATAATGTTTATATATGTGGAAGCTAAATTAAAGATTCTTCAGGGTGTGTAATAATTTTTTGTAAGGGTCGGGGGGAACACCTTACGTGCACCGTTGTACAACTGTTTGTATTCACTATAAGTTTTTCTTCCTTTCCCGAAGTGTTTGGTACAGACTGCTGATAAAGACAGAATACCATTCTTTGTGGTGACAGTGATTTGGTCTAGTGTTGATGGGTAGGGAAGGATGGTTCCACGGTAAAAGCACAAGATAAAGACTTAGGAGTTCAATTTCATTTCAGTTTCTCATTCTGCCACGGACTTCCTGAAAAAACTTGGGGTAAGCCAGTTCTCCTCTTTGTGTATCAATTTTCTCATCTGTGAAATTTGGATAATACTTCTGTATCTCCTAGGGCTATTATGAGAATAAATTAGGGCCTTAACATCCATGGTGATTGGGGGCTGGGGCTAGAAGGGAGCAGAGGAGAAAGTTGACAGAAGATCTGTGCTCCAGTTTTCCAAGAAAAAATAACTTGCAAAAAGAAAAAATGCAAATTAATTTATTTTCAAACTGTATGAAACACAGGCCTGTAAGTTATACAATTTTTTTTGCTTAATTTGTGTTGAAGTTGATAATATGTTAAAGATTAAAATTTTCAACAGCCCCCAAGCCCCATTTTTATAAGTGACTTAGGTAATAAAAAGGCTAGGTTTCATTGAAAGTCAATGGACTATGGGCTCCTACATGCATAATTCACTCTTAAAAATGGAACTTAGACTCCTAAGTATCCTATGGGCTTTTGAGAATTTTACACCATATGCTCAAGTGTACCCTAACCTCCCTGCCTGTCTGACATTTCATAAGGTCCCAGAGATCTTTTTTTAAACCTTAATTCTTTTCAAGCATAGCCCGTCTCCCAGAAAACTACAAATCCAACAAATACTGTAAGTGTCTGGCAGCCACTTACTGACTCTGGGTAATCTGGTTCAGCTCTAGCTTTAGAAATGCTTCCCTTTCTGTATTCTCTCATCAGATCTTGGTCAGATAACAGCCCAGACCTAGGAACACAAGATTTTAATGTGAAATGAATAAGTACCCTGAGACTGAAATCTGTCACGGGAGCTCATCTGGAATCACTTACCACAGGGTAAATTCACTAGCAGCCACAACTTGAATTAACACTGAGGTTTAAAAGGTGGCATGCAGTGAAATCCTCTTAATGTCCCAACAATCTGATGCTAACAAGTCCTTCACATTTAACCTCAGTGCGGCACCCCTACTCTAATACTGTTGGACAAATCATTTTAGGGAATTTAAATTTGCAAGATTTTCATTCACAAAAATATTTATTTACAAGGGCTGCAAAAATTTAAAGCTCTGTAAGACTTTAGGTCTAGAGGTGGAGAGAACCCGGTTCCCAATTAACTTGAATGGAAGTTCTGGGTCTTGAAAAAAAAAAAAAGCATTGCATTTTAAGCAAAAACTCTTTCTAAATTGAATTTTTAAAATTAAATATTATTTATTTTTTAAATTTTTGTTCAGTAAAGCCTTGAGCTGTTTTTGAGTATACAAGGTATGGAAACACTAAACACTGGAAAATGTATTAGAACAAATAATTAGGGAAGAAATACAGGAAATGATACTCAAATATTACTAGACTTCGGTTAAAATATATTATATTTTGGCAGCTAACATCCACTTTATGTCATTTTCCTAAGGCTTTTGCCCAGAATATTATGAGTGCTTCTAAAGATGTCAGATACCAGCCCAGCTTCTATAGGGGCCTACAAAGTATTATGGAAGTCAGAAAGCTTAGCACTTGAACAGTGTTTAACAGCAGTCTACAGTGAAGATTGCCAAACTGGCTAAATTTATAAGGATTTAATTCTAAAATGGGAGAAAGAACATGGAAAAAACTCCATGTGGTTTTTACATCTATATTCAGTAATGATTTAACAATTCTTAACCACATTCTATTTTTTTTTTAAAAAAAGATTTATTTTCATAAAATGCATGATGCAATGCAGTTTACTGGATTGTATGAGAATATTTTTTTTTTAAAGTTTTACATCTGAAATGAATGCTAGCAAATCTGCTTCTCTTGCATACTAGAAGTATTTATTTCTTTGGTGAAACTGGATGCTGGTTTGAATCCTATCTGAGAAGCTCATAAAGATTAACAAAGCGGCATAATTCTAACCACATCTGTTCATCTTCTCCATTGTAATTTTTGTACTTTTCATTGGCAGCTATGGAAGTTCTGAACTCAACGTGCTAGTGTGGCTTAAAGAGAATTTTCTAGTACTCTGTTTTCCAAAATTAAATTCCTCTTTATCATCTTTGTGTCATGTCAGGTTACATGTTTCAAGTTAAGTAATAACTTTATTCTATGGAGCAAAAGTGGAAATTATTCTTAAATTCTACAGAAACTACTTTAACCCTGAAAACAAGGCTACAAGACATGTAGATGATAAGACAGATGTACAGAGGTGCACACTTGAGTTGATAGTTAAATATTTTATTTTCATTAAGGGTTTACAATTTAACTTTCTAACCTAACTTTCTAACCTAAAGAACAAAGCCAAATTCAACTGAATTCCATAAAGCTATTCACAAATAACAGGATGGAATGTAATGCTGTTTGTAAGCAAGGAATTTACAATGTGAGAGTATTCATGCAGCAATTTGAAAGGGGGTTTCAAAAGTTGGAGGTCGCATTCTTTAAAGTGTCCTACATGTTCAGTAGTGGCAGTCTTCTGATTCAGGAGGCTGTGCTACCAAACTATACTTAGTATGACTTCTGGATTCCCCCTAGAGGTGCAGCCATGGTTAAGTTAGATGCAGAGTACAGATGGAGGGAAAGCTGAGGCATGTGCACCTATGTCATTAGCCTCAGACAGGATTGTGGCAATGGACAAATTGCAGTGTGATGCAATATCCTCAACAGAAACGTATCCAAGAGTACATGGAGACTGTCCCCCCTGATGTCCCTGTACATGGCATAGACATAGGATGCCTTCACACGAGCTGCTCCCCATGAACCCCAGGGTAAGGAATCGCTGCTGCCACACTTTGGGGTCAGCACAGGGAGCAGGAGAGATGGTAGCCCCCACAGGGCAGGTGGGCAAGCCACTGTTGGCTGTCCTGCCACACCTTGGGGCAGGCCAAGGTGCTGGCCACACATGCGGGTGCCTGGCCCTGCCACACATACACCTGGCCCACCCACTATCCCGCCCCTGGCTGTGCATGACTGGAGCTAGAGCTAGTGTCTGCCACCTCGAGCCCCGCAGCAGACCTCACCACAGGGCAGGGGGCAGACAAGGACCGGGCACATGAGTGGTGGCATGCTACCATGCCTTGGGCAGCCTTAGCCCACTTTGGGTCAGGCTGCTACTTGCTGCATCCCAGGCCTTTCTTGAGGACGCAGCACCCTGCCCACCCTGCCATGTTAGGTGGAACATCTGGTGACCCCCCAGGTACACAATGCACTGCATCGCCTGGTAAGGCTTCCTGGAGTGGGGTAAGGCTGCTCAAGGCACAGTAAGTGCATCATGTGACTGCACCCATAATGGAGAGGTGTCATGGCATCAGTCCACATGCAAGAGCTCAGGATTATGCTGTTGGTGGAGTCAGCTTCCCCAAGGCTCTGCACATTCATCAGGGTCCTTTAATTACACTCCTCACAATGGTCAAGACCTAAATGATTTAAAAACATATGTTACATTGGCTTTGTTTACTAAGACACAGTATTAACTGACAAAACAAGCAGCGAGAGATGTGGTCCCAAATGTAAGGGGTGGCAATGGAGTATTTCAGATGCTATCTTCTATTGGACCAACTATTGTTGGTGAGAGTGTGCACACTTTTGTACCACACAGGACCCTCAGGTATGTAGCAGAATTGAGAACTATATTCAGCCTATAGTTTGATTTATTATGTGCCAGAGGAAGGGTCCTGAGGGGTCTGAAAGCTTGCACAGTAGTTGGTTCGACAGAAGATATCATTAGAACCTACATTGTCCCTGTCTATAATAATCAGAGACGTATGATTATTTTGTGAAAAATTGTCCTTTCTTTCCCAGTAATTAGGGATGGAAATATTGGGATTGGATCACTACAATTGGCCCGATTTTTGGACCACTTGTATTGATCTGAAGAATCCGATCCTGCCGAGGAATACGATCCAAAATAATTGTTTCTCCTGGCAGGGTCTATCAAAGCTCCTTGGAGTAGTGCTGGCATTGCTCCAAGGAGCTTTCAGAGAGCCCCAGCTGTGCCTCCCCTGGGCCCCTGCCCAACCCAAGTTCTGGGAGTGGGGAGGGAGGGGATAGTTAATTAACTTGCCTTTTCCCTTTTGGCTCCGGAGTTCAGCAGCGCCCTGTGGTGCCTGGCGTGGCCTTCTCAGGACCGTGCTGCGCAGAAATACCAGGGGAAATGTGCATGCACAAAATGGTTGCCACGGCCATTCTGTGCATGCGTGGCCATTTTCCAAAATGGTGCCAGCAGTGTTGACGCCATTTTGGAAAGCGGCACTGGGCACCATGGGGCGCTGCTGGACTCTGGAACCTAAGGAAAAAAGGGTAAGTTGTTAATTAACTACCCACCTCTCCCTCCCCACCCTGCCAGCTCTGCCTCCCAGAACCCCTGATTGGAATCCGATCCCAATTCCAATTAATACAATCTAAAATCGGATTGAAAGTTGGGTCAGACCGATTTGGAACTGATCTCTATTTTCAATATGATCTTCCATCCCCGCTAGTTAGCAATTTTGAAGCTGAGTGGACCAAACTAATTGTATTTAGCCAGAAATAAAAATTAATAATTGGTAATATTTGTATTTATTTGTATAGCACCAGCAATGTGCCTGGTTCTGAACAGTCATGATTAGAGACAGGTTTCTGCCCTGGGATGGGAGGTGCGGGGGTGGGGGAGACTTATCCTCTACGACGTACAAAGAAGAGAAGACCAAGAGGAGGGGAACAGAGGGAGAAACAGGGATACATTAAATAATTTGAGAAGTTGCAGGTGCATGTGTTTAACTTGGTTTCAAGGGGAGGTGGGGGGGATCCTAAGGGATAAGACGGTATTAGAGGAAGCTTCTATGAATAATCTATGGAGGTGAGGAGTTAGGGAAAGCCACTAACAAAATAATTATTTTTAATGTGTTAGCACCCATAGGTTCTGAACAAAGGTATGGGCCCCATTTTACAGAGTGTTGAAAAGACCTGCCCAGAATTGCAGACACCATGCAATCAAAATCATAAGTCAGGACCCCAAAAAATCACCATATTTTGACTTAAATATTCTGCTTTTTAAAAACACTTTTCTTTGCTTGACTCACAGCTTTTTAATCTTTAGTTTACAATTTGATTCACAAGTTCAAGATCTTCTCTCTTGCCATAAGGGCCAGAAACTTAATTTAAAAAACAAACTGAAAGCTAAGATTCATGACTATATGAGATGGAACTTCCAAAAAATGCTCAGATATTGTGGGATTATGACAATATCTCTAGATGATATCACTTCATACTATTTAAAATAAAAAGGCTCCTGCCCCAGAGAGTTTATATAGTCTCATTGTTTATATGATGTAAAGTTGCAGCATATTTTGAAACCTCCATTGTGCTTATAGCAGTGAGTGAACAGTTTAAAACAGTAAATGTGTAACTGGAAATTGATAAACACTTTTGTTCTTCTCTAGGAGGAGAAGGCTGTAGTTCATAAAATGTAAACCATTGAATTATTAGAGCAACCTAATCTCCCCGACTAATCTTTTGTCTTTGGATCTCTAGTTTAAAGACCCAATGGCTGGTTATCTACCCCAGTGTCAGCTTGGTAACGAGCGGGGAGGGGCAGCCAGTAGCTTGATTGTTCTGGATGAACTATCAGCGATCCATTGGGAATACTGGTACCTTGACCTCTTTGACCCTCAAAGTGCTGAGTGTGGAAAATGTGAAGTCTCTGTGGACCTCTATATGCACAAGATGTCAGAAAAATGCAGTTCTTGGAAAACTGTACCTTTTTTTCCCCCCAAAGGTTGCATCATTGTGCTAACGTTACAAGTTTTTCATTCTTTTTTTCCCTCACATGTGTTTTCTGATTTCCGCTCCTTCATAATCTCTGTGTTTCTGTTACATTTATGTTGTTTTTGCTTGCTCTAAGAGTACAAAAGGTATAGTCAAAAATCTTTCTTAAAAAAAGAAGTCTGACCTCAAGTCAGTTTTAGCTTCCATTACTGTGCTAAACTCCCCTCCTACAGAAATCCTTCCTGCATTAGCTAGAATCTCTGTTGAACTCCCTGCAGTAAACCCCTTTTGGAATCATTAAGGGTCAAGCTGTATTTCAATTTTGAAATTAGGGTGTTTCCTTGGCAACATTTTCATTTGGAAACAAATAAGGCTACAGATCATGCACTTGCTTTTTGTATTTCCAAATACTGTTTAATGTAGTAGAGAAAGCGCAGCATGGGAATCCAAGTCTGATTACAGACTAGCTGTTTGTGAATGATGTTACAATTAAGGATTTATAAGAATTTCCAGTCCATGTGCCAGTATCCAAAAATGTGCACAATGAGCATAAAACCTTCATTCTGGATTAAACTTCCCCTATAATGTTTCTGTTAGTGAGGTGACTTATTTTTGTTGAGGAATTTATTCAGACTAAAGTTTATGCACCATGTGTGTTATAAACACTTAGATCCTCTCTCACACTCACGTGTGTGTGTGTGTATAAATATGTATATTCATATACCATTATATAATCACAATATAATGCAGATTACATATTTATTTATTTATTTATTTGTTTGTTTAATTGTATTTATATGCCGCCCCCCATGCCTACAGCATCTTGGGGGAGGCTTCTAACACAATATAAAACAATACATTAAAACATTAACATCTACAATATCATTATTAAAACCCATTTAAAACACCCCCACACAAATTTAGCCCACCCTCCCCTCCCCGCCTCCGAAGGCCTGGGAGAACAGCCATGTCTTACAGGCCTGACGGAAGGCCAACAGACTCAGGGCCTGCCGTGCTTCCTCTGGGAGAGAGTTCCACGACCGAGGCCCAGCCACCGAGAATGCCCTCTCCATGGTAACCCCCTGTTTTATGCGGGGGACCTCCAGGAGGGTGCCCCTGGTGGACCAGAGGGTCCATCCTGAGTCATGGAGGGTGAGGCGGTCCCTGGGGTATCCAGGTCCAAGACCATGTAGGGCCTTATAGATCAAAGTCAAAACCTTGAATCTGGCTCAGCACACTACACAGGCAGTCAGTGCAGTGCACGGAGCACTGGTGTTATGTGCTCTCGTCGGCCCGTCCCATTCTGCACTAGTTGCAACCTCCGGGCCAGCGTCAGGGGAAGCCCCACGTAGAGCGTATTACAGTAGTCCAGCCTCAAGGTGATGAAGGCATGGATCAAAGTGGCCAGGTCAGGTCTGGAGATGTACGGGCGCAGCCTCCGCACCAGGTACAGCTGGCGGTACGCCACCTTCGCCACCATATCCACCTGCTGATCTAGATGGAGACCCGCGTCCGATAACACCCCCAGACTCTGAACCTGCTGGGTCACAGAGGGCGCACCCCCTCCACAAGAGGGGGCAACACCTCCCCAGCCCAGCCTACCACCATCACCTCCGTCTTATCGGGATTGAGCTTCAGACTGCTCTGCCAAAACCAACTCGCCACGGCCTCCAAACACTGAGACAGCATGGAGACAGCAGGGCCTGGGTCGGCTGAAAAAGAGAGGTAAAGCTGGGTGTCATCAGCATATTGGTGGCAACACACACCAAACCCTCTCACGATCTCCCCCAGGGGGCTGCATATATATATTAAACAGTAAAGGAAACAGGATTGAACCTTGCGGAATGCCACAGTCCAGGGCCCAGGGGCTAGATGTTTCTGCTCCCAGGACAACCCGCTGGGTCCTCCCCGAGAGGAATGACTGGAACCAACCAAGGGTGGTCCCATACAGACACCCCAGGTCACGCAACCGTCTCAACAGCAGCCCATGGTCCACTGTATCAAACGCGGCCGAGAGATCTAGCAGGACCAGTAGTGTCAAATGTCCTGCATCCATCTCCCGGTGGAGATCGTCCACCAAGGCCACCAAGGCCATCTCCGTACCATGGCCGGGCCGAAACCCAGATTGACATGGGTTGAAAAAAACCAATGCTGTCTAGGTGAGCCTGGAGCTGCAAGGCCACTGCCCGTTCAATAACCATATGGACTGAATCAGCCTCCTTAGCCCTGGCACTGACTTGCTCTGACTTCTTGGAAGAGGCTGCTATACCCAGTGCCTTTGTTGCTTCTTTTGCCAAAGGGCAATAATCTACTTCCCAGGGGAATTGGGAGCTTAGTTAATGTTTGTTAAATGGTTTTAGGACATCACACGAAAAGTCCCATAAAAGTGCAGCGTCCAGTTATTCTTGTGTAGAGTGCCTAACACAATGGATGTTTTTAGATAGACAGGGAGTGGGCTGGAAGTCCAGAGCAGACACATGAGTGACCCAGATTGGAGCTGCACACACCCACAGGTTTGGCTGTGTTGAGCCAGACAGTCCGGCCCGTGGTGAACTGAGTGTGGAGGCATCAAACATGCCTTCCCACTGCCCCGAGGAAGCCCCTGCTTGGAAATGCATGGACAGATGGGACAACCCCCATTCCCCAGCCAGCTCTTTCTCCTCAGGACCCAACCTGGAGCCCGCAGCTTTCCAGAAGCTGCTCTGGTAACCATGGGAATGGGACATGGCAGAAGCCATTAACTCTTTACCATTCACAGCACTAGGAGCTGTCCCAGCCCTTGCCCAGTCACACACCACTGCAGTGGCAGAGCGAGACAGGCAAACACCAGCACATGGTCAGCCCCAGGGACCCTATAACACTTTGTGACAGGGTTTGTGTAAACAACATGTATTTAACATACATGATCTGTGTGTGACCGAATGATGTAACTTTGGAAATCATTATATGAATGATGACATGTTTGGTATTATTGAAATGGTAATGCAACTTTCAATCCAATGAAGGGGAAAAATTGTATGTGGAGTTGATGTAGAAAAAGTAAGTTTAGATGTATAAAGTAAAAAGTAATCCCCCCCGAACCAGTCTAGCCAGTTTGGGTGGAGCGGGGGGAGGGAAAACAATTGATATAGAGATGAGAAGATAATGAGAGAGACATTACAGACCACCAAAAGTGCTCTCTCAAGAGTGAGCTTGAGATAGGCAGTAACCATTCTGCCATGTGTGGAGTAAGAAATAGACATGTCAGCAAGAAGCAAGCACCTAGACTCCCACAAAGTGGCTGAGATATGGATTTAAATATGAACTCATGCTTTTCGGTGATCTTTTTCGGTGGCTGACCCTGTGCTGTGGAATTCGCTCCTGGATTAGGCTCAGTTGGCCCCCACTCTCCTGTCATTTCGACGTTTATGTAAGACCTGGCTGTTGTGCCAAGCTTTCTGCCGGGGGGGGGGGGCGGCGGAGTGTTTTCCCCTGCATATAAGAAATTTTTAACTTTTAAAATTGTTTTATTGTTTTATTCTTTTATCCTTGTTGTTCATCACACCGGGCTGCCCTGTGGGTAGGAGGGGTGGGATAAAAAATTTATATAAATAAAATAAATAAATAATAAATGCTTAGGGTAAGAATTTAGCGTAGGGATTTTGCAAGTAATGTAGCCTTGCACTGTCTTTATATCCTTTTATTTGATTTGCACTCTTGAATTGAGCATGTTGTGTACTTTATCTGATCTACACGTATACATTTCTTTTAATCAAGCTTTGGTGTGCTTGTGTGACTGTGTGGATACTGACAGAAGGTGACACAGTTGAATGGAAATTCCAGGTTAGATACTTGGACGAACCTTACTGGAATTTCTGTGACTTGTGAAATTCCAGGGACACAGCTGACAGTGTGGTGACCTCTTTGCAGATTGGGACAGTTCTGGAGGGAGCTGTGGCCACTAGGGATGGGAATTTGGATTAAATTATGGATTCTGATCTGTTACATATTCAGCTCTGTATTCTACAGATTAAATTGCAGATTCAGATTTGGATTTTTTCCATTGAAGTCAATGGGAAACTGATTTGTAGTCTGAGTCTGACCTCACCTACCCCCAGCCCCAGGGCCCTGGCGTGTACTTACCAGCCTCGGAGGGCTTGATTCAAGCTCTGCCAGACCACTGCTGCTGTGGGGGAGCTTCCTTGCTGTGGCGTGTTGCTGAGCTTCTCCTGCCAGGGAAGGTTAAGGGTAGTATCCATTTAGTGGCATACTCTTCAGAGACTGTTTTGCTCATGCACAAATGGCCACCCTTAACCAAAATGGCAGCAATGTCATTTTGGCTGTTGCCATTTTGGTTAAGAGTAGTGGCCATTTCGTACATGTACACTGTGGAGCAGGGAGCATGGCAGCATGCCACAGAAAGTGAGTTTGCTGGGATCCGCCCCCACCCCCCTCCAACAACAATGGGACAGTGAAGCTTCAATCAAGCTTTCTGAAGCCAGTAGGTACATGTCAGGGCCCCGAGAGGTGTGTGGGGATCCATAACTCTGGATCTGTAACTAGTATGGATGGATTTTGGATTGGTACAGATTACCTAACAGCCCATTATAGGTAGTTATGGATTAATCTGAATCCATAATGCCCATCCTTACTGGCCAGTAGAGAGTCGAGACTGTAACTGGGCAACTGAGACTGGTCTGTAGCGGGGCAGAGGAGAACCCCAATTCCATCACACACCCACACAATACTGATGTCCAGGAGCAAGGCAGACTTTATTAAGCAGTCGTATCGTATATATTTATTAGACGTGATCTTAGATCATTGTCATATTACAAGCACTCTCCTTAAAACTCACCTCTTTCGCTCTGCTCTGTCTGACTCCTTATCCTGCTGAGCCACTATTCCTACACCTATGATCGGTTTACCCTTATCCTTGCCACATGGACCTGCCTGCTGTCATTCTCATCGTAACCAAGCCAAGTACGTGCACTTGAGACCTCGCATCTTCATGAATGTTAGACCCCTTGTCTCTCCCTCTGTTCCCCTTCCTAAGTCTCTCCCCCAGCTCCTGTCTCTCAGATTGTAAGCCCTAGGGGCAGGGACCGTGTCTATTTTATTACTTTGTAAAGTGCCAGGTACACTGCTGGCGCTATATAAATGTTTGTTAATAATAATAATAATAAGCAAAAGTACAGAACCACAACAAACATACCAACAGACATAATAACCAACAACCGTTCCATAATATAGTAAAATTTAACGTACCTACCCCCGCCTTGCCTATATTCCATAGCTGGTAGGCAAATAGTCAATACATTGTATTCGCTCTTCCCCAACAACTAAATATTTGATAGTTTATATAACCAAAATTTACTAATTGAATAGGTAAAATTTAAAAGAAAATTTTGGTCTAAAAGGAGACTTTCAGTCCAGTTCCAATGGGCACCTGGATTCAAGAAATTTCCTCCTCAGACTCATTGCTAACAATAGAAACCTCATAACACATGATGTGACCACGGGATCTACATCCCTGAGAGCCATTTGTGTCAAAAATATTAAGCAGTCAGAGCAAACAGGGAATAATAACCTAATAATAATCTTTTTATATATATAGCACCCCCCTGCCATGGCACCTGCAGCACATTACATATAACTAATAAACATGATTTTAAATCTGCATAAGAACCCTGTGAGGTAGGTTAGGCTGAGAGAAAATTGTGACTGGCCCCAGGTCACCTGTGACTTCCAGACTAAGGTGAGACATGAACCAGGGTCCCCCCGCTCCTGGTCCAAGCACTGCTTACTCAGTCACTACACCACACTAGTGGTATGTGGTGAGGATAGGAGGATGGAAAGGCATGGCTCAACAGCCCAGAGAGTGAGCAGTTCAGGTTGGGAACTATTGGGTGCTGCTGCTCCTTCATCCCCTGGGCCTTCTGCTGGCACTGACCTCTATTCTCCCTGTGGGGTTCTCATGTGGGGCCAACAAATGGTTGGATTTTGTGCATGTTTTTTTAAGGATTGAGTGGGAGCGGGGAGCCGAGATGGCCACACTCACTCAGGGAGCCACTCTGACCATTTGATCTGCTGGCATCTATGATCTGGGTGGGACCGTGTTTGGGCAGGATTTGCGGGCCCGTTTAGACAGACAGGGTTCTGTGTCTGCCTGTTGCTCTGGGTTTGGCCAGCTCACTCATGAGGTGTGCTCCGGGATCTTCTGGAGTGCCTTCTGCAGGGCTGTCCAGGAGCAGCCGCAGCCTGCTCCGCTTTGCACATCTGGCGGCCTCTCTTCAAATGGACATGTCAACCCAGGTATGATGGGGGCTGGTGTGGGCAAAAGTGGAGCTGCTGTCCATCTGTTTACACCCAGTGGGGCCCCCAGTCTCCATTGCTGACTCTAGAATTACCATAATACAAATAACAGCCGCAAGCAACGGTTCTCATAATAATTCATGCACGAGTGACTTTACAAATGCTAAAATGATAGAAAAGAAGATAGTAGATAGGGAGGGAAAAATCTATATACAGTTATTTTCCTCAAATTAAGCATAACTTTCATTACACTTTGTCTGCATCTTAAGTTATGTGTATCTCACCTAGGGTTGGCTGATCCCAGACTAGGGGTGCGCAATTTGTTTTTGTTATGATAACAAAAAAATATTATCTTTTCTTTTTTATTATTATAGTAATGAAAACAAACAAGAACAACAATAATAATGAAAACAAAAATGAACACAAATTTTAGTTTTTGAAATAATGGAGAAACACTAAAAAACATATTTCTGGCTATATCTTTTTTGTTTCTTATTAAATTCTGGGGAATTTGTACCCTCAGTGGAGGGCACTATGTGTACCAAAGTTCAGAAAGAAAGGATAAAGGGTACCACTTTTATAAGCAATTGAATGTTGTAATTTTAAGAAACGCTAAATACACATTTCTGGATACAATTTCTTCTTCTTCCATTCAATTTGTATGAAACCTGGAAAGGCTGTCTCTGTGCAAGATTACCAAGCCTGCCAAATTTCATAAAGATTGGACAAAGGGTCCTGATGTTATAAGTCATTAACTTGAAAATGCATTTCTGAGAGTAACATTTTTATATTCCATTCTGTTTACAAGAAATTTGGTAGGAATGTATTCCACACACTCTGTCATCTCTGTAAAAATACTGGACAATTTGATAAAGGGACCTAATTTTATAAGCAATTTAAGTTGTCCCCTTGAAGACCATTATACAGATAAATAGCAGCACATGCAGTGCCAGTCAGAGGCAGGCACCTGGCATGGCAGGGGGAGGGAGGCTTTAGGAGGGATGATGCGGAGAAACATAACAGACTGACATACACATTCACTGGCCAATTACTGTATGTTTCCAACTTTACAGGACCAATCAGTGCTCGCTTGGGGCGGCCCTGAGGCGGGCATAGAAGGGACATAACTGGGACTTTGCCGAGATTTTGGGATGCTATCCCCAATCAGGAGACATGGTTTACACAACCAGACTGGCCGGTTATCATCACAATGACATCCTGCAGCACTGTGACAGAGGACATAAGAGAATCTCTATTGGCTCTTTCCTAAACAGATACTTCCAACTTCCCAGTAACAAGTGTGGGAAAGAAGTTGGGATGGTCACAGAATGAGGATATTTGGTTGACATTTCTGTTGGCCAATTGGCATCACAAACAGACCTTATACCGCAGTGACACATCAGAGAATCTCTGGCATAGGTTCATTCTCTGCATATGCTGTGTAGGCTTATACAATTGGAACCCTTTATTATATCCTTCCAATATTTAGTAGAGATGATTCTGAAGGTGTGTTATACAGTTCTACAAAATTTCATATATATGGGTAGGAATACAAAGATGTTACAGTCAGATATACATTTATAAGTTAATTGCATATAACACCAGGACCCTTTATTCAATCATTTTGAAAATTGACATAGGTAGTGATCTTAGGGAGGAGTATGATCTCTCCAAGTTTCATTCACATTAGATGGGATACAAAGAAGTTACAGCCAGGAATGTAGAACTAGATTTTTGCAAAATAACATAATTCAATCAATTATAAAATTGAATTTCTGTGTCCAATCCTTCTGAAATTTGGTACACATAATGCCTTCTACTGGAGGTAAAGTCCCTCCAAGTTTCATCCATTATATTTAAAAATAAAAAAGGTACAGTCAAAAATGTGTTTTCCATTGAAACCAAAGGAAATTGAAAACAAAAGCAAAAACGAAAACAAAATTTTGATATATAGGAAAATGAAGAATTTAAATACCAAAACAAAAAACAAAAATGAACGATGACATGGGTCCTTGGTGCACACCTCTATCCCAGACCCTAAGTGTATGATCCAGCTTGAGACCAATCAGTTGGTCTGATGTCAGCAATCTCATTTTACAGACAGGTTGTGGAGGCTGAGAGACAGGGTGATAACAGACATCCACCTGAACAGTGGACATCTGTCTCACCTGGGGGAGGGGGAAAGTTTCCTCCAGTCGGGCAAGGCCCAGCCGCAGAAACAAACATTCCTGCGGCTCCCCCAACCAGGGAGAGGGGGCAGAGAGCGATGTGAGGCCACCCAGCCATGTCACAGTGCTCCCAGCATTGCTCTACTGTGACAGGAAACCATGGCAACCCCACGCACTGGGAGGAGCCGGGGCCAGGAACAAATGTTCCTCCCTGGTTCTGCCTGCTTTGGCCCACCTGGGCAGCTTCTGGGCCCACACTGTGGGCCTGCTTTGGTCTCGGCCGACAGTCTGGGTCCAGCTCCCACCCCGGGTGGGGTTTCTTACAAACATACAGACATTACGCAGACCCTATCGAGCCAAAGTGGACCTAGCGGGGCCAGTGTCGTGTCTGTTAACACCCACAATTATTTGCTTGAGACCTGAAGTCAGTGAACCCAGGACTTCTGGTTTCAAGTCCAGCATTCTACCTTCAGACCATTTTAAAACAGTGGGTGGGGGGAAGGGTATGCAGCCACGGTGGGTGGAAGTGGGTGTGGTAGAAACTGCATGGAGATGGGTGGGGGTGTCTCATGTGAAAAGGGCCTCAGTCTCAAGCACTCTGGTCTCACCCTTCTTGAACATATAAACAACAGAATTAATCCAAAAGAGCCACAGTTACATAGAATGCACTTAAAGAAAATAATGGGCCTGATTCTCACTTTTACATCAGTTTTCCTTTATATCAAAGGAGGGTTGTGTTTTAATATATAATTCAGAAATTCCAGTTGGGTATTTGTATATTTCAGAGAATTTGAATTTGTGCTGTTGTCAAAGTTTGGTGAATGTTTTCATTCTAACTGGCATTTTTTATTGCATCACTTAAAATGTGTTAATCAATTAACGACTTACAAATTTCAAAGAGAATTGTCAAACAAAAAACAAATAAAGAAACAAACATGGCCATTTTTACACTAAGCGGGGGTGGGTGGGTGGTGGTGTCGGTGAGGCAGGTCTAGGTGGGTGTGTGCCCGCTTACACGGACACACACACATCTCCACCTACTGACACCCATCTCCACCCATGGAGCATCCACCATTCTGTCGGAGGGCTCCGTGAGTGGAGGTGGGTGTGGGTTGGTGTGCGGTGGGTGTTGATGGGTGTGCGGCAGGAGCATACACGCTCAAACGCTTGCTGTCCATGACTTTTACATGGGTACACACCTTCCGCACACCCATCCCCCCACCTACCAGTGGCCTTTTACACGGAGTCCCCCCCCGCTGCACACCCGCCCGAACACCAAGCATTGGGGGGGGAGGGGCATCCGTGTAAAAACAGTCACTGTGTTAAAATCACAAACATTCTACTAATTATAAAATCAGGATGCTTTGTCCTATTAGTGTGAAATTTGGTAGGGAGGACACTTGGGTGAAGGGTAGAACCTCTCCAAATTTCAGGCAAATCAGTTGAGAAACAGCTGAGTTATAGCTGTTTGAATTTTGGAGGCAAAACTCCCCCTACCCCCCTTTTACAACCATTTTTTTGATCTTCAAACATTCATTCTGTGAGAAGTCTCTGGACATGTAGGGATGCTGGAAAATCAAATTCCTGCATTTCGTTTTTAAAAATCCGTTGTATATTTTTGAATTTTTCAGCTGTATTATTGTTGTTGTTATTCTTGCCTATGTGGGATGGAAGGAATAGAGGATTTAATCGATTATGGGTATTTTCAGATGTTACGAGATCACAGTGAACCATGGTGAATACCCACCTGTGGTCACTGTGCCTCGAACGTCTGTTTGGCGGCCGCCAGATGTTCGCCACGGTCAATACCCACATGGGGTCATTTTCAACCGGGCTAGCCGTGGGAATTTCCCGGAAAGCGTGGTGAAAGTGATTCCCGGCGGGGACGAAAAAATATCACATCTGGTCGGGTGCCACGGCCCGGGATCACTGGCAGGATCCCGGGCCGTGGCGATTTCGGCCAGACGCTGTGGCCGCATTGGCCCTGCTACCCGCCCATCTCCCCAGAGGGCAGGCAGCGGGGAGCATTGAGGGGGCGGGGCCGTGCGGCCGCATGTTGCGCCGCGTGGCCCCGCCCCCTCCCAGATTCCCCACCGGGATCCCCCGGGATGTCTGATACAGCGTGACGGGGTCATCCTGGTGGGGGATGATTTGGTTGTTTTCGGTACACTACACCCATAGTCTTCGAGTGTCACTTCTTTATAGATCTTAGGAATACTCTTTTAGTTCCAGTTCAGCGACAGGTCCAGTATTATCCCAAAAGGGAGAAATTAATATGGCTTTGCCAACATAAGTGACATGACGTTCTACAACGTTTGGCTGCTTTTGCTAGGAGGGCTGCTACTAGAAGAAATAAATATCCTATAATGTGCTTAAGATGATCTTGTTTTGTAATTTTAAAAATCTGTTTTTATTATATTGTTTAGTTATTATTATATTACATGGTTCTATCATGTATAATGTGTGGCTATGGTAAAAGCTAATGTTAATAAATTAATTGATTGATTGATAGATTGATAGATCCCTCCCTGCGCACATCCACCTCGCCCCCTCCCTTCGTACCTTCAAATCCCTCCTCAAGATCCACCTCTTCCGCTCTGCCCTCCCTGACTTCTTGCTCTCCTCACCTAACTCCTGCTGTACCCTCTATCCAGTACAATCTGTTACCTAAGGTCTGTGTACTCAGATCTTCACCATATGGACCAACCAGCCATAATTCTTGTGTTCAGGAGGGGCGGGGTACAAATGTAATAAATAAATAAATAAATAAATTCCTGATGTAACTAAGCCAAGTGTGTGCACCAGGGACCTCGCATCCTCATGAATGTTACACTCCTTGTCTCTGCCTCTGTTCCCCTTCCTTCGTCTCCCCCACCGTCTCTCAGATTGTAAGCCCTAGGGCAGGGACTGTGTCTATTCAATTACTTTGTAAAGTGCCAGGTACATTGCTGGCGCTATATAAATGCTTCCTAATAATAATAATATAATAATAATAATAATAATAAATTAATTAATATATCAAATAGACAATAAAGCCATTAAACTAGTAATATACCCCCTCCTCCTGGATCTACCCCTGCCCATTAAATGCCTGGCCAAATAAATAGGTCTTATACTGCTTCTGGAAAACTATCAAACTACAGTGTAGGTGAACCTCCAGGGGGAATTCCAAAGCTGTAGAGCAGCCGCTGAGAATGCCTCTCTGACCATTTTTGCACGGAAGCCTCCCCCCTGCTGCTGGGTGTGTGTGTGGGTGTGCGGTGGGGGCATCCATGCAAATGCCGCAGTGGTGGGGGAATGGGTGTGTGTGGGTGGGGGTGCAGGTGCGCTCCCCCGCAACACCTACCTCCACCCGTCTCTACCTATCACCCACCCACAGAGCAATCTGGAAAACCAGAGGAGGCTCCATAGGTGGAGATGAGTGGAGGTGGGTGTGCGCCTGTGGAAAAAGCCACTCACCCACCTCCACCCACTGCTAGTGCACACCCATCCCACCACTCATCACATCTGTGCAAAAATGGCCTCTGTGTGCTCGGGATGTGTGGACCTGGGCCAATGATGGAACTTGCAAGAGGCAATCTTAGAGGCCATGGAGTGACATATGGAGGAAGGCGCTCCTTTAGATATGTAGGACCCATGCCATTTAGGGTTTTATTTGTGAAAACCAGCACTTTGAATTGTGCCTGGAATGCTACTGGTAGCCAGTGTAGATTCTGAAGCACTGGTGTTATATGGTCCTGGTGACCCACCCCCATCAAAAGGCAGGCCACTGCATTCTGCACTAGCTCCAGACCCCAAACAGTCTTCAAGGGCAGCCCCACATAGAATGCATTGCAGTAGTCTATCCTTGAGGTAATGAAGGCATGGATGACAATGACCACTGCCAGATCCCTATATGAAAGAATATGACACAACTTTCTCAGCACACGGAGTTGTTGAAAGGCACTCCTGTCCATGCCCACAATCTGATGCTCCAGATGCAGCTCAGCATGCAGGAACACCCCAAGACTACAAACCTGAGTAACCAGGGAAGGTTCTACCCCATTAATGATGGGTGTCCCAATCCTCCTCAAGTCACTGGGCTGAACCAACATCACTTCAATCTTGTCTGGATTCAGATTCAGTTGGCCCACCCACATCCAGTCCCCTATGGCAGACAGGCACTGAGTAAGCACCGAGACTGCAAGACCTGGGCCGGATGAAAAAGATAATTAGATTTGGGCGTTGTCTGCATATTGATTGCAGGACACCACAAATCTATGAACAATCTTGCTGAATGACCTTGGATACACGTTGAACAGAAGGGGAAACAGCATGGAACCTTGCAAGACCCCACAGAAGCGGGAGCGAGATGACAACGAACAGTCGTCCATCACCAGCGGCTGAAACCTCCCAGTGGAACCACTTGAGAGCTGTCCCAAAGGCTCCTGCCAGGTCCCACAGTCATGTCATCAACACCTCATGATCAACTCTATCAAAGGCCACTCAAAGATCTAACCGGATTAGCTGTTTGGCAGCAGGGTGAGTGCACTCCTCCACCACCACCACCCCGGATCAGCTGTCTGGTGGACTGGATGAGTGCACTCCCCCAGCCCCCCCATCAGCTGTTTGGCGGGCCGGGGTGAGCACACACCTCTGGGTCCCTCCAATCAACTGTTTGGCAGCTAGAATGAGCACAAGCTTCTGCTCCCTGCCCCCCCCCCCACTCAGGTATTGGGAGGTCAGGGTGAGTATGCTCCTTTGGGCCTGATCCTCCGACCTCGCCTTGCAGTGGTGCTTGGCATGGTCTACCAGACATGAGGGCACATGTTAGCCCAGATTAGCCTGGCTAAACAAGCCTTAGCCACCACCGCCGACCTCCAGATGACGTGTCTGGTAGCAACTGACCACCCATCCAAGGTGGAAGTGGTCAAACATTTGGCAGCCACTGAATTGATGACATCAATTCAGTGGCTGTCATGATGAGCAGGAGACTCGCAGGCTCCTGCAAGCTACTGTCTCATTTGTTTTCACCCATAGGGAGAGTGGAGACAAGGATATGTTCATGAAGTTGAGAAGTGGGCATATAATATGCAAACATTACTGTTACACTCACATTTAAACACTTTAAAAAGCACAGTTAGAATAGGCGAAAGAGGCCTTCATGGAAATGAAAATCAATTCCATATGGTTTAAGGTGACCATATAACATTTTTATAAAAAATCCTTATTTATTTATTTATTTTTTATTTTCTAGATTTCTATACCGCCCCATCCTGCCATGCAGCTCGGGGCGGTTAACAACAATAAAACAGTATAAAAACATTTAAAACAAATATAAAATATGTCAATAAAACAGGGCATAGAACAATCATAAATAAATATATAAGGTGGGGGATTAAAAATCACCCCCCCC
>QEPC01012560.1:432842-461202 GCA_003113815.1 Sphenodon punctatus | reverse complement strand
CGATGGTTTCTTCAGCAGGGGGCGCACCACAGCCTCTTTTAAGCAAGGCGACAACCTCCCCTGCCGAAGGGACGCATTGACCACCCTCGCCAGCACCGTCCCCAACGTCTCCCCGGAAGCTTTTATTAACCAGGACGGGCAAGGATCTAGTTGACAACACGTGGCCCTCACAGACCCCAGGACATCCACCACATCGGCAGGCGTCACTTCCTGAAACTCGCCCCATAAAGATGGACCAGACGGACCCTCCGCCCCCCCGCGCTCTTCCCCTGCTGCTGTCAACCCAGTGTCGAAATACATATTTCGACATTTAAATACATATTTAAATGTTTACTGATTCCCCACCCTTCCACTAACTGCCTAATTTTGTATTTATCTGTGAGACCAAACAGCTTCAGTGGTGGTTCTCTAGTCGCCCAGGTAATAATGAACACTTTATGAAACCACCTAATTATATCCTTACCTTAGATATGGAGTTGGTCCCCTGAGTAAACAGTGTGTTTTATAAATTTGATAAAAAATAAATAAATATGGAAACTACATTTAAGATCACAAAACGAAGGGTAAGGAGACATCTTTAAAAATAAAAAAATAAAAATACTAGAAACATAAAGTTCCAGCAGCCATTCTTCTTAATTCAGACCATTCTGACTTTCCCTTTATTTTCACAAGAGCCAGAATTTGTCAGTATCAGACTTAACTTTGAATTTCCTGGCTTTTGTCAGGTTAAGCCAGACACTTACTGCTATTTAAAAGTACTTTTCTTCATTTAATATTTTTTCCTACGAACAAAGCACAAATGTTATGAAAAATAAATAGAGACTCCAGACCAACATTTGGTTCAAATGATTCTGATGCCCAAAGCTACATTTCTAAGTTTCTTAAGTAAAAAGAATAGAAAAATACTGGAATTTTTCTTTTCTGAGGGGGGGAGGAATGGTTTGTCTCCGTTTTCGACTTTGCAAATATACTTTTAAAAATACGGTTGCATGATTAAAGCCAGTTACACAAAAAACCCATAAATAATATGGCAGACTTGACTAAAGAAAAATGTATCTATCATTTTGCTTAGAACCAGTAACAAGTAGAAGATGTAGGTTTCTTTGTGTGTGTCTGTGTTCATGAACCTGAAGCAAGTGTGACATGCATTAACCTATCAATATTAGTGAATGATTTAAAATACCAACCAACATTTGCCTGCAATAATTTCTGTTGTAAACTACTCCTTCTGGGCCCTACTATCATATAATTCAGGGCTCATAAATCAGAATCCAGAGCGTGTTGCTTCTATCTTGCCCCCGGCTGTTCTTGAAGCCTTTTTGTCTGGAACTCTCTTTTTCTTTCTTTCTTTCTCTTTTTCTTTCTTTCTTTCTTTCTTTTCCCCACACTGCTATTTTCATATGGGATGTGGTTGTTTTTTTAAAAAGCATATTGTAAATAATGGTGCCATAACTCATTGCTGTGAAATACTTTTTACTAGGTCTTGAGTACTCTTGTCACCCAGTGTAATAGCCTTTCATTTATTTTGAAATGTTCCTCCTCCTCCTCCTCCTCCTTGGGTTGTGTGCCATAAACTAGTTTAGAAGAGCACTGTTGTTTGTTTCAGAACATTTAGCTAGAAGGGATTGAATTTCACAGGATACTCATGGTTGTTTTTTTTACATTGTATTAGCATTGTGCTAGTGGCTAGTACTCCACCTATTGTGATAGGCTGCACACTGTACATACAGCTGCTCTCTGCCCCAAAGACATTGCATTCTAAGACCCTGAGGCTGTAAAGACTTACTCCCATGCTTAGATTAATGTGTAATCAGCTGTCTCATTAAAGTCAATGGGACAATAGATCAAGCAAGTTTGTAATTCTTTGTAATGTTGAAGTCTAAGGGAATGGATGTAAAACTGATCCGACACTCATTAACATTGATAGAAAAACTGTATTTTGTGGGCATCAGTTGCTGTTTGAAAGCAAGTGTAAGTTATTAAAAACAGTGGCAATAAGTGGCTTAGGTGATGTGCTTGGAGTCGCAAAATGCACCAATAGACAGGTATGTTGGCAGTTTCTATAGTAGCCAAGGATTGAACGTGCTATAGAGACTGAACAGTTCTCATAACACTATAGATTGTCCTTCTGGGTCTGTTGTGTTGTTGTTTTTTTGCTGGAGCAAATCAGCAACGGTTTGCCTTCCCTCCTATTCATATTGCTTGTGCTCTTTAGACTTTAGATCAGATCCTTTATTTTACTGAAATCAAAGAGAATTGTTCCATGGATGTCTGGAGGATGCTCAGTTCTTTTTGAATTTCCTACAGTAACTTACAGTGGTCGATATTGTCCCCAAACTAGAGTCACACCAGCGACTGACTACAAATCTGACTTCTTTTTTTTAAACTTTATAAGGACAAATACACGTTAAGGTTTTCCAAGCCATTCATCAGACACACATGATATTGGAAAAACCCACCCAGGAGCAGCTCTGTTTGTTGTGGGTTATTTTATAAGGGAAAAGGAAAGGCTTGCAAATCTGAGGAGAGCTTAATTAAACTGATTTGCTGTGGCTTAAAATACCCCCACACCTGCTTCTGGAGCTTTGAGAGGCTCCAGCTCCCATAAGACAAGGGCAGATGGGGGGAGGGAGCGGGGGAGTAAGATTGCTGTTTGTTTTGCTTTATCCAAGTATTGAGCTGCTTCACTCAAATTTCAGTCTTTCTTTGGCATAAAGCAAATCACTAAATGATACTTTGGAAAGGAGCCGTTGGAAAAATGCTAAAGACAATTCATGACAAATTTTGAAAAAATTCAAAATGTTTAATTCCACATGGCTGGAAAAGAACTATCCGTGTATGATTGTTTTTGTTTATTCCCTCATGCTCTCTCCCATTATAGAAATTCCATTTCATACTAGCCCCCCACAAAAAAAGCCCCGCAAGAAAGTATTTTTGCTGTTTTTAAGGTAGCTGAAGAACAACAAATGGTTCCCAAAAAAGTTTTTCAAAATGAAAATTTTCATTTTTGAAAAATATTTTTTAGCAAAAAACCCCTTCAAAATATTTTCATCAATTTGACTTTACAGCTTTGAGAATCTCTGACTTCTTGTGCAGCCCAATGCTGTGTTCTCTTTCCTGGGATCTAAGCAGAACAAAGTCTGCTGCATTACATCAGCCAAAAAGCTCATGCCTCATCTGGAACAACAAAGCCTCCTTCACAGCTGAAGAATGAATCGGTGGCAAATATTTCTGAAACCAAAATTGGTGCAAAACAGGTTAAGAATAGGAGGGCCTTATTCTTCCTTGCACTGTATTCAGTCATTTGCAAGCATGAAAGATGAGTGTAAAAAGTTTCTGCAAATGCCTGAAAAACTAACTTCTAAGCCCCTTTTTACCCACACATGAACACCCAGAAATCTGGGATTCTCAGGCAAATTCTCCTATTTCATCTTCCAAATTTTTAAAACCAGTAGTACCTTTCTGGCCTCTATAGTTATTTATTCAGTCTTATACCCCTCCCATCTACTAAGGCTCAGGGCAGCTTACAAAATGAGAAAAATATAAAAATCCCCTAGAATCCCTATCTCCACCTGCCAGATGCTTGGCCAAAAAGAAAGATTTTACAGTGCCTCTGGAAAATACTCAGGTTCAGGCTGGAAAGAACTTCCAGGGAAAGGAGTTCCATAACACTGGGGCAGCAACCGGGAACGTGTCTCTGTGACCTCTCGCCTATGAACCTGGCTGATAGATGGGTACCTTGAAAACAGTGCTCCTGGCTGACTGCAGGGAGTGCAACAATTTGGGGTCCAGGCTGTTTATGGCTTTGTAGGTCAAAACCAGCACCTTGAATTGTGCCTGGAAAGCTCTGGGAGCCACTGTGGACTCTGAAGGACAGGTGTAATGTGCTCAGTCAGAGAAATTTAAAATGGGAGAAGGAGTATTCATCAGTGTCCAAAACAAGAAGGCATCTTTTGCTTAAAAATGACAACGTTTTTTTAAAAAAAGATTTCTTGGTTTTTAATGCTTGCAGTTGGCAATACTGCTGCCAGCTCAAATATGGAACTTCTAGTATGTCACTGTATACAGGTGGAATATACACACATTGACATTCCTCCTCAACCCAGTGCTATAAACATACTTTTAAAAAAGAAAACTGAGGTGCTGAAAATGTTTCCTGAGTGCCATGATTCTGGCTTGGAGACTTGTAGTGTTGCAATGTCAGGCATCGTCTCTGCACGGCCTCCATTGCAAGTGAACATGTGGCAGGAGGAGTTGGTGTTGTTGGGCTATACCCCATCTCATGCTAATAAGGCAGGCAAGGAGTTACTGGACTCATGAGAAGTGAACAGAGTTATCGGAGCTTGCAGAAAGTAGGGTCCAGATTGTTGCTGTGAGGGCCTTTTCACACATAGCAATATGGCAAGCAACAAGCAAGTAGCTAAGGGTTTTGTACATGTAATGTTTCATTTCATCTGGTGGTGAACTCTTCCAACCTTGCACGTGCTTGCATTCCAAGACAATATCCCAAGATATATTGTTCCTGACTAGAAAAGCAGTGTAGAACTCCACAGTTCAGGTCCTTCCCTCCCTTGTTTTCTCCATATTTCAGAATTTGGATTCAGGCACTGGCTGCATTTACACATTACATTGGCTCTGTGTCAGTGAATCATGTGTAGCTTAAACTGGAACTAGTCATCTGTGTTAGTGCTTTCAAGACAAGCAGAATAAAGTGGGTTTGGACTGAATAGCTAGTGCTACTAGGAAAAATAATGTGTGAAAGGGGCCTGAACTACAGTTCAGTGCAGTTCCTGTCCTGGGGCAACATAGGTCTACATACCATTCCTCATTCAGAGCAGACTGCAAGTTGCCAGTCTAGAATTGTATGAGTAGTCCCTTTCTTTGTCTTGCTCTCTAGTAAGGGTTACTTTTGTTAGCGTGCTTGTACGAACAGGGCCCTTAAATAATCAAACACTTACTGCAATGTATTTTCCAATGACTTCAGTAAAATTGGGCTTGTGCTAAGCTCTGGGGTCCATAGAAAATATTCTCAGGCATCAGGGATCAGGCTGTATAACTAATATCTGCACGTCCCCTTTAAGGTAGACATTGCCATAGCCCTCCTTTTCATTTTTGTGCTCTCCCTTTGCCTTCCCTCCTCTGTTCTCAGCTGCAGATTCTTAGGCTCCTTCCCCCCTCCATCCTTAGCAATGATTTAATAAATATGTGTAAAAATCACTTTTCCCTCAGCTGTCCTCCGCCCAGCTGCAGGCTTCCACCCCTGGTGTGTGTGTTTCATTCACATACCAAGGCAATGGTAGGTCTGAGTTCACCAGAGCTTAAATATGTCAGGCCTTTTTAAAAAAAAAAAGAAAAGAAAAGGAGGGGGGGACCTCTCACCATCACCTCTTCATTATTTTTTAACAGATTTCTACTAGACATTGCTAATCCTTAGGTAACAGTTGACTATTTGGTAAGAGAGTGGATCAAAAAATAAAGGTTTGTCATGTTGCACAAAGATCACACCATGTAATTTAGTTCTCCCTTTCCCCCAGCAGTATACTAAATACGTCATAAATAGGGCTACGAATTTGTCATGGAAATTTTCTTAAAAAGTCATGAGTTGGTCATGGCAGGAATGAGAAAAAGTGGCAGAAACTCATGGGTAAATTTTTTAAAACGTTGAGTCAATATTGTATTTTGTAAACAACCCCCCCCCCCCTTAGATTGTAAACCCAGGGATTAGATTGTAACCCACCCAGCACAGAATAGAAGAAGAAAAACACACCCCACCCCTTAGATTGTAAACCCAGGGATTGTAAAGCCCGTTGAAAGCCCCAGGCTTAGATTGTAAGCCCAAGAAGGGGATAAAGGCAGAGGAAATGCTGCTGTCTCCTCCTGGGCGCCTCTTGAAGCACTGACAACGGTAACTTTCTCTGCCTCCGATTCTGCCACCACACCATGCAGTACTGCCGCTTGACCATGCCCACAGCTCCGCCCTCCACAAGAAACAACACTGAGGAGGGGTTTGGAGCTCCAGGGAGAGGCCATGGCTTTACCTGGTAGCACCCAGCGTGCTATTCTCGCCAGCTTCTTGCCATGCTGTCAACATCTCTACAGTCAAGGAGGGGTTTGGAGCTCCAGGGAGACACTGTGGGCCTTCTTAGCACCATTGAGTGTGCTCTTCTCACCAGCTTCTTGCCAGCTCTACTCTTCAGTTTGGGGGAAATCTTGAAAAACTTGGGGAAATCACAGAAGTCATGGGAAGAACTCAAAAGTCACGGAGGGAGGCAAAAGTCACTAAAAACGTGACTTTTGTCATGACTGTGACAAATTCTTAGCCCTAATCCTAAATCATCAAAGCCCACCTCCCTCCAAAACACTGTACCTGCTCCATTTTGTTCAACACTATAGGTAAGGCCACATGAGACGTTATCCCACATTAGCCCATATGGGCAGATATTACCCCGTGATGCAGTGGACCTTCTGGCCAACATCCACCAAATATTCGCCCAGTCTGCTACCATGCGATATGTCAGCCAAAGAAAGCTTGTGACACATCGCAGACTACTACTACCTCAGCTGAGCTAATATGGGATAATCTACTGCCTCCTGTTCGGCTGTGCAGCCCTGCCACAAGGTGAGGTCCAAGGCTCATCCCAAGAGAAGCACATTCTCCCCATTTGCTAGACAGCTGATTTGGGGGCAGCTGTCCTCCAGTCAGATGTTTAGTGGGCGGGGAGAGCACACACCCCCCTCTGCCTCACCCCATCAGCTGTCTAGCAGCAGTGGACCTGATCCCACAGTGCAGGAGGAGTCTGGGAGTCCAGCCCCATGTGGCTGACTCCTTCGCAGAACCCATGGTGTGGAGTGCTGCTCATTTGGACAGCTCTCCCCACCAGCCCAAGGTGTGGCAGCCGTGTTGTCGGTAGGCAGGGAATCTGGCTGGCCCTGTGTGGCTTTACCCTCTAAGTCAGGGATGGCCCTATGGAGGGCAGTGCCCATGGCAGGGTGGGGGTGGGGTGGGGGCTGGGACAGGGGGCTTTCTGGGACAGGAGGAGCAAGTCCCAGGATGGGCATTGGCCAGATCGGGGCCCCTCGCATCTGGTAGGTGCAGAGGTGCAGCACCATGCCACTCTCTCTCCCCTCCCAGCCACTGCCCTCTCCTGGAAATGCTCCCTTCCTTCTCACAAAAGTCACATTCAGAGCTGTAGAATGCTGCGCCATGGTGGGGGAGTGGGGGGTGGAAGGGGGACAGCAAGGAGTGGGGCATCTGTGAAGAGGAAGGGGGCACTTCTGAGAGGGGGGAAAGAGTGGTTGTGCTACGACAGCTACCAGTTGCATGGGGCACTGCTATGGCTCCTGCCCATCTCAGAACCTGCCCCTTCCATCTCAGGCATTTTGCGGAGCCCCTTTTCCTGCAGCAGTCACCCTATGGTAAAACCAGCCCTGCGGCAGATTGAGTATTGAATTCTTGTGGACACTCTATAGCAGAGGTGGGGAAACCTTTCCCTTCCATGGGCCACTTTGAAAATTAGTACAAGCTCTGAGTATCGCATAGAAGCTGAGGAAAGGCGTACTTACGGGGTGTGCTCAGGAACAGGAGGGTCTAGATCATAGATCTGTGCCATGAATCTGTCCCCCATTCCTGTGTACATGCCCTCGGGTATTTTCAGACGTGATGGCTTTTCAGCCACCACACTTAAATCCTCCCGTCTGCCCCACCACCGAACAAACTTTCTGGCGGCCGGGGATGGGGATGTGTCAGAGAGAAGGTGGGGGACATGTGGCGTTGGGCCCTGCCTACTCCCTGATAGGCAGGTGCGGCCTATGAGGCCACTACACCTGTCTGGAAGTGCTCCGGCCACCAGCCAGGATTAGGTAGAGCAGGCCATCAGACTTGATGGCCCACTCTACCATGGTCCAGGGTAGGCTTCCCCGGACCATGACAGGGCTAAACCCGGGATGTGTGCTGGCAGGGAGCTCAGCGCACATCCCGTGGTTAACACCTGGCAGGTGGGAGCAGACATGACACCACCGCCGGTGGCCACGCTGGGGTAAAGTGGCCACTGGTGGTGGTGTCACATCTGAAAATACCCCTAATCTCTGCTTCCTTACCTTGATCTCAGTTTTTCAGTGCCTTGGAGGTAGAAACTGAATACAGGTGTTCAATCCAGGAAGTGGAAAGAGGCCACATAAAAACTAGGCATGGTCACATTTGTCCCCTGGGTCTGAGGTTCCCCACCCCTGTTTTAGCAAAGATTCCCAAAATGTGGGTTGTGACCCTAAGGTGAGGTCACCCCATCTGCAGATGAGAACAAAATCCCAATTAATATTGCTATACTTTGCATTTTTTTGTTGCTGTCTGGGGTCACAGGGTTGTATTTAAGTCTCCAAATAGGGTCACACATGAAAATAATTTGAGAACTACAACTCTACAAGCAGAAGAACAAGGTCTGATTGTCATTTCTTCTTGCACCTGTCCAACAGTGTCCTCTAGTGGCTGGATGTCTACAGAAAATAAATGCCTGCCTATTTGGTAGAGATTTTCAGAGTGAACAAAATCCTGACTGGCATTGATTAATAATAAGAACTGCAAGTGCTGAGCACATCTGACAATCAGGCCCAAGTATTCTTAAATTCAAGTCAGAGGCCAACATTTTTAGAAAATTCAAAGATCTTCTCTTCTATCCCAGGCCTCACATCTGATGTAGTAAACAAGTGTGTTGTATGCCCTAATAGTTGCTCACTGTATGTTGTTTCTACATATGGTGATAATAGAAACTCCTGTCCATTGTGCTCAGCATTGTACATACACACACAGTAAGAGACAGTGCTTGCCCCAAACATTTTACAGTCTAAACAGACTAAAAAGGACAGGAAGGGAAATGGCTTGATTAAAATTTACCCAGGGGATAGAATCCAGGTCTCTCATTAGGCTATGTTGCCTCTTGTGTTAGCTTTAAATTTCCTTAAAGTTGGATATATGCTTTTATAAGATGAATGGTATATAATTAACTTATAAAAATGAATTTAAAAGTATAGCCAGGGTCTGTCCATTTTCTCTATCTGGGTGTTACATTATTCTTTGAGTAACCTTGGGTATTTTCAGACGTTACGAGATCACAGTGAACCACGGTGAATACCCACCTGTGGTCAATGTGTCTCGAACGTCTGTTTGGCGGCCGCCAGATGTTCGCCACGATCAATACCCACATGGGGTCAATTTGAACCACGTTTCCCGGGCTAGCCGGGGGAATGTTCCAGGAAGTGTGGTCAAAGAGATCCCCAGCGGGGACCAACAAAAAGTAACGTCTGGCCGGGCGCCATGGCCCGGGATCACCGGCGGGATCCCGGGCCGTGGCTTTTTCGGCCTGATGCTGCGGCCGCATTGGCCCCGCCGCCCGCCTGTCTCCCCTGAGGTCGGGCGGCGGGGAGCGTGGAGGGGGCGGGGCCGTGCGGCCGCACGTTACGCCGCGCGGCCCCGCCCCCTCCCAGATTCCCCGCCGGGATCCCCCGGCACGTCTGATATGGCGTGACGGGGTGACCCTGGCGGGGAATGAATTGGGTGATTTCGGTACGGGGCCAACGGGCCCCGTAACGTCTGAAATCACCCCTTGTTGGTTTCAACATGGCTAAACAGTGCTGGATCCAGGGGAGGTGGGGCCCTGTGGTAAATGGTCATTCAGGCTCCCTCCTAACACAGCAACGCTTGATGGACAAACACTGACTCGCCCATTAGAAGAACGAAAACACCACTGTAATCAACAGGTAGGCCCACATGCTATACATAGGTTGTTGTTTCTAGTTTATTCATGGCCCCCCTCCTTAATTAGTGTAGGTCACCTGCATCCCACTGAGGCTCTGTGGGACCATCTTTGCTTTTCACACTCGTGTTGCCAATTCAAGTTTGTTCATGAACCCCATCTATTGGGGGCCACAATGGGGCCCTCCAATACATGGGGCCCCATACAGATGCATAGTCTGCATTATTCTGGATCTGGCCTTGTGGTTAAGGCAGAGTAAGATACTGCTATACATGGTTAAGCAAAGGGACCAAATCTGGCCCTATATGTCTTGAAGTTCATATAGCATTGCAGCATGTGAGCCCAGGCACAGTTCATGTTGCCTTATTACTGTGATAGTCTAATGCAAAGGCATTAAGGATCTGAATTTAAGTGAAGTAATGTAAGACAAGATCTGTCAGCAAGGGCTTTAATGTTGCTTAACAAAATATGTTACAGTAAATCTTTATAGACTGTATAAGTGCGTTGAGTTCCAACAAAATAAACCAAAGTAAACATTTCTCTTATGGGAAATTAAATTCCATGTGGTTAGGGCAGAGCTATGATTAATTCAGCGGCAATGAAAATATAGTAAAGTTATTGACCGTGTCTGAGAAACAATTTAATGTTAGCAAAAAGGACACACACACAAAAGTTTAACAACAAATAGAGGAGGTATGGGAGGAAATATAGACCCAGGGTTTCTGATCTTTAATTATAAATTAAAGCATTATTACTGCTGTAGGTATCAAAGTTATCTCAGTTATTGATGCTGAGTCCATTACAGTATCAGTAAGAAAACATAATACATGGAAGCACTGCAGCTGTGCATGGTTTTGTGTCTGTCATTCGGTTTATTCTTCAAACCATTATCGACACCATGAGCACACTAAGGGCTGTTGGACTGAAGCCTCGACCGGAGTGCACGGTTTCATAATGTTCGTTTTAACTTTAAATGATTTTTAATATTCTACATATGGTTTCATGGTTTTAAGCCTCCTCACTGGGAATGAACAAGGCTGTGGTATTATGATGAATGGTGGATCATGTCCAGGAACACCCACTTGCTTCCCTACATATCAAACATGTGGAGCTCCCATTAAATATGGGAATCTCTCTGGGGATTAGACTTGTCCTATCTAATCCAGTCCTGTTTTGTTCCCTCGACCCGGAT
This sequence comes from Sphenodon punctatus, assembly GCA_003113815.1. NCBI lineage: Eukaryota > Metazoa > Chordata > Lepidosauria > Sphenodontia > Sphenodontidae > Sphenodon > Sphenodon punctatus. The sequence continues at coordinate 450,264 of QEPC01012560.1, read as the reverse complement.
TGAGTAGGATGCATTGTTCCCATACATTCTTCTTTTAATTAAATGCAGTAGATATGTCATGTCAGTGAAATATTCCAGGTCTGTTTTTACATCTGTAGCCATTTTCTCCTCCTTTACTTCCATTTGGCTTCTTGGAAATAAAGTCTACATTAAATGCAGCCTTGGACAAGTTGATTAGCTCTGCATGTGCTGCCAAAAACAATTTAAATAAAACTCCTAATGGTTGAAGGGCTTGGCCATTTTTGTTTTTTTAAAAATATATTTTGTTGTGTTGCCTCTGTAAAACTAGACCATAATGTTACAAGGAAACTTTCCCTCACTTTAAAAGCCACCAGCAAACTCTGTGTCTCTAATTTACTTGCATAGTGAGCGAGCATAGGAATACTTCCTTGAGATCATTACATCTGTAGTTCTGCAGGTGTGGCCACTGAAGTTTTTTTTTAATTGCTTCAATAACTTGGTAATTGATCCAATTGATACAAAAGCTCCATCGTAAAAATTCTCTCCTCATGTACACCAGGCAAATTATTCAGTTCTGAAAACTGATCTCTTTTAAACATGCCCTGTTCAATTATTATTTTTTAAAATGGTGCATTACAGCTAGCAATTCACAAGAGGTTAAACCACAGCCTTATTATAAGGGGTACTACAAGTAAACATTATTAATTATAAAAAATTGCTTAAATTAGGGTTTTTTCCACACCTGCTCTTGCTTAATTAGCTAGTAGTCCACATATCTCAGTCAGTTGAACTCTTTAGTATTTATTCAAGCATACTTGACATTAACATACTGTTTGATGTTTGATATCCTGAGTTTTTAATTTAACTACACGACAACAAATGGTATTTCTGAAATATCAGTGAGCTGGAAAAGTATCCTCTGTTTCATTCTTGCATGGTAGTGAGCTGAAAGCTGTTTCTTCTCAGAGGTTTCAGAAGAGCTTAAATGCACAGGGAGAAATTTGCTTGGATGGGGGTGCAGATTGGGAGCCATTCTAAAATTTCCAAATGGTGGCTGGTGCAGAGTTGTCAAGTGAGGCACGTGGACATTTTGGGTGACCAGTGCCATAGGAAACAAGAGAGATGTTTTTAAAACAATGGGTGACAATAAATGTGACAAGGGCTCGCTATGGCCTGGGCCAGAGACTTGCTGGGATGTCTGTGGGCCCACTGCTGCCTCATCCCAGGTAGGTGGCTGGCCCGGAACTGGTCCCCTAAATGATCCCGGGCCCACAGCCTGGGCCAAGGGCTGCACAGATGGGTCAACACAGGCCACAGAGGGCCAGCGTACGTGCCAGGGATCCTGCCAGGGATCAGGGGCTGCCATGGCCGGCCACCGTGGTTGTCCATGATTGGTTGTTATGGGGGTGGGGCTGGGCTGGGGGCAGCCGTCCGGCTGTGTGTGTGTTCCATTCCGAGTGCTTGCTGGCCTGCCCGGTCAGGCACACATCCGTTCTGAGCCCCAACCTGAACCCGCCAGGGCTGCCCCCCCCCCACCCCGGAGTGCGTAGACAGTGTGCTGGCTGCACGTTTATTGTCACCCAGTGACACAAGTTAGGTGGTTCTTGCAAAACAGAATTCGTCTTAACAAGCAAAATAGTTTGCATCCATTTATATGGCTGTCCTTTGATTACATTCAACACTTCTGCTGTTCTTTTTGTTTGGGAATTTCTTAGTAATTTACAAACAAACCAAAGCTGAGAGAGTTCCTCCAACAGCGTACAAATAGCTGGACAAGCAGAGAGTGGAAAGGCACAGAGGGTGTTTTCACATGGGCAGGGAGCCCTGAGCTGCTCGGTGGAACCTTACGCAGCAGCCACCCATGAGAACAGAGTGGGGAGCAACGTGCAGACCCACGGGTGGGTCCTACGGGTGGGGGAGCAGCCTCCAGTCTTCACCCCACTCCAGTTCAACCTGGGAAGCCCATCACATGGGCAGAACCCTGGGACTATGATCCTGCAGCAGCAGAATTGGGCCCCCAAAGGATGCAGCCACAGCTGCAAGAGCTGACTGGGGGGTGCGCTCCCCATCTGCATGACAGTCACCTGTTGGAGTGAACCCTGGGAATGAGGAGGGGCTGACACTCCTTCAGGATATTGCTCTCTCCTCCCAGGAGCCCTGCAGGATCATGGCTGGGGCACAATCACAGTGCACAAGGTTTCGGTCAGACCTTTTGTCCTTTGTTCCGATTGCTCTGGGTGCAGGGCAATAAACCAGGGCTGGGTTTGGAGAGCAAATCATCCTCCTCCTCCCTGGAGCCCCTTCTGCTGCCGCAGCTGCTCCTCCACCTTCCTGGGGTCCTCTCCAACAGCTGACAGGTGGCGGGCGGCTGCTTCCTCTGGGGCCCCGATCCTTGCCTGTACTGCAGTCTTGTCCACGGTGCTGGCAGACCCATATGTGCAAGGGGCTTCTGGGGCCCTTTCACATAGGAGTCGCCCCGTGAGAGCCCATTGCCCCAGTTTGGGCCAGGTTAACCTTCACAATATGCTCCTTGTTTCTGGGGATGATGCCATGTGAATCTGCGCCAGACCAACCCAGGGCAAACATCTGGCAGCTGAAAGGGTGGTACATCTGAAGCATGGAGTGTATGTGTGTCAGTGTGAGGCCCCATCTCATGTGATAACACCCGGAATCTCAGCCTGATCTTAAACCCGTGTACACCACTACACACAATGGTGTGTGCAGAACACAACCTCTGTGTGTACAATGCATGATATGCACAAAGTGCATGCAAAATTTGTGCACATGCTTCGCATCCTGCGTGCATGTGGATTTATTAGGATAGGGGCAAGAAGTGATTTGCCCAAAGTCACAGTGGCAAGAGTGGGAATAGAACTTATTCTCAGTCCAATTTCTTGTCTGTTGGACCATTTTGCCTTGTGACTTAGATTAGTATTATCGCCCATTTTAAAGGTGAAAGAATTTAGGCACAAGGGCATCAAGTGACTTTTACGAAGGTCCTGTTCAGAATTTATCGTAGAACCAGCAGCTTCTCAGTCTCCGCCTCTTATCTGTAATATTTACATGGGAAAGCAGGTTAGCCTCCTGCTACCGCAAATGGCTTTGTTCTATATCCAGATACATACTCTTCAGGTGTATCATTGCAATGCCTTTTGGATGTTGATGTTTATTAAGTCCTGTTCACCAGCTATGCTGTTATCAACGCCTCAATGGCTGCCATTTTGGCCTTCCTTCCCAGGACTTCCCTTGTTTAGAGAGGATGGCTGGTCTTGGAGTGAAGTTTCACATGACTGGGATCCCGGTCAAAGGTTTGAGTTCTTTTTCTGATTCTTCCACAGGTTCTCTGTGTGACCTGGCACAAGTTACTTAATCTCACAGTGCTGCAAATTTCCCTCAAGTGTAAAATGGGAAGAGCAACCCTTCCCTACCATATGTTAATTGACATTTGCTAAGTGTGTTGTGTTTGGATTATTTCTCATTTTTGATGAGAACTATTTTTATTGGCTATCACTTTATCATTTCTATTTTAATGCATTGTTGTTGACACTTAATTCCTGTTGTAGCTGCAAGCATTGGCTCTCAAGTGGTGCCTGTTGCTTTCTATTTTGGCTATAAAAGATACTAGAATCTTTTGAACTGAGAACAGAACAGAGAAGCACCTTAGAAACATACAAGTTCTGGTTAATAATGTAACCTGTAGCAGAGGATTTACATTGAAGGATGCTGGCTTGATTCCAGCACAACACCAGTTTACATCTGATTTTGATCAGAGTCTGTAAATCATTTTAACTTGGATCTTGTAGGTTTTTTATTTATTTTTTTGTTAACACCACCACCACCACCACACTATTGTTCTGAGTTGATATCAATCATTAGTCTTGTTCACCTGTCTGTGCCATTTAAAAAATTGTGTTCACACAAGAGTGATTCAAATAAAAAGCATCACTAAAACCACTATTGTACCCCTAAAATGCAGCTCTCTCTCGGGTGGGGCATTAATACTGGGTGCAGAGCAATAGCATTCTGCTGAGTAGTGCTGGGAAGGAAAGGGAAATTCAGAATAACTATTCTACTGGCACAAACCTTTGTCACTGCTGGACTGTGCCATGGAGATTTTTATTTCTACAGAGCATAGATTGGTACTAAGGGTTTGTTTTGTTTTAATAATTTTTATTTTTTTGGCAACCCAAGGCATTTGGCAACTAAGCTAATTTCACCTATATCAGGAGGATGAAGGGCTTTGTTGAACTGGGCATGATTCAAACCTGGGAGCCTAGGAAAGAGTAAGATGAAGCCCAGAGGAGTAAGAGTAAATCACTGGGTCTGGGGTGTACAGATTTGGGTTGGAAATAACATACAGAAAGCACTGAAGAATAGTATTGGATGGCTGAGCAGCATGTGATGGAATAACAACAATAGCCACTGGCTGCTAAATTGCTGTACTTGGAAAGATCGATTAAGGTGGTTGGTCAAAAAGGGAAGAGAGGCAAAAACTATGAAGTGCTTGAAAAGAGCTGATCTTTTTATTTTCTTTCTAAATTTGCACCTCTGGAGTTGTCACAAGGGGATGGGGCTTATTTTCTAAGCCCCTCAGAGCTCAGAAAGAAGAAAACATCCTGGGCTGAGCTTTGGTGTTTTCAGATGGCCTTTCATAAAAGAAATTTTGCAGCACCTGTCTGAGGGCTTATTCTCACAAGCAAGGGTAATTAAGAAGAGTTAATCTCGAGTAGCTACCTCCTTACCTTCTTCCACCTCTCATGAGTAGGGTTGCAATTTGACCCTAAGACACCCATAAGCCAACATGGGACTTTGAGGGTCAAACTGCAAAAGGTGGCAGTTTGGGAATCAGAAGCAAAAGAGCAAGCAGGGAGACCAGGGGAAGGAAACTGCCACCAGGGGGAGCTAGAACAACAAGCAGTCAGTGAGGCAGAATCACTAGGAGGGCAATACAAAAGCAGGAAGTGTTCATGTTTTCTGGTGTAGAGAGGACTTGTAATAATTACATCCCTCCTATATAGAAGACCATCCACCCTGGAGCAGCAGTCTCTCCCTTCTTTAGCCCCATTTCTTTGCAGAGGTAAACAAGCTTATAGTGACCTGTAGTGTTTTGCGAGCAGGGAGAGAGGGGGTTTGTGTGTGTGGTTGTGGGGCAGTGGCAATGACAGCAAGGCAATGGAGAGGGGCTTCCTACCAGCAGAGGGGAAGCAGCGTGAGACCCAGTAGGTGTAGAAATGGATGTAAAGACAGGGGTTATGGTGGTTACATAAGCTTGGGTTCGTCTGTGGATCTGTAAGTGCTGGAGTTCATCCCCATCCTGGTTTTTGGGTGCTGGAGTAACACTCCAGACTCTAGAATGACCGCCCAGTAGTGCTTCACCCACAGTTGCTAATACGTTTGAAGAAGTGCTATCCATTCATGTAAAAGATGGTGGTGTGGAGGTTGCTGGATGCAGTCTTATCCTCCACTACTGGCTGGTTGGTGACAAAGGAAGGAATATACCCTGCTCATTGGAGTCCTACTCTAGTGCCTTGTTTGCTAAGCCACACTGCACCCCGAACGCTTTAGCATTTTCCTTCTTTCCCCCATTAGCACTAAACTTATCCTACAGGTCTCATTCACACCTGATGTTCCGTACTTGTTGTGGCTCCAGGAAAGAATCCGGAAGCCGAAACATGCACGGGGGTCGTCGAGTGCAAACACCCCCATCCCCCCAGCAGGCCATCATCTGGGGGATTGCAGAGTAGGGGAAAATCCGGTGACTCAGGCAGGTGGAGTGAATTGCAGCATTTAAAAGCTGATTGCTATGCTTGGGGTGGGAGTGTGAAAGAGCTCTACACCATGGGGTATGCAGCAAGGCTGCCAGCAATGTGGGAATGAAGACCAAAGCTGTGGAGAACTATTACTTTATTTATTTATGCTATTGGAAATAATAAAAGCAGAATGCAGTTATCCAGAATGTGTAACACATCTGTGTCATAAAATCTTACAAGAAGACACATTTCCGTTTGATATGCTGAGATGTAACATCGTTGCTGTACAAGCCAGGAACAAGAGAATGTGTTTGAGCACATTGCAAACCCACTTAGGTTTTGTGGGATTGAAATTTCCTTTTGGATTCAGTTTTTTTTTAAAGCAGTCCCAGTGAGAGAATGTTGCAGAGTCAAGGACTGGGGTTAAGAAGCAGCAAAAGGAGATTTTCGTACTGAGTCTTCTCAGTATCCTTGATTGTGACTGAAATTAATGAGTTATGAGTTGTTGTTCCTGGGACTTGAGACAGTCACATAGAAGTTTGCATAAAGACCTACGCACAGGGGTTTGAGGCCTGAAATGTGTGCACGAAAGCACAAGCCTCCACTGGGTAAGTCAAAGGAGCAACTCTTTGTAGCGCTTAGCAGAAATAGGCTCTTGTCCCCTATGTTATTGTTAACCAGTCAATTGAAGGTGATGTAATATGATTAGATGTGCTTGCAGCTATAAAGTGGGGCCTTGAATTTTGGGAGGGAAAAGCATGGATGGTCTTGGGACTTGGGAAATCTGATTTAAATTTTGAGCATTATCGCAGATTCCCTCTGATTTTAGGTACATTATTTAATCCTGCTGTACCTCAATGCCTTTCACTATAACGGAACTGTTAGTACTTCTCCATCTCACAGGGATTAAAAAACCACAATAAATTATTCTGATGGGATCATGATGGGAGTGCATAAAGCAGCAACCTGTCTTATTTGGAGGGGAGACAAGCACATACTGAGTGTTACACACACCTTTCTCCTGCATGTTTGCTGTTACATCCTGAACCTTGTGTGTTTAAATCACTCACCCAGATCTTAAACATCCGGCTCTTTGAACTTCTGCGTAGACCTTTTCCCAGAACATTTATGTGTAAAAATTTCTCCTGGTAAACTGCTTTGGTCCAGGCAGCTGTGGTCACTTGGTTTCCATGGCAGCCTGTCACGTCTACAGCTGTGGCTACTTTAGGCTCCCTCAGGGCAGTGTGTGTGTGAAAAATGCATGTAAACCCAGAAGATTGAAAAATCCAGAACTTTAAACTGTGTGTAAAAATACCCACTGTTAGGCCTCAGTTCTTAGTTTAACCCTTTCCTGCCAATCCAAGTTCGCTTGTTTAACTTCGTATGCTCCCTCAGACTGTCTCAAGGGTTAAGACTCCGTAGCAGTGAATGGGGCCCATTGGTAGGAGAACCAGCCTGGAAGCAACAATCCAGGAAAAGGTGGTAATAGAGCAGCACAGCCATAGCCATAAAAGTGTGAGTGTACTCGAGAATCAGTGCCAGAGAGCTAAGAAGCAAAAGGGCACAGAAAGATCAAGGAGCATCATGGAAGGACAGAGTTCTGTCAATCTATGGCTTAAGGGGAAATGGTCTGTGTCTTTTCATGCCATGATTCATGAAAGGCCAGATGTTGATACCCCTTCTCACCCTGAGTGGGGTACCTCTTAGTCTTTGAAAGGTACCGCCAAAATTGTTTTGAGAGATGGTGCTGCTCAGTGTAAAATGGATCGTCCTAATCTGCTCTTTACTTATTAAAAAGACATTACAAAACAATGGGGAAATGGCATGTTGAGCAATTTCCCCATGAAAGAAATAAAGAAAGAGAACTTTGCATTCTGTTAAAACATTACATATAAAAAATGACTTAGGAACTATGAAGTTCCCCCCTTGATCCCAACATTTACAGCTGTGATTTAAGTTTTAATGTGTTTTGGCTTTTGGTTTGCCCTTTTATGGAGCATATCTTTTATTGGGCCGCTAAAAAGACTTTTGAGGTCTCAGCCCTGTATCAGTTTATTCCAAGGGTAGGAACAGTGTAAACAAGGCACCCCAGGCTTTCACCTTTCTATTTTCTTTCTTTTTTGTAAAGAGGCTACTTCAGATTCTGCAAAAGTAATAATAAAACCAGACCTAATGGGTCACCATATGTGGAGAGCGGTTCTCTTGGGCCTTAGGATATACATTTAAAGAGCGAAACAAAGAAAAGGAAAAAAGCTGTAATATTGGCAACTGTTGTTAGGTAGTATAAACAATAGCCAGCCATTGGCGTGGAGCAGGGGATCAAGTTCCAATAGCACTCAATAGGGAGCCTTCCTTAAAAAATTAGAAGAAGCTGGGTTGGAGCTGGTCCATGCTGGGAATGGCAGAAGAAGCAAAAACAAGAGTAAATGAATGGAAATTAAGCAGCAGGAAATGGGGATTTGGCACAAGGTCGGAATTTGAAACTGCAGAGAGGTGTCAGTGATAAGGGTTGGATAGAGTTTCTGGCCAAAAACAGAGAGAAAGAATGCAGATGTGTTCATTGAATAAAGTACAGATGTAGAAAGGGAAAGGGAGGAAAGAAGGGAGAGAAAATCCAGGGGAAATATCAAATGTAGGTGCATTTATGCTTAGTATTTTTTGAAATGATTCTTTCTCTGTGTCTGGATAAAATTACAGGTCTGGGTTTATCTTAGATTGTTACAACCGGCAGGCGGGAGTAAGGGGTTTCTATTTGTCCATAGCTCATTCTCCCTCCAGTCCTGCCATATTTTGGACTGTTCTGTAGTCTGTGTCCAAGCGCAAGGTGAGATTTAGGTACTCCTACACCTGTTTAGAAAGTGGAGCTGATGTCCCTTAAGTGATTGCAGAATCTGTGTACTAGGTGTTCTAAAAAGAGCTGAGTACTAAGACGCTGTGAGTGTTATAACCACTCTAGTTGGTAAATAGAATAGATATAGGGTTTTCAACCTTTTTCCAGTCACAAGCACTGGAATGACATATCTGACTACTTGGGAACACTGCATAATTTGCATGAATGATTTGCATAAATATGCATAGATTAAGTTTGAGATAATTAATCAATTCCCCACCCAAATTTGACCCGGTTTCAATTCAGTTCAATCCATTTATTCCACTTACAGAAGCAGCTTATGACTGGAAGCCCCACATGTGTGAAAGTGCTTCCGAGCACTACTGACAGCTGGCTTGGGGAGCACTTTCACGCATTGCCCGAGCACTCTGGTGCTCCTGTACATCAGGCTGAGAATCCCTGGAATTGACGAACGCTCGGCGTTTTTTTTACACTCAGCGTGTGCTAGTGTAAGTAAAATGCAGGACAGTGCAGAATCAGGCTCAAAATCTTTGCAGATGTTAGAATGAACTACAAAAAACAGCCCATGCAGTGTATACATGGTCTATTGGTTTCAGTGCACCTCTGTACAGCCTGTCCTTCCATGCCCCATTGTGGTGCCTGCCATTTGGCCGGGAGCACCTCCCTGTGGGTTGCGTCTCAGGAAACCCTCAGGAAAGGGCGGCATGTCAATTTAAATAAATAATATACTAGCATGAAATTTTTCTTGCTAAGTTTGTAGTAGTTGCTTCTCATTGCAATGAACATTGATCATTGATACTTAAGGATTTTTCTGTTTTAAGTATCAACTTTTTATCAGAAAACCCCTCTCATATGAGGATATAGAAACAATGTGTAAGTATTATATCAGCAACTAACGTGAATTATGCTAGTACTGTCTGTTAAGCAATTAGAGAAATTGAGGCACCATGAAGTGAAGGGATTTGCCTGAGGTGTTAGTAAGTCGCTGGCAGAGTCAGGAGTAGGAGAGTTTTGCATAATTCAGGGAGGGATTGAATACTCTTATGGCTAACAAGTATTTAGAATTGTTGCAGTAAATATTTCAGAACAAAAGGTCTATAAAATCTCATATTTCAGGGCTTCAACCAACCTGGATTTGTGGTTAAGAGATTTCTTTAGATTGCAAGATTCAGGCACCTTCCACTGAAGCATCTGGTTCTAGCTGTGATCGGAGACGAGATGCTATAGTAGCTGAACCACAAATCTGATCCAGTATAGCAATTCATATGCTAGAACTGCCGTCTGGGCAGGTTATTTCATGGTTGCCCACCAGAGGTTTCTGACACCTTCCACTACTACTACTTTCTCCTGCTCATCCACTTTTTAAAGATAATCGAGTTTACTAGTGCTTTGATAAAAACTGTTCAGCTTTTCTCATTTACATTACAATTTAAATGGCTGGCGCTGGATATTGCAATAACAACAGGATTTGAACCATAAAATACAGCAAATACTATTGGTATCCAAAGCTTGGAGCACATTAACTAGAGTCAGAATTGGGCAGGTTTTGTTGTTGTTTTCTCATGGTGACTTACAATATCTAAAACATCGCCTTAGACCCCCTCAATCCCACCCAACCCTATCCCTGCCAGCCAAATGCCTGACCAGACAGAAAGTCTTACATCTAGTGTGGCCAGCTATGCAAATTTTTGAGGACACTTATGAGAAATACAGGTTGCAAGGCTGCATTGGAGCCACTGCAGCCCTGCAACCTGTATTTCTCATAAGTGTCCTCTAAAATGTGCATAGCTGGCCAGCCTACCTTACATCGCTTCCAGAACATAAGCAGGCTTGGGCTTAGATGAATCTCCAAGGGGAAGGAGTTCCATAATTGTGGGGCAATCACCAAGAACACCACTTTATGTGCCCTTGTGAAAAATTGGCAGGCAGATGGTACCTTCAAGAGCATGCCCTCGGCCGACCTCAGCGATCACGACAGAACTTGAGGGAAGAGACGGTGTAACAGGGCAGCCCTCTGTGGGGTGAGAACATGCAGAATCAACCCTCAGTAAGCCGGCCCACACAGTAGCTCAACATTCAATGTCTTCATTTACATGTGCTCTCCAGTTCCCATCATCCAATATCTTATACACAGTCTTAGTCCATAGTCTCAGACCCGGCCTTTCCCATGCAGGGTCATCCAAACCCCATAACAGCACTCCTACTGAGGCACCTTCTGGCCAGGTACTAGTCCTCTACCTTGGGTAGAGGGCTCCTTACTCCAAGCCCCACTAGCCAGACATGCATTGAGAATGAGCCTTCCTTGTTCTCCCTTCCTTACAGGAGAACCCCCTTAACTTGCCTCTGAGGTTCTTTTTTGAGGCTTTACACTGGCCTGGCCAGTGGCCATGCACAAGGGGAGCTGGCTCTGTTAGCCCATTGGGTGCTCAGTCTGTAATGACATGACCCAGTTATGGGGAGTGTAGGTGCTCTCCTCCAGGCTAGTCTGCACCTGCACGCTCTAGCCCCTGCCCAGGCACCGCCCCAAGCTTAGAAGGAGCGCCTGTGGCTCCCCCAGCAGTACCGTTTTAAAGGGCCAGGCGATCATTCAGCCTGCCTTGTCACAGGCGGTCTTTCAGATATTTGGGGCTAAAGCTATTTAGAATTTTATAGGTCAAAACCAGCCCCTTGCATTGTGTCTGGAAAGCTATTGGTAACTACTGCAGACTCTGAAGCACTGGTGTAATGCGTTCCCAGTATGAATCTGATTTTTAAAAAAGGTCACAGGCTTCTCATCAGATGGAGTTGGGGAAAGTGCTCCTGGCCCCTGTACAACAGTGGATCCAAGAGCACCCCAAGTCTGCGAACCTGAATGACCAAAGGAGGCTTGGTCCCATCAATAGCAGGGGTTGCTATATCTCTCAGGTCACAAGGCCAGCCAACTGTCATCACCTTGGTCTTGTCTGGATTCAGCTTCAAACAGCTTGTCCACAGCCAGTCCCCAACAGCAGCCAGGCACTGGTTAAGCACAGAAACTGCAGGACCTGGGTTAGATGAAAAAGAGAAACCGAGTTTGGTGTCATCAGCATACTGTTGGCACTTCACTCTAAATCTCTGTACAACCTAGTCCACGGGCCTCAGATATACATTGAACAGGAGTGGCTACAAGATGAAATATTGCGGGACCCCACAAGAGAGCTCCCAAGGGGATGATGAGCCACTACCCATCACCATCCTCTGGGTTCTCCTAGCCAAGAATGAGCAGAATGACTTGAGCAGTCTCATGAACCCCTGCTAGGTCATGCAGTTGTGTTACCAATTCCCGTGACTAGGGCTACGAATTTTCATGGAAATTTTCTTTAAAAGTCATGATGTTGTCATGGCAGGAATGAGAAAAAGTAGCAGAATGCTCTTGGTTAAATCTTTTAAAACTTTTATTCAATATTGTATTTTGTAAACACCCCCTCCCATTTAGAGTCTAAACCCAGGAATTAGATTGTAAACCCCCCAGCACAGATTGTAACCCACTGAGCACAGAATAGAAGAAGGAGGAAAACACCTCCCACCCCTTAGATTGTAAACCCAGGGATTGTAAAGCCCGTTGAAAGTCCCAGGCTTAGATTGTAAGCCCAAGAAGGGGATAAAGGCAGAAAAAATGCTGTCGTCTCCTCCTGGGCGCCTCTTGAAGCTCTGACAATGGTAACGTTTTCTGCCTCTGATCCCACCACCTCACCATGACGTGCTTCCCACTTGACCATGCCCACAGCTCCGCCCTCCACAAGAAACAACACTGAGGAGGGATTTGGAGCGCCCGAGAGAGGCTGTGGCTTTACCTGGTGGCGCCCAGCATGGTATTCTCCCCGTCTTCTTGCCATGCCGCCTCATCTCCACAGCCAGGGAGGGGTTTGAAACTCCAGGGAGACACCGTGGATCTTCTTAGCACCATTGAGCATGCTCTTCTCACCAGCTTCTTGATGACTCTGCTCTTCAGTTTGGGGGAAATCTCGAAAAACTTGGGAAAATCACAGAAGTCATGGGAAGATCTCAGAAGTCATGGAGGGAGACAAAAGTCACTAAAAACATGACTTTTGTCATGACCGTGACAAATTCTTAGCCCTACCCATGACCATTGGTATCGGATGCTGCTGAAAGCTCTAACAAAAATCAACAGGGTACAATTACCCCTGTTGATTTCCAAGCGGAGATCGTCAACAAGACCACAAGTGCAGTTTAGTTTAGCTTAGTTTATTTGCGGCCGAGGCCAAAAAGCAAAACACAAAACAACCATCAATCAACATACATATCTTAATAAATAACATTTACACCGGGCAACTTTAGCCCTGACTAAGCACATAACTACAAGTACTCTGACCCTCTAGGACAATAAATCCAGTTACCATTCATCAGCCCACAATAGGGATAGAAACTCATACGTCATAATAGAATAAAATAAATATGTACAAACGCCAACCCCAACTCATACAAATTCGGGATTGTAAGAATAGTGCGTGACAGTCAAGGGCGGCTACCAGAAAAGACGCCACCACCTTAGTAAATTCAGGATCTGTGTCTGCCAGAGCCAGGCAGAGCAAATGGTACTCTGTCCTACCAGGAAATTTCTGGAGGAAGGGGGCAAGGTAGATCATGCGGATCTCATCATAAAGGTGACAACCCAAAAGCAAGTGCTGTGTGGTCTCTACGGATTGAGCATCGAAGGGGCACAACCGCTCAGAGAACTCAATAGCCTGGCTGCGTCCTTCCAACAGTGCAGTGGGTAAGGCATTAAACCTAGCACACATGAACAAAAATTTACCTCTTAACGAGATATCTAGTGCTAGGTAAGCAGCTATAGACGACCAGGGCGGCGAGAACAAAAGATAATCCCGGAGATGATGTGACTCTCTTACTGCTGCGTATTCCTCCTGTAAATCCCTGTCCCTTAATCTGACAGAGATTTCTTTTACCATGTGTGTCCAATCCCTGTCCTCCCAATACTCCAGGTGAAACCCTAACTTCCGGAGAAAGAGATCCACTGACTTCTGCCACAGGCTCTTATATGTGTCCCGTTTCCAGTGTTGGATTAACCCACGGTCGCCCCCCCTTACTGACTTAGCCCAGAACTTCAGCACTGCAACCCAAGCTGTCGAGGACCACCTAAGTTGTCCTACCTCCAGCCTAATTGCAGCAAACGGAGTGCCTCTCAGGACCTTCAGCAGATTTTGGAAAAAAGACGCCTGGAGGCTATCCAGCCTCCTCGATCTTGAAGGCAGAAGTGGCATCCATACCTCAGCCCCATACAACACCTGCAAACGGACTTTGGCATTTATTACCCTGGTAGCGGGAACCACCGCCCTCCTGCCAGTCCTACCAAACACTTTTAATAGCCCCAAAATGGCTCCCTGAGCTGTTGCCAAAGCCCCTTCCACATGACAATTCCACCCCCACCCCCCGTGGATTGGAAAAGCAGGCCCAGATACCGAAAGGATTTGACCTGCGTTATACTGTGTTCTCATATCTGCCACTGTCCTGTTTTCCCGGATCTGGAGAACACCAATATCTGGGATTTCCTATAGTTTATGGCCAGATCACTCTGGGAGCAGAAATCCGCAAAGCAGTTCAACTGCCTTCTCAGCCCCACCTTAGTCTGTGAAAGGATCACGATATCATCCGCATATAAAAGGGATCCAACTGGATAATCCGCTAATTTAGGAGGGAAATGGGATGGCACCGCTAACCTAGGCACAACTTCATTTATAAATAAATTGAAGAGAGTAGGTGCCAGCACGCATCCCTGTCTGACACCCGTACATACGGGGATGTCCTCTGTCAGGTGTCCCTCTGGGTCCAACTTGACTGCCAAGGAGTTATTGTTGTGAAGGGCGCACAAAAGAAACAATAACCTTGGTTCCATGCCTAAGGCATCCAGCCTCCCCCATAGAATATCCCGGTTCACTAGATCAAAAGCTTGGCGCGATCTAAGAAGGCCGCATAGAGCCTCCCATTCCTATCCATGTATTTTTCTATAAGGTGTTGGAGAATTAAGCAATGTTCCAGGGTGGAATGCCCCCTCTGAAACCCAGCCTGCTCCGGCCTTAATATGTCCTCCTTTGTCATCCAGGCATTTAGCCTCTGGAGTAGCCACTTGCCATATATCTTGGCTATGGTACATAAAAGGCTAATCGGCCTGTAATTTGCTGGGTTACCTCGCTCTCCCTTCTTAAAGATAGGGACCACTATCACCCTGCCCCAAACAGCAGGCAGTAATCCTGTGAAGTTTATGGCTGAAAACAACTTGGCCAGTCTGGGCGCCCACCAATCCAAAAACTTCTTGATCAATTCTATTGGGATCAGATCTGGCCCTGCGGCCTTGCCGTTTTTAAAGGTTCCAGTGATCTCAGACACTTCTTTTGCCGAGACTGGGGGCCAAGCAGGGACCAATGAAGTGTCCAAAACTGCATTCAGTAAATCACTTGGTCTCCCAACCCCAGCATAAAGAGCACTAAAGTAGGACACCCATCCCTCCTCGGGCACAGCCACCAGGGTGGGTCCCACCTTCGCTCTGGCGACCCCATTGATCAGACCCCAGAACTTCCTACTGTCATGACTATTAGCGGCAAGCACTAACTTGTCCCAAAAGTTCTCCCAATATATAAATCTCTTTTGCTTGATGGTCTCTTTGTAGAGTTTCTTCAATGCAAAATACTGGGGTGGGATTACCATCAAATTTCTCCCTCTGTAGTCTTGATACAATGC
This sequence comes from Sphenodon punctatus, assembly GCA_003113815.1. Taxonomy (NCBI): domain Eukaryota; kingdom Metazoa; phylum Chordata; class Lepidosauria; order Sphenodontia; family Sphenodontidae; genus Sphenodon; species Sphenodon punctatus. Next base: position 434,970 of record QEPC01012560.1, on the reverse strand, counting down.
GACCAGCTGCCCTCTGAGATCCCGACACTCCTGGTCATACCATGGCTTAGAGTAACCTCTGCTAAACCGTCGGTTTGAGGCGCCCCTACCATACGCGGATAACAAAGAGCTGAGTTCCTGAATCAAGCTGGAGAAAGCATCTACAACCTCTGGTTGAGGGACCCCACTCCAATCCAGTTGGAAAAGCGCAAAATAGAAACCCGCCTCCTCCAGACAGATAGACTCTGCTCTCACCGCCCAGTGGCGCGGGGTGTCTAAAGACCCTGACACCACTGTCCCCGTGGAGGGTGGACTCGGTGCCCAACAATTCATCTCCAAGATCAATGGCAGATGGTCTCTCCCCAGGCAACTGGCAACTCTGAAAGATTCAATCAGGGGAGCCAGATCCGAGGAGATGGCCACATAGTCCCCCACACGGGATCCAGCAGGGCCCATATAAGTGAATTCTCCGAGTGGGTCCCCATAGCCCGTCCCATTCAGGGGCGACAAGGCCGCCTCCACCAATAGTTTAACTAAGAGAAGACCCGCTGAATTAACAACCTTATCCTTCAACCTTCTGCCACCCTCCCCAATCTTGGCTAGAAGGAACCCCCCATACGGCAGAAGCGCGTCATCGTTGGAGCCTATGCGCGCATTAAAATCACCCAGCAAAATTATTTTAGCTGCGGGATATATTTCAGTGGCTTCTTTTAGAGCGTCCCTTACCACAGACCAAAAGGAGGGACTGTAATACTTGGCATTTACTGGGGGGATGTAAACATTAGCCAAGATTAGTTGGAGCCCTCCTGTCCGGATAACCAACAATCGAAAACATGGAGGCCTGGAGGTGACAGCCAACATTATATGCTGCAAAGATTTTGCGATAAACCAAGCCAAGCTGCCACTCAGACGACCCCTACTAAAGTGCCGTACAGCCGGTAATGAGTAACTTTCAAAGGACTCCAAAGAGGGCTGAGAAGTAGCCCAGGTCTCTTGTAGGGCTATAAGGTGAAAATCACTAAAAAAAACTAGAGCCTCCGGTTGTCCAATCAGCCTGTCCCACCCCGCCACATTCCAGGAGCATAGACCTAGGGAGTTTTGGATCTGGCCGGGTCAAGCCGATACCGGGCCTAACTTAGTATCCACCCTTTCTGGACCTTGGGTTACACTATCGGCTCCATCCTTGTCAGGCACAGATGCCAATTCCACGCACCTGACCTGCTTGCCCTGACTTGGCAATTGATTGATATCCTGGATCTCTTTAGCTAACTCCTCCATGCAGCCTAACACACCCATGTTCCCCAGTCGAGCCAAGTTGGAAAAAACGGAAGAGGCAAAATCCATAACATCCAAGGCAGGCGGGGAAGACAGCGAGGCCGCCGAGGGCCTCAGAGGGCCCCACCAAGGGTGTATTGCAAATATTATCCGTCTGTGCCTGAGGCATAGCCAGTTGGATTAATCTGGCATTTATGGGCTCCTTTGGTGGAGCGGACCTTGTTGGCCCCTGAGACCCAGAGCCCACCCTAACCACCCCTGACGGCTGGGGCAAGCCCGTCTGGGGCCCCCCGATGTTCCTTGGTAATAAGGGGTGAATGGTTGGGTTAGTTAAAACTTCCCCCACCATCACCCCCCAAGAGGCGCACAAATCGGCTCTAGAAAGTATATATGAGACCCACTGCCTAGCCCGAAAGAAGACTAGTACTCTATGGCAGCCCCCCATTGGGGGAAGAACCTGAAAAGCCCGTATTTGATAAAGAGGGAAATTAAAGGCTAATATAGCGGACAAGTGGTGCCAAATATCAATCCTAGAATGCCAACTAGGTAGGCAACCGTTCGGTAGTGGGTACACCCTCAGTGAGATGGCAGATCTATTAACAATCAGGTCTGAAGATGGCAAGCCTCCCCCCCACCCTCTCCACAGGGGCTCGTTGGTCACACAAAGTTCCCTCACCCACCACCCCTTGCCTGCCCTTGGGACAATCCGGTGTATGTGGACTAACACATGGAGGACTAGCATCCCTACTGGAGCTCGAGGCAAAATTAACTAATAACTGTAAATTCTTCCCCTGCTCCACCAAACTAGACCCTATGCCCTCCAGCTGAAGGTTTAATCTCTTAACTAGGTCTATAATCAAAAGGCATTGGTCAC
>QEPC01012560.1:413417-432533 GCA_003113815.1 Sphenodon punctatus | reverse complement strand
CGGGGGGGGGGGGGGACATTTGCAGAATCTAACTCTTCCCAAAAGGTAGATCGATTAGAGGTGAAAGAATCCTCCGCATTATCATAGTCCCTTGAGTCACAAACAGTAGCCCGGGAGCACCGGGAAAATACTGTACCATGCGTAGGATCAGAGCCTCTCACCGCCGGCTCCTTTGCCACTGTGGGAAAGAAGGAGTCCAACTTCTTCTGTTTAGGCTAGGGAAGCCCGTTGAACCCCGCAGGGCAAGGTCTCTCCCGTTTCCTAGACATGGTTAAAGGCTGACACCGCTAAAGCAAGGGGGCCCCTTCACCCCGCCGGTGCCTAAGGCGGGACGCCGCCTTTTAAAGTCCCGGGGGCGGGGAATCCCTCGGCGCAGCTGTTGACTCGCCGCTCAGGGGTATCTGTAGGTGCCACGCCCCCTAGTTCCCGCTGTCAGTCCTTCATCCTCTCAAAAGTCCAGGGGGGGCGGTAGCAGGAAGAGGCCCCAATGTGTTACTGCTGGGAAGACAAAGGACCCAGCAGAGCCCTCACTCGCAAGATCGATCTCCCGACCAGCTCCAGCTGTATACTTTGATTCCCCGCAGATAGCGTCAGGGGGAGGGCGCCCACGCCCACTCTTGGCCCCACGAAGCGCGACACCAAAGGGTTCGGCTGGCGCCCAAGGGCTGACGCCCAAAGGGCGTCCCAGCCCTTGGGTTAGTACCTGCAAGAGGGACAGACAGCCAATGGGCTCCAGGCTCCAGCAAACACTGGGAGTGTATCTCGGTCTCCTCCCTTCCTTCCCCCCAGCTGCACACACTCCTCACCACAAGTGCAGTGTCAGTGCCATGCCCAGAACGAAATCCTGACTGACATGGGTCCAAGTATCCGATAGCATTGAGATCTGCCTGAAGCTGCGAAGCAACCACCTGTTCAACAGTCTTCCCTAAAAAGGGAAGATTAGAGACAGGGCAGTAGCTGGCAGGGGAGTCAATGGCAAGCGATGGTTTCTTGAGCAGGGGTCAGACGACTACAGTTTTGAGGCCATCAGGCACCCTATCCTTTCAAAAGGTGGCATTGACAACCTAAGTCAGCAACAACCCCAGTGTCTCCCAGCTAGCTTTCACCAGTCAGTATGGGCATGGATCTAATTCACAACTGCTCGCCTGCACCACTCCAAGTACACCCTCTGCATTGGAAGGCAAGACTAATTGAAGCCAATCCTAGTAAACAAGACAAAACCAAGCCTCCCCACCCCCAAACCCTGACTCTGCTCCTAAACTAGCAGTTCCCAAATCATGCCAAATATGAGTGACTTTATCTGCAAAGTAGGTGGCAAACTCATTACAGCAGACAACTAACTAATGACTAACTCAGGGTGGCAACAACCAGGATTTAGCAGTCTATTCACCACCCAGAAGAGCTCCGCTGTACGGCACTTGCAGATTGTATAACAACAGCGAAGAAAGCTTTCTTTGCCACCACTACATAGTCCTTCAGAAATGATTCATGTTGCAGTTGGTTAACTTTGGCATGAGTTGAGCAACGCATGCATTCTAACCGCCTACCCTCCAACTTTAGTAGCTTCAGCTCCTTCGCCCAATACAGTATTACTGTATCGTCTTCTACAAGGAGACAAAGCATTAGACACCAGCTAAAATCAGCTGGTGTCTAATGCTGGTGTCTGTGTTTGTTGTCCCCTCTCTCTTTCTTGCATCAGCCTGCTACCTCCTGTCTTAACTATAGGCACAAACCATGAGAATTATTTTTTGGTATTGGTTTTAATGTTTTTATGACTTGTGAGCTGCGCTGTGCCTTTGGGAAAGGTTAGCATATACATTTCAATAAATAAATAAAGGAGAGGGCCCCATATGTCCCACCACAGTATGGATATAATACTTAATCATTTGTAAATGGGATATATGACTGACTATATTTTGTCTTTTTTAAAACTAGGTATCGGGGTATTTCTTGGTAGCTGGGCGTCATTTAATATTTTGCCAGGTTCTGCTATATCTGCCACAGATCCAGAAAAATCTTATTGTCCTGTGATTCCTATTAAAAACTTGTGATGTTTTTTAATGGCTATTGCTTTTGCCTTAACTAACTATGAATAATTTGTTGCATAGCATTTTCTTTGTGATGTGACTTTTCATATTTTAAATCCATATTAATTTCACCATCATTTTCTGTTTTTCTTTTGCTACCTCCCCCTCCATTGCTACCTCCCCTTTCATTCCATCTTGAGCCACAAGCAACAAAATAATCTGGTTTTGTGTATGAATGTGACCTAGTTGACTATATCTTCAATCCTGCAAGATGCTGAGCGATTCTTCCATTTTGTTAGATTGGAGTTTATGGGCAATTCGAGAGTACTCTTCACTTTAGGATCTCTTTGGAGCATAACCCTGCAATTATAAATCTTTTTTAATTCAGTGGGATTCCACCTGGGCTTGGATCTCAGGCTCTGGCCCTTAATATTCAAATGAGAATTACAGACCAGCTTATTTACTAGGAATGAAATAAATACCACATCCAATAGTCTTATCTAGAGGGGCCCAATAAAGTAAAGTGGCATGGATGCCAAATATCTGTTGATGTCACCTCCCTGGTTCAGATCTGAAATTTTAATATTATGCTAAGTATGTATTGTTGACGCACCCCCCCCCCCAAAATAAGACACGACACCTGAGAAGTGGGTTTAAATTGGCCGCACTCTTTAATCATATTAAAAATTGAAATCGGATTAGAATGGTGGGGGCAATCACTTATGTGAATTGGGTCCAGCGCCTCTTAACACCAAAACTATAACTCAGAGGTTAACCAGGTATACCATCCTGTGCCAACCCCAAACAACAGTGTCAACGTCTCCCCGTCTCTATTAACAAGCTATAGGGAAGGGGGCAAGGCTCATTCTGAGCCAGGGGAAGGAGGATGGTGCCCTAGAGCTGGGGACATTACGTATCCCTACTGCTCTTGCGGTCACTTCTCCCAGGCGGTTGACTTCGCTGCTTGCCTTACCCTGCTATTGCGTTGAACGTCACCCCCCATCTCGTAAGGGGATGCCCCTATTAGTTTCTAACCTAACCTACTCAGTCACTGGGCCCCTGCCACCAAGGGTACGCCGGCCCTTTAGTGCTAGAAGGTACCAATCATTCCCCTTTTGGGACAAGTGCACACCATCATCTCTAAACATCTCCGGCTTCCAGTGTGAGATGACATGGTGCCTGACTGTAACACCACCCAGCCCGCTCCACCACCGACCTATTTCCCTATTGATAGTTTATCTCGTTCTGTCAATTTTCCTTGGTGGAATCCCAATACCCCAGAACACGCGCTCTACTAAGTCAGACCAGACTATGGTTATCCCCGGGAACATGTTCTTGACTGCCCAAATATCACTCCTAATGTCTTTCACCATCTGCACACCCTTCACCTGGGCCAGATCGTTTTCGCCCAGGTGAATTACCAGAATATCAGGGCCACTCTTTCCTGTCTCTGTTCTCAGTGTAGGGATCAATTGCTTCCACCTCATACCACCCCGGCCCATCCATCTGATCCACGCATAGGTGGACAACCCCAGCTGCATTCCCCATTGTAATCTTTCAGCTGCCTTGGAGGCCCAGCGCACCAAACTGTGGCCCACGATCCAAACCGTGCTTCTCTGGCGCCGACCATGACCTGGGGAAACAGACAAACATTACTGGTGACTCTCTGGGAAGGGGGGGCCTGATGTACGCCCTGCTACACCACCTGTCTAAAGCACGTATCTCTTGTTCTGGTATGCCGGTTGTATCTGGTGAGAAAAGCTGTATCTGGTATCTGGTGAGAAAAGCTCTGTTCTTGTGGCAAAATAACAGTCGGGGACTGCCGGGTGCACTGCATTATACTGGAGGAGGGCCCTCATTGGACACAGCCCTGGGAACCCTGCTTGCGCCAATCGCACAGTTACTCCTCTACCCCACTGGTCGGTCTTTGAATGGCGCAAATGCAATGCCACCTCTTGGTGCCCCAGCTTAACATCCCCAATGGCCAATTCCTATCTGACCTATCCCTTGCAGAATTAGTTACAAGGTCACTAATGCTGAGCGCCCCAAAGAATGCCACCGTGAATGCTGCCGTGAACAATTTAACCTCATGTTCGTCAGGGCAGATGGAAAGAAGGGCACCACACATGCCTACCAGCATCTATGGGGTAATGGGTGGTCTCACCCCGTTCCCGTGCCCATCCCTCCATTGCACATCTAGCGAAAAAAAAACGGTCTGGTGAGGGGTGTCTGGCCAACCGACTCATAAATACTAATGCAGCCACCTTCACCCCAATTGTACTTGCATCTGCCCCTCGCCACCTAATGCAGATCATAAACTGGAGTAATTGCTCCTCTGGGATGGGAAAACCCAGCCCCCAACCCCGTGCCAACCGGAAACTCGGAAACTCCCTGAAAGCCCTCTCGTAGGCGGCCTTGGTCCAAGGTGCCAAGGATCCCTGGATGGTATGAAATAGCTCTAGGACCCAAGGTTCCAGGTGTGAGCATACAAAATTGCTCCATCTGGAATTGAGATATGGCGTCGGCCACACTGTTATTGACACCTGGGACGTGCCTGGCCTGAAATAAGATGTTATGTCTCAAGCACATAAGCATGAAAGCCCTGACCAACCCCATGACTCGGGGGGAATGCAAGGACTGAGCATTGATGATATGAACCACAGCCTGCTTATCACACCAAAAACGCACGGTGCAGACAGCAAACTCCACCGTCCATAGATATACTTCCAGAACAATGGTGTACAGTTCAAGGAAATTCAAGTCCCAGGTCACCCCTCCTGCTTCCCACTCCAAGGGCTATGGAGCACCGCACCACCTATCCCTGAATATCACACCAAGCCCCATACCTCCAGCCGCATCAGAATGGACTTGCAGCTCCGCTTCCACTAAGAACTCTTCCCTCCACAAGATGACCCCATTGAATCCCACCAGGAACGAGTCCCAGGTCTTCAGATCCTTCCTCATCTCCCTTGGTCGTGACCCTGACGTGATAATGGGACTGGTGGCGGCTGGCTAACTTTGCGTAAAGGCGCGACAGAAAGGCCCTCCCAGGGGCAACTACCCTACAGGCAAAATTTAAGCTGCCTACAAGCGACTGGAGCTGATGAACCGTTACCTTATGGGCCCCCATGCACCCCATGATTTTGTTCCAAATGTCTATCAATTTATGAAAGGCGAATTTTATGTCGCATTTCTCTAACAGGGCGCCCGAGCCGTGTCGCCTCACCAGCGCCACCGCTGTGTCAAATGATGCGTAACGAACCGTGGCCAATTCCTTGGGTATCGTGTCATTGTCTGACCCTCCCCTTGGGTATGACAAATGGTGGATCATGCAGTACTTCCCCGGGCTTTTCTTGGGGACCACCCCCAATGGGGAAACTATCAAATTAGGAAATAGGGGGGAAGAAAACGGTCCATCCATTCTGCCCTCTGCTCGCTCTTTCTCTATCTTTTGTCTCACTACAGTCTCCAACCCCAGCACTGATTTTAAATTGGGCGCGGCCTTGTGCGGGTGCACATCCCCCGCTGGTATCCTAAATCCCTCCCAGAACCAGTTGACTATGTATTTTACCTCGCCAGGCTCAGGGTGGGATGCCAAGGCCGCTGCCAGCCATCCCACCCTAACTGGCGTTGAGGCCCTTCTCCACAACCGACTGCCCATTTCCTCCCAGGCCGCCTCTGCCCTGTGGTCTCATGGGGCCCCTCCCCTTAACTCCCCCTTTTGCTTTCAGGCAGGCTGTAGCGTTGTGCAGGCCTGAAAAGTTGGGACACGAATGTCCAAACTTGCACGCAGGTTGAGAGCACTTCCCTGACCACCTAAACTCCCAACACTGGTTCGCTTGCGTGGTTGCTGACACTTCCCTTCGCTACAAAAAATCTCATTAGCTGGGGTAACCCCCCCTTTTGCCAACAGGTGTCCACTATCCGTTTTTGTGGCATTGGACGCATCAACCATGAAGTCCAGCCAAAGATCAGGAGTGTGGGTGTCCCACCTCATGCTTGGGGTGAAGGCGGCCCAGTGCCGGAAGGCCTTATCATAGCGTAGCCAGCCCCCAGTGGGCCCAGACTCATACACTCTGCAGACAATGTCTGCATATTTGAGGAGTTCCGGTGCTCGGGCCGGGTATGCCTGCATAATCACTCCCTGGTAGATTGTGAAGGCCGTTGTCCAGTTGGCCCAATTTGTATCAGCCCTGGGGCGTTTGAAGCGCTCCTTCTCCTTCTTTCCCTCGGGGTCCGCCGGATCGATTATCGGGTCCCGGAATAGAAGGGTGAACAAGTCTATAAATTCGCCCCTCCAAATCTTCTCGCTGGTGGCTGGAAGCAAATGCGCCCCGATGGGGGCCAACACGGCCACATAACCCACCCCCAGGGGTAAATATAGGCCCATCTTCCGACTGTGGGGTTGGGGAAAACCCGGTGTGACCCCAGATGCATTCCAGACCTGTAATGCCTGCCTGGCTTGGAAGGGGTGTGTTGATGCCGGTACCACTGGGGCAGCCTGACTGCTCGCTTCCGGGGCAGCCTGACTGCTCGCTTCCGGGACGCATGGGCAGGGAACCGGCACCCACGTTCCATTCCACCAGATGAGCTGCATGGACTGCTGCCCCTCCCCGCTTGCCCCTGCCATGCCCCCACCCCGGCCGTGTAGGTGTGGGGAAGGGGCAGGTCTGGTATTGCTGCACCCTCTGGGCCCAGTGCACCCATCCTCCTGGGCTCACCCCTTCCACCTGCTGTGGAACAGCCCCAGCTACCACCCCAGTCAAGGGTACTCCTACTGGGATACCCGTAGCCATTCCTCCTGGTGCTGCCGTCGGCCCCGGTGTCCCCGTGTTCCTCTGCTCTGCCATGGTCCGGATCACCCCCTCCAGGCCTCCACTCTCCGCCTTAGATCTGGATCACCTCGCTCCTGGGTGACCCCCGATTGGGACTCCTCGCTAGCCATACTGTGGGTGACAAATGCCGGGGTGGGGTGGACATCCCCCCCCCCCCCCCCCCCGCCACTAGCCCCTGCGCAGGGTTCACTGCGGCCGGTGCCACAGGGCCCAACACTTCCTGCTGTCCCAAGTGCCCCTGCAATGCAGGGAGGGCCGCCATACCCATCCCCTAACTGCTGTGCCCCACCCCTTCAGCCTGTTCGGGAGGGACACCAACTCCCACTCCCTGTGGATCCACCCTTGCCGGCCTTGGGGGAGGGGAATCATCCCTGAAATGGGCCTGAGGGTTTGTCCTTCTACCCCCCTCCGAGGCTGCTGCACTTCTGCAAGGCCGCCTGATTCGGACTTCCCAGGGCTGGGCCCCGTGCCCCCCTGCAAACTGTCCCCACTTGGGCTGCCCCTTTTTTTCAGCCCTCTTCCCCGCCAAGCTCTGGAGGAGGGCCTCACATTCCTCTACCCGCTCCCGCAATGTCCGCTCCTCGCTGGGGAGGCCTCCTGCCCCCACCCCCCTGCCGAGTGGTCCTTGCCCCCCACACTCTTGCATTACCTGGTGCGTGTCCAGCCCAGATCAGCTGTCTTCCACTTGATCCCCGCTCCCTGTATCCGCACCCCTGCAGGCACATGCCTGCTTCTTGGGGCCTTTCCTTTGCCCCATCCAAGATCACCAATGATCTTCTGGTGGCTAAATCTAAACATCTCTATTCCATTCTTGTCCTCCTTGATCTCTCTGTTGCCTTCGATACTGTTGACCACTCACTCTTGCTGGATTCCCTTCACTCCCTTGGCTTTTGTGGCTCTGTCCATAACTGGTTCTCCTCCTACCTCTCTGACCGCTCCTTTAATATGTCTCTCTCCAACTCCGCCTCCTCCTCCTTCCCCCTCTCAGTTGGTTTTCCTCAAGGTTCTGTTCTTGGCCCTCTCCTCTTCTCGATCTATACCACATCCTTAGGCAAACTCATTGCCTCTCATGGCTTCCAATACCACCTCTATGCTGATGACACTCAACTCTATCTCTCTACTCCCTCTCTCTCCCCCTCTGTTCAAGCTCGTCTCCTCAACTATCTCTCTGACATCTCTACCTGGATGTCTCAACGTCAACTCAAACTCAACATGGCTAAAACTGAACTCCTTATCTTCCCTCCTCATCCTTCCTCTCCTTCCTCACTGTCAATAACAATTGATGGAGTCACCATCCTGCCTGTCCCCCAAGCCCATAGCCTAGGCTTCATCTTTGACTCACCCCTTTCTTTTAAACCCTACATTGACTCTGTTGCTAAATCCTGTCACTTCTCCCTCCATAACATTGCTAAGATTCACCCTTTTCTCTCTGTCTCATCTGCCAAAACTCTTGTTCATGCTCTGGTCATCTCTCGCCTCGATTACTGTAACCTCCTTCTCACTGGCCTTCCCCGGTCTCACCTTTCGCCCCTCATCTCTGTCCAAAACTCTGCTGCCAGGGTCATCTACCTTGCCAGTCGCTTCGACCATGTGCAGCCCCTCCTCTCTTCGCTTCACTGGCTTCCCCTTCCTGAACGAATCCTGCACAAGCTCCTAGTCTTCACCTATAAAGCTCTTCACAACCTTGCTCCCCCCTACCTCTCTGCACTTATCGCCCTCCATACTCCAGCCCGTGCACTTCGCTCCTCCTCTGTCCCTTCTCTCACCCTTCCACACCTTCCCTGCTCCCCTAAGCGCCTTCGTCCCTTCTCACTTGCTGCCCCCCATACCTGGAACTCCCTCCCTGTCCACATCCGCCTTGCCCCCTCCCTTCATACCTTCATATCTCTCCTTAAAACTCACCTCTTTCGCTCTGCTCTGTCTGACTCTTTATCCTGCTGAGCCACTAATCCTATACCTACGATCGGTTTACCCTTATCCTTGCAACATGGACCTGCCTGCTGTCATTCTCATCGTAACCAAGCCAAGTACGTGTACTTGAGACCTCGCATCTTCATGAATGTTAGACCCCTTGTCTCTCCCTCTGTTCCCCTTCCTAAGTCTCTCCCCCAGCTCCTGTCTCTCAGATTGTAAGCCCTAGGGGCAGGGACCGTGTCTATTTTATTACTTTGTAAAGTGCCAGGTACACTGCTTGCGCTATATAAATGTTTGTTAATAATAATAATAATAATAATCCCACAAACCTGAAAAGAGGGAAGTGAGGGGAAACCATTCCTACCGGCTCTCATGGCTAACAAGGCCGCATGGCTCCTTGCTGCTCCTTTCGCTGCTGCCTCATGACTGCTGAGGTGAGCGGCTTCTCACAGCACCACCCCCAATCAGGGCGGTGCACCAATAGAAATCTGCGCTTTTAGCGCCAACCCAGCCAAGGTCGCCGAGCAACCCCAGCTGGGTCCCTGCAAAGCTGCTGCCGCTGTGCATACTTCCCAGATTTCCCCCACAGAGGTGCATCCACGCACTACTACTTCGCGGGGGAATCATGCCACTGCTTGGGGAAGGGGGGGCGGATACTCTGTGCCGCCCCCCCTTTCTTACACCTTAATGCCCTAGCTTTGCGGGGGGAGGGCCAGTGGGGGCACGACAAATTGGCCTTTGCTGCCACTTGGGCAGCAAAGGGGCAATAATTTTTTAAGGGTCTAAACTTATAGTGCTGCTGACCATCTTAAACTCCTAGACTGGGATTTTCAAAGGAAGCTAAAGGTCAGCAATGCAATAGGATTTGGCTACTTAACTCAGTTAGGCACCTTTTGAATATCTGTGTCATAGGAGACAACCCAGGCCAGTCATACTATGAATACCTACAGGACCAGGCTCAAAGCTTACACTTCAGCTCTGTCTATACAGCTGCTCAAGTTGTCCTCCCGTACCACCCAAGGAAATTGCCGTTCTCTACTGTTGCTTTTTCAGGGAATTGTTCTATCCATCTAACGTATCTACAGGTGTCTGTCAGAGATAGCGCAACCATTGTCTCTCTTATGGTGGGATGATCCTTGGCACTTTCGGGTACTTGTTCTATCCCCAGATATCTCCTTTTGCGTCCTTGGCCGAACTTCAGCTCTCCCTTTCTGTGCCCTTGCACTTGGGCCCTTGGTTCATCCTGGAGAGCTTCCTTTTTGGGACCTAACCATCCCTTCCCTGCCAGAGCAGCCACTCCAACATGGACCTCCATGACCTTTCCTGCCCTACTCTCAGGGAGAGTTCCGTCCTCCACTCTGCTGCATTCCTCGGTGGTCCTCTCCTCTTTATTCCTAGCATCCAGGTACCTAACCCACCTGCAGCTATTTGTTTTCTAACAGGTGACCAGTGGCAGTGTGCTGGTTGCTAAGGGCTGATCCCTGCAAGGATGTACAACACCCTGCCTCACCCAGCCTTAATGGTTTCATTGTGAGTTGCGGTCCCTCAGCTCCTGGGGAATGTTAAGAAACAAACTAATAAAACCAAACCAAACAACTTAGGTTGAAGAGAACCTGATACTGGTTATTTAATGAATCCCAATCCCTGCTCTTAAACCAGCATCTGGCTGCCTTGTTTTCTCCACTTCTCCATTCCTGTTTTATCTTTCCCCCCTTACATGGTCTTTTCAGTGTAGATGCTACTTTCTTGCCTAAATATCTGTAAAACGACTAATGTGTACCAGTTGTAAATAAATATATAACAGATGTATAAGAGCGAGTAATGCTCATGGACAGAACTATCATCGCTCCAAAGGCCAAGTTTTGCTGAGATTTTTGTAGGTTATTTATCTCCTCCACAACTCGCCCACCCCCCGGACAGTATCAGGCACAAACCAGAAACAAAACTGTTGAAGGACCTGTCTGTGCTGAAGAAATTTGCACCCAGCCCCCTAGGTGTAGAACATAGTTTATTCTGGTACACCATAATTGGGCAAATTACCAGAGTAAATCACAGTGTTGTGAGTTGTGCTGTCTGAAAAACATATGCAGAACTCTATCTATCTATCTATCTATCTATCTATCTATCTATCTATCTATCTATCTATCTATATTTAATTCAACTTATGAAAATACAAGTCCAAAGGCCTACATTGGTACAGGGGGTCTACATGAGGAGTCTGAACTAGTGCCACTATTTTCTCACATATTCAGAACCATACTTTGGAGACACACTAAACTACCATAAAAACTCTACCTCCCACCCCCCGTTTAAAAATGTCAGACGCATATTTATTTTCTCCTTTTTGTTCCTTCATCTTCACCGCTTTTGGGGTTTTTTCCCCTGCCCCCCTCCTACAGTCTTGCTTTCTTTGACACCTCCTCTCACTACTTTAATCCCAAATGTCTTTCCTGCTGCCTTCTCTCGCCGCTTTACGTCTCTCATTGTTGGCGTTGTCTCCGTCGTGCTCCAAGCTGTTTTATGTGGTGGCGGAACAACATTGTGAAACTGACATGAAACGTTTTTGTTTTAAACTTTCCTGCTCCCTTACAAGACCCAGAACAACAGAGAGAAACTGACCAGGAAGTATCAGTCTCGTTTGGTGCCCTGAGAGAGTGAAGCAAAGTGAAACGGGCCAGCATTCTTGTCAAACATTTTGCTCTATTAGTCCATGAGGCAGAGTGGTGCGGTTGGAGCTCTGCATCAGGTCAGAGGGCTGTATGTGCTGCTGTCACACAACTGCCATGAGTTGCATGCCTGGAAATTGAAGAATGTTAATTGTTACTTTTTTAGAGTTGGCTCCCCACTTCTAGTCTTCCAGCTATCATGTTTTCAGCTACATGTTCAGCATGTCTTTCTAGCCTCTTTTCTATATATTTGGCATATGATTTCCTGTTACATTGACTAACTTTTGTGTTCCTCCCTCATACAAATTGTCAAATACCTCCAGCCTCCTTTTCTTGCCAGGAATGCTGTCCCTTTTGCCAATGTCGCAGCTATAACAGGGACAAGTAGTGCAGCTGCACCAGAGCCCACGGACCTGCTCCCTGGTGCAACTGCATCACCCTTGCCACAGAAGGGAACTCAGGAGAGCCCATTCCATCTTCTGCACCAGGGCCCATTCCAACCTAGCTACACCCTAGCTATTACCTTTTGCTAATACAGTATAACTTCACTAAAACAAACCCGTATGGAACCAGAGAAAAAATCTGTTGTTTTTAAAAAGTTGGGATTCTTATAAACAGGGGGTTCAGCATAAACAGGGTTTGGTATAGTGAGATTTGGCTATATCATTTTGTAATTATTTCACTGATTATTTAATTTGGCTTAAAAACAACACATTGCGTCAGGCCTGAGTTGCTCATCTGAATTTCCCCTAGGCCCAGGATTTATTTCATGCCATCTCTATGTAAGAGCTCAATCTAGTGTCTAGAAAATAGAATTAAGAGCTAGACAATTTGATTTTCAGTCCCTGCTCTGCCATGGGCATGACATTAGGCCAATCACTTCATGTCCCTGAGTCACATTTCTTCCATCTGTAAAATGGAGTCATGATACTTGATAAAACACTCTGAGATCTAGAGGTGAAAGACTCATGCAAGAACATAGTATTTATAGATACAAATATGGATCTAGATCTTGTCGCATTTTCTCACTTTATGTATTTGAGTGAAATCTCAGTGAGGTCACAGTTAAACACTTGCATACATGTTTGCAGGACTAAGGCCACAGAGTTCAAGCAATGCATTTTTATATAGGGAGATAACATTGTGCTATTACATTAATTACATTATTACATTATAATATATTACATTATTACATTACATAGTGCAATTACATAGTGCTATTATTGTGCTGTTTGTAGAACAAGCAGTCCTGGTTTTTTTGTTTTTTTTAAAATCAAAGCTGTGTCTTCACAAGAAGCGTCGTCTTTAGGGTTGTTAGTTCAGATCTTTTGCGTTATCTGGTTTAGGTTCATGTGTGTATGTTGGTGTAGCTGTGTGTTTTCATGTAAAACTTAAACATTACATGCACACACAAAGAACTTGCTAAGGTTGCAAATGTCTTCAGGTTGGATGGTAGATTTTCAAAAACTTGGTATGATTTACGTTATTGTACTTGTTCTATGCGGGTGATTGAAACTATAGAACATCAAATGTTATACTGCCCATACTACTCCAATTTGAGGGAAGTATGGTTAACCCCTATATGGGAAAAGCCAACAGGGACAAAGAGAGAGAGATCCACACCTTATTCACTTTGACCTCGCCTGATGACTTGCTCGCAGTGGCTATGTTTGTAGGTTTGATGGTGAAGAGAAGGAAAGATATACAGGCATCTCTTAGGGGCGTTGGTAACTAACTTCTCCCATATTGAGGAATGTTTGGAGTAGTAGTATTCGGGATCCTGGAGAGGTATTGGCTGTTATTATGTCTGCTTATTTTTGTGAAAGTCGGAATAAGTACTTGACTAAACTTAGACATTGGTCATAATTAATTGAGGGCCAATTTAGAACCTGATGGCCAGGGAATGCAATTATCTAGTCTGTGAGCATTAACCCGGAAATCAGCTAAACTCCAGGGGACAAGCTCTGCCGCGGTAACCCCTGCAAAAGAGCAAGGCAATGTTTTAGGTTTTCCTTTCTTGGCATCAACTACAGGCATTGGGCAACGAAAGATGTCATATTTATATGGAAATTACCATGAATTGTACCATTGTACTATTGATGTTGGTTATATTGTTATATATATTTTTTGTGGCTATGGGGAAAACTAGCCAAAATAAATACTACTACTACTAAAATTTGGAAATTCCAGAGACAATGGTGTTTCAACACATGTTTTATTCATAGAATCTCTGATCCATCATATGATTTGCACTGAGTACATGAGTGCTCCAAGAAGGCTCTGAGTTAGCATGTAGGTGGTTTGTACAGGTGGAGCACTTTGAGGACTGGGCTGTAAATTGTTAGAGGGTCAGCGGCCTAGTTTAGAAATTCTGGGCATGATCATTGCATGCTGAAAACTTTAAACATTTTAAGAAGCATCAAAGTCCACTCCCAAAAAATGAGGAGGTGAGAATAATAATTTATTTATTTATTTATTTACTTATTTAATGAATTTGTACCCCGCCCCTCCTGCAGAGCAGCCCGGGGCGGCTTCCAACAGTAAAATACAATAAAAACAATTTAAAACATTTCATAACACTAATATTAAAATATTAAAACAGGGCTAAATATCATAAATAATATACAATAAATAACAAATCAGGTGGGGGAGCTAAAAAAAACCTCCCCCTCCCCTCCCACCCTCCCCAAAGGCCTGGGTGAACAGCCAGGTTTTGCAACTTTGCCGGAATGTCAACAGGCTAGGGACCAGGCGAGCTTCCTCTGGAAGGGAGTTCCAAAGGCGCGGCGTGGCCACCGAGAATGCCCTCTCCATTGTGGCCCCCGCGTAACACGGGGGACCTCAAGAAGGCACCCCCAGCAGACCGAAGGAGCTGCTCTGGGGCGCAGAGGGCGAGGCGGTCCCTGAGGTATGAGGGGCCCAGACCGTGTAGGGCTTTATAGATCAACACCAAAACCTTGAACCTGGCTCGGCACGCTATTGGCAGCCAGTGCAGAGTCTGGAGCACAGGTGTAATATGCTCTCGACGGCCCGTCCCCATAAGAAGAAGAGCCGCCGCATTCTGCACTAGCTGCAGCCTCCGGACCAGGAACAAGGGAAGCCCCACATAGAGCACGTTACAGTAGTCTAGCCTCGAGGGGTGGGTTAAAACCTTGAGAAAGCAAAAGTAGGTATTTTTGAAGTTGCAGAACTTAAAAAACTAATTCTGTAAACAAGGTTGCTGCTGGGCTCCAGTCTTCAATGCAAGATTTCAGCCCAGAGCAGAAATTACTGGACGAGTCTAGGTCTCTAATGGAAATGTTGACCGACCTTGTGTTGCTAGTTACAGAAACATAAATGTCACCATTGTAATAACATGTTTTCATTTAGGTTTGGGGGGCATAAGGGATGGGACTCCAAGGGGATTATCGGTTATCAGATTTACCGGTATCGGATCTCCCGATATAGGATTTATCGGTATCGGAATATTGGTTTTTAACATTGCTGGTTTTATCGGTTTTTTAACATTGCGGCCATTGACTTCAATGGGCAATGTTAAAAAATCTGATAAAACCAGCAATGTTAAAAATCTGATATTGCCGATACCAACAATTATTGGTATTATTGGATTAATCCGATACCGCCCAGTATCGGCATTATTGGATTAATCTGATACCGATAGTCCCACCCCTAAAATATTGAGTCAGGGTTACAAAAGTTAGCAAGATGTGTTACACTGTCTCAAGCCAAAGCCAAGCACACTACTGCACAATTAATATGACTGTTATGACCTAAGGTCAATCACTTTTTTCTCCCTTGTCTCACCGGCCACTCCCCAAAAAGTAAATATCTCCCTTTCTTGCACTCTAGTTAATCTGACATGGGGAATCGTCCTGTGTTTGCTTGCTTCAGCATAGGTGCTGCAGACTACATGCTAGAGTCATGCTCTACATGCTTTGCAGGCCACCCATGGGATCTTCACACAGGGCAATAACTCAGAATGAACATTTTTAGAGCCTGATCTTCTGAAGTGTCAAGCAACTCTGAGATCAATCAGGACCTTTATGCATTGACAGACTTATGCCCACACTCACATTTCAGTGGGGTGTGATGGAGTAGGGGAAAGGGTTTAAGACTATGCACAGGGTCAAGTATTTGCATTTATGGTTTTAGTATTTGTTTTTGTATCTTTGTCTTTTCGTATGGATTTTTGGAATAGGAGTTCAGAGATTCTGCCAGTTTGACACGCCTATAAGGAAAATGCACTTAAAACTGAGGCTAATCTGCTATCAGTTTTAGAAGTGTTGACTAAAACAATATATAACTTAAAATATTTTATAGGAAAAGCATATCAATAAAAAATAATAACCAGCCACAAGTGCTGACACTACCAGTACCAGCCGCTGTGCTTTGCGATATGAGGGGTTGGGTTGCCACCTCCTCTCCCAGAGATGAAAACTGGACATTGTTAATTTGCATAAATGTTGTTGTTGTTGTTATTATTATTTATTTTATTTTATTATAAGCATTTGTATAGCACCAGCTATGTACCTGGCGCTTTACAGAACGATAAGATAGACGCGGTCCCTGCCTACGGCTTACAATCTAATAGACACGGAGGGGGAAGACAAGGAGGGGGGAGACAAGGAGAAGGGGACATAGGGAGAGACACGGAATAAGTAACATTCAGCGGATGCAAAGTCTCGGGTGCACGTGCTTGGCTTGGTTGCAGTTAGGCAGGAGTCTGTGGGGAGGGCAGACAGTAATACTGAAGGAAAGTTCTAGCAGGCGTCGGGAAAGGCGGCGAGAAAGAGGTGGGTTTTGAGGAAGGATTTGAAGGTGCAAATTTGAAATAACCACTTGCCTGAAACTGAGTCAGTCCAATGAAAAAAGCTAGTAGCATGGGGTGTAAGGTAAATGGAACTCCAGAATTCCACAAACCAAAATGCCAGAGTTCCATAAAATGCTGCTGTACACACGTTATACCTCTGCAGAACAGGACACCAAAGGCATTTTCCATTTGGCTAGTCCTTCCGCCCCAACCCCTTTCTCGTTAGTCAGTGGCTCAACTCCCATTGATTATAATTGGAGGATTGCATCCCCATAGCTTCACAGAACTAGCACCATAGCTCCACAGAACTTCATGGAACATGCACCCCAGCTCCATAGGACTCAGTAGACCAAAGCTCCATTAAATAGACACCCCCATTCCAGAGAAGGCCATAGAATAGGCACCAGAGATTCACAGAGCTCCATAGACCAGACACTGTGGGCTGGCCCCTGGATCCAGTTCTTATCCCCAAGCACTGAAAAACTGAGCTCAAAGAATGGAAGCATGCACCCAAGGAGAGGGGACAGACTCACAACACAGATACATGATCTGGACCCTACCTTTCCTTTCCTTTCCCCTCCACATTCTGAGTGCATATCTTAAGCACCCCCACCTGCAACTTCTATCACTGGGCCCTCTCTGCTCCCTCCCCTCAGCAGCCTGGGCCCTCCCCTCACCCCTAGCAGTCGACCCTCTGTGCTCCCCACCCCTCCCCACCCACCTCCAGCACCCTCTGTGCTCCCCCGTTGGGAAAGGGTTTAGGGGATGGGGGGGGGGGGACGGCTGAGCTAGGCATTGGTTTAGGTCTGAGTTAGGTTATGGTG
Organism: Sphenodon punctatus; assembly: GCA_003113815.1. Taxonomy (NCBI): domain Eukaryota; kingdom Metazoa; phylum Chordata; class Lepidosauria; order Sphenodontia; family Sphenodontidae; genus Sphenodon; species Sphenodon punctatus. Next base: position 415,457 of record QEPC01012560.1, on the reverse strand, counting down.
TGTGGGTGCTGGGGGGAGCAGAGGGTGGGTATTGAGGCAGGGCAAGGGGAGGGGGGCTTCTGGGAAGAGCACAGAGGGTAGGGGTGCCGAGGGGCTGGGGTAGGAGGCACTGAGGGGGGAAGCACAGAGGAGGGGGCACTGGAAGAGGGGGTGCTGGGGGAGCATAGGCTGCTGAGGGGAAGAAGTCAGTGTGTGGTTCTGGGGTAAGCACAGAGGGTGGGGTTTGGAAAGGTGTTGGGAACAGGGTGGGGGGACTAGCTCAGGGGTGGAGTCCATGGGGCTGTGAGGGCTAGCTAGCTGCAGGGGGGGGGGAGTCCATGGGGTTGGGGGCATCAGCTGGGGGGGCACTAGCCTTGACGGGGGAATCCATGTGGCAGGGGAACACTAGCTTGGGGGGGAGCACAGTTTTCCACTTATAGTGGCTCCATGGGCAGGGCTGGGCTGGAGGCTGCAGGGTGGCGGCGGCAGCCCCAGCATGCAGGGAGGGATCACAGCAGGCTCCCTGCACAGGCAGTCCTACTGAGAAAGCCAGGGAGCCTGTATCGGAACCACATAGTGGGTAAGGCCATGAGACGTTCTCCTGCATTGGGCCACCTTACTCCACATTAGCTGAGATGCAGTTGACAGTCAGTCCAGTGGCTGCCAGATGTTCACCCACTTCCACCCAGGGTGTGTGGGCGGGTGGCTGCCACTGCCATGCAACGAATCCGCTGTGGGAAACGGTGATGAATCATGGGCTGCTGTTGTCCTACCCAGGCCAATGTGGGGCAGCAGGCTCCCTCTCATCTGTCCTGTCCTGTCCAGCCCTGCCACGTGGCGAGATCCGCCAGCACCATTGAGCAGTGGGTGTAGTTCTCCATTGTTTCATGACCACATCATGGCAGGTGACTGGACAGTGGGTGCGGTGGGTTGGGGCCAGGCACCCACTTGTGTGGATAGCTGCTTGGCCTGCCCCGGGGGAGGGGGGGACATGGTGGGACTTGTGATGGCAACCCACCTTCCCTGTGGGGGCAGAGGGAGCCGTGTGTTTGGACTGCTCTCCTCGCCGGCCCAAAGTGTGTTGACTGTGTTCACCCTCCCAGGGGATCCAGCTGGCCTAGTTTTGTGTGGCTTTACCCAGTAAGGAGCTTGGGGCTTGGATCGGAACACCTGAACTCCTGATTTTGAGGCATAATCGGGGTCACTAGAAACCTGAGCTCACAACCCTAGTTCTCACCTAAATCTGTCACTGTCTTGTTTGACAAAAAGCAAGTCACCTATGCCTCTCTGTGCCTCAGTTCTCTTATCTGTAATATTTTTATTTATTTATTTATTTTCTGAATTTATACCCCGCCCCTCCTGAAAACAGCTCGGTAATGAGGGTAATGCCAGCCTGTTCCCCATGGATGCTGCATGGTTTAATTGTTTCTAGGATTTTGAGATTCCTTGAAGCGTACACTCCTACTGCTGATAACAGACTATCACATATGATAAGCTATTGTATTTGTGTCATCCCAAATGTTCCCAATGCATTTTACAAATGACACATACGCAGCTGTGCTGAAATGGGCGGAGGACAATAATCAGGTGTACCACAGCTGTCATATGGCACACAGGAGAGGGGGAAAAAAGAAAGAGTAAGTGCTCAGGAGAGCACTAGGGCAATCCAAACTCTTGCCCAAACAAAAAGTTGAAACTGGAAAATGTATGTCCTTACAAAGGACTCTTGTTTTTAGTCATCTCTGTAAAGTGCTCACTTGAGCAGCTGCAGGTTCCATATTTTATGTAATATCAAATGATGAAGGGCTGGATTTTAAATACAGTGGTATGGATAGGTGCTTATTTTTGACGTCTTCAGGTTGGCATGTGTCAACTGTGCTATGGAGAAACTGACTGTGCTCTGTATCTTTCTGTAACCTTTGTTTAATATGGATTTCAGAATACGATAGATGTACAGCAGTGGTTCCCAAAGGTTTGCCTGCATTACCTGCCTGCATAATTTGAGGAACAACTTACTAAAGAAACCAAATCCAATAGCATTCTCCCCCCCCCCCCCCCCCC
>QEPC01012560.1:353136-412625 GCA_003113815.1 Sphenodon punctatus | reverse complement strand
AAGTTGGAGTGGGGTGCCTCAAGGGCCATTATTGGGACCAGTATTGTTTAACATATTCATTAATGATGTGGGGAAAGGGGGAACAAGTGAGGTGGCTAAATTTGCAGATGACACTAAATTATTCAAGATACTACAAGCAAGGCAGACTGTGAGGAATTACAGAGGGATCTTGCATGACTAGGTGAATGGGCATTAAAATGGCAAATAAAATTCAATGGTGATAAGTGCAAGATGATGCACATAGGGAAAAATAATCTTCACTTTACATACATGATGCTAGGTTCTGATCTGGGTGTAACCACTCAGCAGAAGGATCTTTGAGTTATTGTGGATAGTTCCTTGAAGACATCAACTCAGCGTGTGGCAGCAGTCAAAAAGGCAAACCGTTTACCCACCGTGGCCAAACACCCATCCCCCAACCCACCTCCATCTGTGTAAAAACGGCCAAATTCGTAGAGAATTGAGCCATAAATGCTTACTAGTTGGGACTTAAACACTGGCTACTGGTAGTTGGGAGTGGTTAGCAGGAGATGGGTCACACCTCCATGACCTGTACTTCTTTTGAACTACTGTAGGTGGCCACTGTCGGAGACAGGATGCTGGACTCAATGAACCATGGATCTGGCCCAGTACGGCACTTCTTTTATGTTCTCATGTTCTTACCTCACCTTAAGGTTTAAATCTGTGACCCCAGACAATAAGAAAACACATGCAAAGTATGATATATCAACAGAATCATGAGCTCATCTGCAGATGGGGTGACCCTGCTTGGAGTCCTGCCCGACAGTTTGGGAACCTCTGATGTACAGTGTGCTTGTTATTACGTATAGGAGTGTATGTACATGCTATATATTCTTGCCTGCTAAGCTCCCCCTTTCATGTCAACTGCTGAAGAGAGAGCGGATCTGAAAGCAAAGTTGATCTTTATAGATATTTATATACATATTATGATATGGTTTAATTATCTCCTTTATTGCTACTTAAGAGTCATTTGGAGCATTGCATGGTCAGAAACACTCTTACTTGATAGACATGTTCTCCAACTTCCCTGAGGTCAAATGTGGGTCAAACTGGAAGAGAAATAACAATGAGTAAGGAAAGGAACATGTAATTTAGTGTTTTGTTTTTTTTTAAAAAAAGAAACACAAGAAAGTTGAAATGTGTTTAAAAGCTACCCACTGTGATGTTTTGCTAAGTGATAGAGTTCAGAAATAAGTTTCTAGATGCATCTACTAACCCATGGTACCAGATCGTGACGGATCATTTAGCACGATTGGGTCTATCGGTAGACTACTTAGGGACCAAATCTTTTGCAGTAGCAAAAAAGGAGATCACTACCCGGTCCCGGGACATAGACCGGCAGAATGATCTGATGCTGGTAGCAAGAGCACGACACTTGATGGGGTACGATTTATGGGCACCGCACCCGGGCTTAGGGGCTAGGTACTTAGGATCGTCTCTAACCTATAGGGAGAAGCACTTATTCCTCTCTGCTAGGGTTAATGCCCTTCCCACAAAGGTGTTGGAAGGACGAGTGGCAAAAATTCCATATGAAGATCGTCTATGTCCATTTGACCAGCTAACAGTAGAATCTACGTATCATATTTTATTTGAATGTCATTTGTATGATGCTATACGAGCGGAGACACTCCAGACTTTCATTGGTAAATATCAGGGGGCATCGAGTTTCTTCTTGACACAGATGGCCCTTTTGGACTTGGATTCTGAGGTAACAGCTGGCATCACGAGATTTTTGATGCTAGCAATGGGACTAAGAAGGAAGTTCCTTGAATCCAAATCCTTGGCATAACTGGAGAGTAACCTTTTTTTTTTTTTGTTGTTGTTGTATATGATATGTAAAACCCACCATTAGAACGATGAATGCAAGGGATGGGGAACTATGGTCAATACTCAGCAGTCAGTACAGCATATGAGGGCTGTAAGTTTGGAGTAATCTATGGGGAAGCTATAAAGAAGCCCTACGGGTACAGGGGGTACAATGGTTAGGGAAACGGTTATCTTATTTTAGTCATTTTATAATTGGTCATATTGTTTTAATGATTATTAATAATTTCAGATTATTACTCTCATTCGTGAGGTGGAATCACTTCCTTTATTGTTGAATAGGAAGTTTGTTTTATAATTTTCTTGAATGTTTTTATGTATGTATTGTTCCTTTTGCTCTCTCTTTTTGTATTGTACGGCAATGACCTAAGGTCACGTCTTTTAATAAATTGAATTGAAATAAGTGACAGGAGAAAAGCTCTGAATAGGGCTGGTTGGAATATTTTATTTTTGTTATGACTTTTGAATGATTTGGACATTTTTGTAGGGACATGTTGATTTTTTGAAATTTTCCATCTTTTCAATCAAATATTTTGAAAATCCTGAAATTTTGTTTTGGTTCATTTTGGGATGTAGCAAATTTGGTTTGAAATGATTTTGTACTTTACATCAACAATGAAAAGTCTTATTTCATTTTAAAAATAACAGGAAATCGTATCCTGATTCAGGGTGGAAAAAAATGGAAATTGGTTGTAATGCTGTTTCTCAGCCAGGCCTAACTGACACGGCGAGCTCTGATTTAAGCTGCAGTGGCGTTATGCCTACCCAGAAAGAACAGCAGAGACTGGATGATCAGAGAAGGTTTTAGTGTGTGTTGCAGAAAGAGAGATGATCTGAGAGTCATGATCACATCATGTCTGACTGGGGATCAAACTTCTCGCACCTCCAGAGCTAAAAGCAGCAGACTCTTGAAGTGAAGGATTAAATTCTGTAGTTATTTTTTTTTTTTTTATTTATTTTATCGTGGGTGCAGCCACAGGAGAAACCTTGGGCAGGCTACCACTGTGGGCAGCCATACCACACAATTTAGTGCATCATATGGGCAGTGGCCGCTAGATGTTCCCCCAGCGTGTCAGGGTGAGCAGCTGACTGTTATGTGATGTGTCCTCGGAAAAAGGCCAAAGACATGTTGTGTAGCACTTTGGGTAAGGCTGCCCAGGTGTGGTAGCCCATGTGCCTGTCTTGGCCCCTTCTGACCCATCACCTGGCGAGCTTAACGGTGGGGCTTTCAGCGGCGGTTGCTGTTGCGTGCAGCCATGTCACAGCTGGGGGGTGGGATTTGGGTTGGGCTGAGGGAGGGAGGCTGGGAAGGGCCAGCCACTCACTTGTGTGGCAGCACCTTGTCCCACCCTGGCCATGGCAGGAGATCTGATAACGTCCTGCCCACCTAGCTGACTGTCTGCCCATCTCCCTATGCTGGACCTGCAGTGCGGTGGCTGTGCTTGCCCACCATGGGGCTGCGTGGGAAACAGGTCCTCCGCAGCTGATGTGGCTGCACCCAAAGTAGTTAAAATGACACCTTTTATGGGACTAAATTTCTATGGTGAGTGTGTGCAAGCTATTAAGGATCACGGACCTCTTCTAGCAGGAAAGAAAATCTATCAATTGGACACAAAGGAGAATGCATAATATGAACTGGGCAATGGGCTATAGGAGCACAGGATCTGCCTCCTGCTATCTCTCTATCTCTATCCTTCAGTTTGTCTGTCTTAGGCAGGGCTGAGGAGCCTTTTCCCACCAAGAGGCCACTTTGAAAATTAGTACAAGCTCTGAGAAATGCACAGAAGTTGGGGTCAGGTGCACTCAAGAGGTATGCTCAGGAAGAAGAGGATTCAGACCATGGATCTGTGCTATCGATCTTTCACCTGTATTTGTGTGCGTACTCTGCTCCCTTATTCTGAGTTCAGTGTTTCAGCATGTGGGGGGTAAAGGGTCAAATAAAAATTAGCCATGGGCCTGCATTTGATCTTGAGCTTGCCCACCCCTCCTCTAGTTCCTTATATTAGTGCCTCTCTGCCTAGTACCTGTGCTTAAACTCTAGGTTTATGCTGTTCTGAACAGTTTTCTGTCATTCAGCTTCAGTGGCAGTCAGATCTGGTTACCTGTCTCTTTCAGGAAAATCACTCAGTGTCTCTCTGCCTTAATTTCTCCAAATGGGGACAATATTTAGTCACCTCTGTAGGATACTGTGAAGCGTTAGTCTTCAAGGTTTGTAAAGAGCCTTTGAGATCCCTACATGAAAGGGGTGAGAGGGCAGAACAGTGTACTATTGTAATCCTAATTATGATTAATGCTTTACTATACCAGCTTTTAATCTCTACGGCCATCCCATGCCCTCTTCATTCAGCAGTATTGAAATGCTGCCACCTCTGGTATGGAGAGTAACTACGTGTGGAGCAGAGCATCCTGTGCAAGAGGAGACGAGTGCAAACATCAACTCAGCCTTTCTCCCACAATAGATTGCTCCATGTGGTATTTAATGTTTGTGCGAAGCACATTGGGGTTAAAAGGTTTCAACAAAAGTACCCCATTACAGCAGTTCTACTTGCATGTCTTTGTTACGCAGAGTTAACGCTGCAGGAATCTGAACCTGTGGTAGTGGAGATGGAGGAACTAGTGGATACTAGCTGGATGCTGAAACTGCTAAGATGTCCAACTGCGTCTAACTCAATTTAGGTTAGGTTAACATTAAACATAAACAAAAATCTATCTGAACCAACCATTTGTTTGTTTGTTTGTTCTGTTTCAGTTTTTACGCTGTCCTACCCAAATGGCTCAGGACGGCTTACAAAATAATTAAAAACAATACATATAAAACAGCATAAGAAACCCAAACCCTCCCCAACTGCCCCCTCACACCCCTACCCCAAACCCTCACCAGAACCCCCAGTCCCTATCCCTGCCCGCCAAATGCCCTAACAAATAGGAAAGCTTTAGGCCTTTTTTAAACGAGACAAGAAACGCAGCTGATCCTTTGATCAGCCGCCTTTCTTTGTGCTCGTTTAAAAGCCTAACCTACTTTGAAGGTGGATCTTCTCCGTGTTAGACCGGCCCAGCGATCCTGCCCCCTACGACGCGGATCCCCAATGTGCCAGCTTTAAGCCGCACTTCTGGGTCCCCTTTTAGAGTGCGCATGCGCAGAAGGATGCGCATGCGCACATAGTCTCTGCGACGGGTCTGATGCTCTTCTGAACATCAGATCCGTCCTAGAGAGGAAGGCCGAGGGGAGATGCGGCAGATTAAACGATCCCACTTGTGAGTGGGATCGTTTAAAAGCACCCTTACACTGCCTCCAGAAGATGCCCAGGCTCGGGCTCAAGCGAACCTCTGGGGGGAGGGAGTTCCAAAGCACTAGGGCAACAACCGAGAATGCCCCCCTGTGAGCCCTTGTCATATGAGCAAAGCCAACAGATGGTACCCACAGGGAGGTACTCCTGGCTGATTGCTAGGGATGCAATGGGGCATGGAAGGACAGGGGTCTCTCAGATATGTAGGTAATTCACAGTACTATTCCAGTTTCTAACACCATTCTCCAATCCCAAATGATCACAGGTTGGTTTTTTTTGGGGGGGGGGGAGGGCGAAGGGTTGGGGATGGAGGGGAATAGATTCTGTATTGTGTTTTCTGGGACTCTCACTCAGCACTGAGTTTCACCCCAGCCAACCCTTAACAGGCTCTCTCTTGGCTCCGGCTCTACAGTGGCATACCCACAACACTAGTGTTGCAGGAGTGGGTAGATTGGCAGTACAGGGCTACTGCTCCTGTGCTGGGAGAATTTCTCTTCGGTATTCTGAAGTTTCTTTAGCAGCCCCTGTATGCATCAAAGCAAAGTATAGGGGTCAGATCATGTAGGAAGAGAATTGTCCACTTAATTTTTCAACGGAAGCATTGTGGCACTAAAGAATCAGCAACTCAAGAAAAGATCACCGTCAAAAAGCAAACTCCCTTAATTTGAGAAACTTATATTAAAAGTTGCACAGCTTTCTCTGCTAGTGGTTCTGTGGTTAGATGATTGAAAATCAGAAGTGTTTCCACGTCTACGATGCTAGCTTGGCCCTCAAAGGTGTTCAGAACTCTGTCTGGTAACTGGACTCACATACCTCTCAACAGTCCCTCTTTGGGTGCTGATTCCCATTGTCCTTCTTTCAGAGGGGTCAGAGTTCCTCTTTCAGAAGAGAGACACAAATGCCCTTTTCAAATCGGCCAACGGTGCTGGGGGGATAGGTGGAGGCTGCGGCGGGTGGACAGTGTTTGGGCAGCCCATTACATGGACGCCCACCCATCTCCACGCACAGAGCATCCACCACTGGCCCCCATTGGTCCGTACATGGGTGATGGGTGGAGGTAGGTGGGGTGCGGGAGTGCATATGCACCCCCACCTGCCTGCCACAGCAGTTACATTGACGCCCCTCTCACTCGCACACATGGGCGAGAGGGGGCATCCATGAAAAAAGGGCCAAAAAGACAGGTGTTCTAGCCTCAGGTATGTCTTTCTGGCTTGTCTCCTAGGAAAAGCACTTGAGAGGGCAATGGGGAGATGATGGAATGAAAAGGAAGTAAGTGGAATGATAAATAGGGGAGCTTCTGTCCTTTTTTATGCACTTGGAGTGTCAGGAGGTGTGTGTGCATGTTTAAGGCCATTTTGAAATGGACATGGCTATGGGGTGGGTCTGCATGGGATGGGTGGAGCAACCACACACCGTCGACCCACCACGGGTGAGTGGGGAGGGATTCAAATGGGAACAGGCCAGGAGGGCCTCGGGCATTTGCAGCACCCACACACCCAAGTCCACACCCCCGGCCTTTCACCGATCCACTACACTCACCATTCACATGGACAGCCATTCCACCGGTTCGAGGAGGGCCACGCCTTCTCCCACATGACATGGAAACATGGCGAACTAAGGGCAAGTGAAGCCACAGCTGTCATCTCTGCCCATTCCAGGCAGACTCTAGTGGGCGGCGGAGGAGGGATGGGTAGAGCAACACAAGTGGCAACCAAGCCACCAGACACCTGTGAGACAGCCGAGCACCAAGAAGACCAAACTCCCTTGACACAGCATGCAACCCATGGGAAGCACAGGAATAAAATGGGAAGGCAGCAGCGAGTACAAGGGCACAAAAGCTGTACCGTGGCGGGGAAGCAGCAACACCCCATGCCCGGCAGACAGACCAGTCCAAAACACACAAGTCCCTAACCACAGGAAAACATCGGGTGAGAACAGACATAACGCTAACTCCACTGTAACTCCATTACAACACTGCTGTAACATGTGCTGTGCAGTGCATGGTACAGGGATACACAGGGCACCAGTAAAGCCCCACAACATGCATTGGAAAGGTCAAGTTTTGTCACAGTGGTCCCAAAGTGGAGCTAGCTTCATGTGTGGTAGCACCCATACACCTGCTGCACAGAGAGGTTCGCCCAAAGTGACAGAGATGTAAGGCTGGGGGTGAGGAACAAGGCGCAGAACAACCCCTTTTCTCTCTGTCTCGTCTGCCAAAACTCTTGTTCATGCTCTGGTCATCTCTCGCCTCGATTACTGTAACCTCCTTCTCACTGGCCTTCCCCGGTCTCACCTTTCTCCCCTCATCTCTGTCCAAAACTCTGCTGCCAGGGTCATCTACCTCGCCAGTCGCTTCGACCATGTGCAGCCCCTCCTCTCTTCGCTTCACTGGCTTCCCCTTCCTGAATGAATCCTGCACAAGCTCCTAGTCTTCACCTATAAAGCTCTTCACAACCTTGCTCCCCCCTACCTCTCTGCACTTATCGCCCTCCATACTCCAGCCCGTGCACTTCGCTCCTCCTCTGTCCCTTCTCTCACCCTTCCACACCTTCCCTGCTCCCCTAAGCGCCTTCGTCCCTTCTCACTTGCTGCCCCCCATGCCTGGAACTCCCTCCCTGTCCACATCCGCCTTGCCCCCTCCCTTCATACCTTCAAATCTCTCCTTAAAACTCACCTCTTTCGCTCTGCTCTGTCTGACTCTTTATCCTGCTGAGCCACTATTCCTATACCTACAATTGGTTTACTCTTATCCCTGCAACATGGACCTGCCTGCTGTCATTCTCATCGTAACCAAGCCAAGTACGTGCACTTGAGACCTCGCATCTTCATGAATGTTAGACCCCTTGTCTCTCCCTCTGTTCCCCTTCCTAAGTCTCTCCCCCAGCTCCTGTCTCTCAGATTGTAAGCCCTAGGGGCAGGGACCGTGTCTATTTTATTACTTTGTAAAGTGCCAGGTACACTGCTGGCGCTATATAAATGTTTGTTAATAATAATAATAATAACCCATACAAGCAGCCCACAGTGCTTTGACAGGGGCCACTGGAGAAGCCAATCCAGGACTGCACTGATAAGAGCACAGTATTACAAGGATGTTGGGAATACACGTTGGCAGCCCCACGACAATCCCTTCCAACACCTTCCCTCCCCCCCCAATCAAGGAAAGTAGATCACCCTCTGCAGGAATGAGAACACGGACAATGCCGTTCATAAAAAGAGAAACAAATATTTAGTAAAACAAACTTAAAAGAACCCCCCCCCCCCAACAAACTAGGGACGCCTCCCCCAGGTCCTGCTCCATCAAGCACTCTAGGCCTGCGAGAGATCTTGGAGCTGCCTCCAAATGTACAGGACCATTTCCTTCATTTTGTTGCGCTTGTGGGCCCTCTCTTGCAGGAGCGCCCACATTGAAGGAGAGAAAAAGAGAGATCCCAATGAAGCATGCCCACCTCAGGACACATCCCCCCTAGCCCACAGTCCTATAAGGGTTGGTGTTATGAAAGCACTAGATGGGGCGTCACTTATGGGGCTCCTGGTAGTTCTGACTGCCCTCGCAGAACTCAGCTGTCACCTGTTCTGCAACCTGTTGCAGGTCCTGGGCTATTTCTGCCGGGACCTGGAGGCCAAGAAAACTGCATCTATGATAAGAAAAAAACACATGTCCTTCAGGGGTAGATGCACAGAACATGCCCACACGCAGCCCATACATGCATCCCCGTGCATACATAGGTAGCTCCATGGAGGGTAAGGGCTGACCAATCCATGAGCATCACTGCAGCTGGCGCATCATGGAGCAAAATGCAGGTGTATCGGGTCATGGCCTAACAGGGACAAGATCAAGCTGTGGAATACACTTATCGGGCTGGTCACCTTCTCCTCCTTCAGCCATGATACTGTCTAGCCTAATGAGTGCACAGCTGGGCATGTGGAGGGGCATGGCCACCCAAGAGAAAGGGGCAGGGTATTAACACGGAACAGATCTGCTACACGGCCCACAGGCACAAGGTAACTCCAATAAAGAGACACATGGAGGGAGCGCTCAATCCCACCTGTGAAGGCCATTCATAGCAGCAATGGCTGATGGGAGGGATCAGGTGCAGCATTTCAACAATTCTTGCTGACCGTTGAGGAGATGTTTAGAAGCATCCATAATTTGCAGAGGGCATACATAAGGTGGTTCCAGCACACAGCTCAACACTGGTCCTCCATGCTGGACACACAGTGCAGTCTGTTCAGCTGCAGCACAAATTGCAGACGGCTCAAGGCATGGTTGAAATGCCAGGCAATAAGGCAATTCCACCAGGCCAGATAGATGTGGATGGATGCCATGCTGAGGTGGTGTTCCTGACTATGGATGTGGCTCTGGTCATTGGACATTCATCAGGCCATCCCAACTGAGAGAATGGCATGGGTGCAGTATAGGAGTGAAGATTGGTGGAAGACCATCCTGGCCACCTGGGGGGATGACCAGTGGATGGAGCACTTTAAAATGCCCTGATGTCTATTATCCCGCCTTGCTGGTGGCCTATGGCCACACCTGGAGAAGGAAACCACCAACATGAGGGACCCCATACCAATGGGAAAGCTCATGGCCATAGACATTTGGAGACTGGTGACCCCTGATTCCTGCCGCAGTGTGGCACAGCAATTTCGGGTGGGAACCTCCACAGTCACCAAGGTCCTTAATGTGGTGTGCATGGCCATGGTGGAGGAACTCATGGAGTGGGTGATCCAACTGGGTGAGTCTGAGGAGACTTCTCCGCAATGGACTTTCCCCGCTGCATTGAGGCCACAGTTGGGACCCACATTCCCATAATCCATCCCCTTAACAGCAAGGATGACTATCTGAATAGACAGAGTCAGTTTTCTGTCTTCCTGCAAGCTGCCATGGACCACAGGGGCCACTTCCTGGACATATTTACTGGAGTTTCTGGAAGGAGTCATGATGCAAGAATCCTCCATACCTCACCATTCTTCACCAGAAGATGCATGGGGGAAATTACCCTGAAAATATTCCGGGTTATTGAGGGTATGGCTATGGTCCCATTATTATTGGAGATGCAGCCTATCCATTCACTCCCTGGCCAATGAAGGCATACCCCATTCTACGAACACCTGTCCAGGTGCTTTTCAGTGCCAAGCTGTGCTCCGTCTGCTGTGTTGCTGAACGTGCCTTTGGGGTTCTGAAAATGTGGTGGCATCTCCTAGAACTAATTCAATCTGGATAAGCCCCCGATGCTTGTAATTGAATCTTGTATCGTGCACAATATCTGCAAATCCTAGGGGGTGTGGGGTGTGTGTGTTGCCCTGGACTATCCTCTCCCTCCTCGTTTGGATGATGCACCTGTTCTGATGGCACCGTGGTGATGCAGAAGAGGCGCATATTGCTTCAGAACCGGGATGCCCTTTGTCACCACATTGCCTGCATGCAGGGAGGACAGTGAGTAGCCAACTGCTTCTCCAACACCGTCCATGTTGCACCCATCTGTAAATATCTTCACTGTAAATAAGCACCATGGTTAACGGGAATATGCGTGGTTTCCTCGTCAGTTACCCCATTGGGCCTATGACGGCCATCCTTCTTTGCTACAGCCATTAAGAGGGCTGTTCTTGTGTTTGAGATGGAAATCTCATGGAGGGAAGCTCCGTCACCACTGTCTGATTGATTTCCTATTGGGGGAGGGCAAAGGAATTGCCTTTCATACCTGTGGCTCGTAAGTTCTCCTTCTGACTATGATCCTTGAGCCTAACATACAACCTGCTGGCCAGTTCCGCCTTGGATGGAAATTCCATGGCACAACTCTGTGGATGACTTAACATAATGCACATGGCAACAAGAGGGATTCCAAAAATGGTAAGCTGGGCACAATCTCCCCATCCATGCAGAAAACCTATGGAACAGCATTGTGTGGTAGGGGTGGGAGCAGAGCTGGTGCTCGTCCATGACAGGAAGGTAAAACTGTCAGCTGTCATCTGCTTCTCCTTCTGCAGCTGCTCTATAAGGCATCGCCCCCCCATTCCTCCCCAGGTTCCCGTTGGCTTACCTGGCTGTCAGAGGGGACCATGACTCTGGTCCGCCTGGTTCTTCAGGTGATGGTGGTGGAGGCAGCTTTACCGGTGCTTGCCTGTCAAAGGACATGGTACCTGTCAGCTGTCATTTTGTTCCCCCTCTGTGGCTTCTTGGGGGCAGCGTACCCTGCCCCTGCCAGGGGTGCCATGGAATTACCTCACTGTCGCTGTGTCCATCCATGGCGCTAGTTTTTATTTTTTGGGGTTGTGACATTGGGTGGTGTTGGAGCCAGCATGCCCATCTCTTTGGGTGTGTTTCCTTTAAGGGCTCCTGCCTGGGCTGGGAATGTATCATGAGGTGGGCGAGTCGGTTGGCAACTGGGCCTTTTGCCTCTAGCCCTTGCATGCCCTTTTCTCCCTGGTGGTGACAGACCTGTCCCACGGATGGGTGTGCTGCCCTGTCCACATGGGGCGGTGTGGGGTGAACACTCATCTCCACCCATACCCTGCACGGAGCAAGCTGGCTTTTTCCTGGTTGCTCCGTGTGGGAATATGGGTGGTGGGTCACAGAAGCGTACGTCCACCCACTACCTCTTTTACACAGGCATTTGCACATGTGGGGGATGGGTGGACGTGAGTGGTAGCATCTCGTTTAAAAACGGCCTACGTGTGTGAGGTGGCAGAGCTTAATCACTGAGGGGCTGAGTTTATTTGCCATGGGATCAAGGCTTGTTCATCTTTGACAGCTGCAGGAGCACCCCCATCAGCTGTTTGGTGGGTGGGGTGCACGCATCAAATGGTTGATGGGGGCGGCTAAAGGCACTCACTTGCTAGGCCCTGCTAAATAGCTGATTGGGGGAGGGGGGACTGGAGGACTTCCAGGTCCCTCTGATCAGATGTTCAGTGGAGCCAGGTAAGTGCAATTCTCCAGGCCTGCCCAATCAGCTGTTTGGCAGGGCAGGGAAGAGCGTGCTCTTTCAGGGCCCACCCTGATCAACTGTTCGGCAGGGCCAGGTGAGCATCCAGGACCCCCCATCAGCTGTTCAGCAGACCCAGGTGAGTGCACTCCTCCAGCCCCCACAACCAGCTGTTCGGTGGGCCCAGGAGAGTGCTCTCCTCCAGCCCCCACGATCAACTGTTCGGCAGGGCCAGGTGAGCCTCCAGGAAACCCCCCCCCATCAGCTGTTCGGCAGACCCAGGTGAATGCACTCCTCCAGCCCCCCAATCAGCTGTTTGGCGGACCCAGGAGGGTGCACTCCAGCCCCCGCAATCAGCTGTTCGGCAGACCCAGGTGAGTGCACTCCTCTGGGCCCGATCCACTGACATCACCTCGGGGTGGGACTGGGGTGGCCCCTAACAGATGGGAGGGAGACTGTTCATCCGGGTGGCTGGGCCTTAGCCCAGGCTGTGTCTTTAACTGGTGCCACCCGCCACGTGCCATAGCAGCTGGAAGCCCACCCCGGGGTGGTAGTGGGCAAACATCTGACGGCAACAGGCCAGACCTGCAGGTGAGTCTTGGTCTAAGGCGGGCTATCATGGGCTAAAGAGGGCTAATGTTACATCTGTTTTCATCCTGTGGCTGGAACCTGTCTATTGCTGAACTTGTATGTAGTGGCATCCCACTTTCCATGGAGCAGAATGAAAGTCCCAAGTTTTTAGTTTAGCTGTACAGGACATTTGTGACCCTACTCCAAAACGTGCAAGAATTATCTGGTGTTGAGATTTCATTCTGGTTCTAAAATAGGGCTGGACTTCTTAATAGGTTGAAAAGAACATTCTGAATTGTCTAGATGTTAGGCATCAAAACTATGTGAAAAATCACATCTTTTGACTTGAGATGAACCTCACTCACAGGTTTGACTGGGACCCAGAGAGCCAAGTTTTCTAAAAGTTTGTAGGTGATTTTAGATCCAGGGTTTTGTTTTTGTTCCATCTCTTTTTGCTGCACAGTGAAGTAAAATCCTGTGGTCTAGACTAATTCTTTTTTTCTTCTAATTTATCTGGTTCATCTCAACCCAAAATGCAGACCAATAGTCAGTGAGGGTTTCCAAGCCACATGGACTGAAATCCCAGTAAAATTGTATACAAACCTCAGCAAAGTGAAACTGCTGGTAAGTTGTGATACATTCTAGTCCATCAAAAGTGTAGTATTTATGTATGCGCAATCAATCATGTACGGAATAGGCAAGAATGTCTTCAACTAGGAAACGTCCTTGTATTAAACCTTGAATAATTGTTGGTTGCATCATCTGTGACTGATCTTGTGTTTTGCCAGTGGTGGGTTTCAATGTGCAAATTGAAATTCCTGTTATAGGGAACCTCTTCTAACACTGAAGTTCTTCTGTGCAATTACTTCATTCTAGAATAGAGTTACAGTGAATTTCATGTAGCTCACATTATTTGTGCAAGGAACTCGTAGTTTTCTTTTGCCTCAACAGGAACTCCATTTCCTTCTTCTGATTTTAACAGTTTGGTCAAACATTATATTTACTCTGATTGCAAAAGACTGTCTGCATACCAATTATTTTCAGATATTTACATGTAACAATAATTGAGAAGAAAACAAATATAAAAATGTGCATATGTTCCAATTGAAATAGGAAGTAATAATATGCACGCTAGTTGATAGGCTTCAGGAGTAGAGAAATGCTATGTTATATAGGGGTGTGCATGTCATTTTCGTTATTACAATAACAATAATGAAATTACGAAAATGACAATGTTGTTATCATAATTATTATTAGTGCTGTGGCAGTTGGGTTTTGGAGGGAAAATGTGGAGAGGGGAGGAGCGAGCAGACATTTCAGAGTCCTAAACAGGGTTGAACTCTTGAACTGTGCCTGTGTTGGGAGGGGCAAGCAGCTCAGCAGTATCTGATGGATGTATCGCTGCTCAATGACCAGCGCAAGCAGGCCCCAGCAGTCTCATGGCACTCTGTGATTGCTCAATGCCTGCTGCCTCCCACAACTAATCACGGGGGCTCTGGGGGAGGGCACTGCAACCCTTTGTAATGGGAGGAACAGGCTTTTTTTCTCCGTTCTGTGAGAGCTCTGCTTGTCAGGTTGCGTTTACGGAATTGTGGTGCTTGCCCACAAAAAATCCTCCCTAGCCCTCATTGTATTACGAATACCTTTCCTTCCTCATACGCTACATTTTACCTTCTCCTTTTCCCTGCCCTTCTCCCCCTGTACATTATATATAGAGAGATATATAGATTAGATATAGATATATATTATAGACATATAGATTCGATTAGATATAGATACATAGATAACTGATTAGATAATAGATAGTTTTCCTTTTCCGTTCCCGTCTCCCTTAGATTTAGATAGATATTAGTTGCACACAGGAATCAATACAAAAATTAAAATCTTCGTTTGAAACGATACCATACCAATAACGAAAATGAAAACAAAAACAGCATTGTCGTTAATAACGATAACAAAAACAACATTTTTGAATAACGAAAATGAAAAATGAAAACAACATGGGGGCCTGGTGCACACCCCTATTGAAGAATAGCTATGAACTCATCAGGGTGGGATAAAACTCCAGAAAGAGGAAACTCCCCAAAATTTAATAGCACAGGATAGCTGGAAGTTTCTTATTGAGAAATCTTCTGGAATTTAATGGAGAATGAGATTTATTCCTTAGGTCTGTTAAATTAACTCTATAGAATTCTACAGCATGGATGAAATTTTATATTGAATTCTATATTGTTGCTATGGAATACAATTGGACAGTTAAAAACATATATAAAAGGTGTCACTTTCTTTAAGTTCTGACTTGTGTAGAACTTTTAATATTCAATTTCTCTTGACCTATACTGGTTTAATCCATATGAAATTCTATAGGAATTTCCCACAAGTGTATGGTTGGAGTAACAACAATAACCATAATTATCAATTTGGTATAATAACTCTGCATTAGCGATGGACTGCATTTATAATAGAGGGGAAAGTGGAAAGACATCGTATAGGAAGTTGGAGGTAAATTTAATCCAAAAAGTGTATTTTCCTAAAGGACAGTAAAGAGCAAACATTGGAGAAATACCAGAAGTTCATGTGTGGCTTGTTAGCTTATTTCCATCTCTCAAATATATTGATTTTCTCTTTCTAAATCAAGAGGCTCCCTTAAGATTCATGCTTGGAATTAAACCTGCTATCATCTTCATTTTCCTGTGAAGATACAGATTTTCTTCCCCGTTAGAAAAGAAAGGTTTTTCTAGCTTTTCCTTTCTATGCAATCAATCATTCATTTCTATTAGGTGCTTATTAAGTGCTGTTTCTGTAAGCTAAAACTTGAATAGATTTGTATGTATCTTTAAAATCTAGTACAAGGTTAAGATATTACTCATCTGTGTTTTTAAGTCAGGCAGAATTTTTAACAGCTGTGTAGCTGCACTGAATTTTTTCTGATTTCTTCTCTCTCATTTTTTTTTTATTTTAAAGTAAAGGGAGGAAAAAAATAACATTAACACAAAGGAATGCTTCTTACTTAGAGTAGGTGGGGAGAGTCATTGGAAAAATAATACCTCAAGATGCACTGAAACATTTTAGGGAATTAGGGAATTTCTGATCTCAAAAAAAAAAAGAAAGAAAAGAAAAGAAAGAAAGAAAATTAATATTAAAGACAAGCTGTGAGTTTCCATCTGGCCTTGCCGCTTTCGACTAACGCTTCCATGACGGAATTCATCTGTCCATCAACTGTCAAAAATTCTCCTGTCAGTAAATCCCAGGATACCCCTTCCAGCCCACCCTGCTCAAAAATATTCCAAGCCACAAAGTATTCCGAAATCAGAATCTCTTCTTCTTTTTTCTTTACAAAAAAGATCTGTGCATTTGATGATACAAACGTTGTGTTCCCCACTTCTTTGTGTAATATGGGGTACTGGGGGCATTATGTTTAATGGGGAAAAATTGGGGAACACTCAATCATCTGGAGATTAAATTTCACCAGGACCCACTAAGTCTTTCTATTACAGCCTGACAACAGACAGCCCACATCTGTTTTAAAATACTGAGTGGTTGTGAAGTGTGAACTCCGCACTGTTTAATGTAACTACATGACTATTTAATGTACACAGTGGTAGAGCAACTCAGAATGCAAAACTGTTGTGACATGCCTGAAGGACATATATAAACATAATATACAGTGGTTTATTGTGACAAAGTACATCTATACCGCAAATAGGGAAGATCAGTTTGCCTTGTGAGTGGAGTCAAATGGGAGTGTAATATTGTTTTTTCACTGAAGACCTAAAACAAATAAACATGAAACTTACGTGCAGCGGGTCTATTTAAATTCCCAGAACTACAAAATGGAAGTGTTCTGTATAGTGGAAGGTCCTGTATAGTTACAAATTATACAGATAAGAATTAGTGGGTAATTAAAACATCTATTTACACACAAAGGGTCAGATTCTCATCTGGTATCAATCTGGATAGTTCTTGTATCATCTGTGGACTTTTGCCAATGTATACTAGCTCAGAATATGACCAAGAATATTTTCAAGCTTCTTGTCTTCTCAGAGATTTGAAAGGAGTGCACATTACCCCAAAATACAGTATTTTATTTTTTGCTTATGTCATCTTGATTTTAGATCATGATTTTTTTTCTGACCATATTGGAAACTTAAATGATTTGAAACTGCTGCCTTGAGGTTGGGGGCAAAGAAAAGAACATTCATTCTTTGAAACTGCATTTGATTTCATTGTTTTACCTCCCCAAAAAGGGTTGTGGTTTCAGACACCTCATTAATCAATGATCAGAATTCAGTATTTAACAGCAGCAAGACCAATTAACCTTTGTTAGCCAGTGCCACACAGCAGCCAAAAATAATTTCTAATTGTCAAACTGAAAATAAAATCAGTCAGATGTTTTCTTTTCAAAAAGTTGTGTATGCTTTACAAGTTTTTAATCAGAGATGGGTTTTTAAATATGCATTTGTGTATTTGTCTTTCTGGACTTCAAAAGTAGTGGCAAATTTTGGTTCTATGAAAAAATTTCAGAGGCTTTGTTTTTTGTGCAGCTGCAAAGTGAAAACTTGTACATATGTAATGTCCAAGTCCTTTTAGAAAGCTAGAGGTAATCCAGTATTCTTGATTTTGTAGTCTAGTATTCCAGAAAGTATCACTTTTATATCAAGGTTACCAAAGAAGAAAAATAAAATCAATCTAAGAAATTAAGATTAAGACTTTTTTTTAAAAAAAGGAAAAACTAGAACAGTTTTACTTTACTGTTTATTTAATTTACTTTAGTTATCTTTGTCGACTCCAATACCCAGTGTTAGACTGAACATAAAATTCTGACCTCATTGAAGTTAATGGAATTTTGTCACTGACTTCAGTGGAGCTAGAATTTCACCCTCGAAGGGCTAGATCTTTAGCTGGTGTAAATCAACATAACTTTATCTACTTCCCCACAATTACCTTCATTTACACCACTTGAGGATTTGACCCTAAATATTTAATGACACCTGAACCACTTATTCCATAAATTATAGTATCATTCAATTAACCTGTTTTTGTTTGATCCTAATCTAACTTAAAAAAAATAATAATCCCTAAGTGTAAATGTAAAGAGTCACTTTTCAAATGTGATGAGATCTGATGCTTTTTTAGATTAATTTTTTTTTATTTAGGAGTCCCATATTATTGACCAGAAAGTTATATCTTGATTTATTATACTGGGAATGAGACTTAATTAGCAAAGAATAACTTTTGAGATGGGTATTCTTTTTCAAAGATTATTTAAATAAAAATAAATTTAAATTTAACATCTGATACATATAGGAGTACAAAATAAAACTTCCCTTGCAAACAGAAGTACAACAAGAATACCAACTTATCTTCCATAGTATTTCTGTTTTAAATGTGAGTATTTCCATTTTATCCAAAATCTCAGTAGCAATCTTTAAATAAATCTGCTTAAGAGCAAGTTAGTGAGGCTTAGACTTTCTTTTGAATTACGTATTAATGTCTAATACAGTGAGGCCTGTATGTGCTCCTATACTACGTAAAATGTACATATGCATTTTTTACCTTTACATGATTTAAACTTATAGCCTAGTACTGTCTCGATACTACACCTTAAGAAGATCACTGTAACTTGAGTTAAGTAATCCTAGTGTAGATGCTCCTAGCAAACTTCCATTCCTTTTGGGGTGGACTTAAAAAAACAAAATTGTATGGGATCTGATCGTAGCTTCGTAGTTTAAGTTGCCTTGAGATGTTCAGATAAAGCAGGGCTAAGCCCCTTCTGTCACTCTTATTTTTCCCCTAGCTTAATTCAATTGTCCTTTGTAGGCTATTTGAATATTGTTGTTTGTTGTTGTTTTTATAAACAAACTTCTGCATCAAGCTAAATCTCACTGAATCATCGGGGCCAGTTCTTCTTTAAGATGTATTTAAATCCTGGCTCTTCCTGTCAGTTAAGTCTCATCAATCATTCTTTTAATTAAAAAGAAGGACATCTACACCCTCACTTTAAACACAAAGTGCATAATGAAATTGTGTACCAGGGAGGACCTTTGAGGGGCTCCGTTTTCTCTCTCTCCAATGTTGTTCAATATATTCTGAGGAGGGGGCGGGAGGTCAAAAACACTGGTGCATAGGCAAGAGCCAAACAAATAGCGTTTCTGATAGGGTTGGATGACATGTGTCAACCCCTGTCATCCAGGAACAAGAGAGGCAATGTGCCCAGACAAAGGAAAGGGTGGAATCTCAACACACTGGCAAAACCTGACCCACGCGTAAGGGCTTTGTGTAGCAGATGCCGCCTCTTATTGTTCTCTCTTTCCCTCCCCAACACCCCTGACAACAGTCACTGCCGCTGGCATTCCACCCTGACATCTGTTCAGCTTTATTGATGCGCTCCTGGAGGAATTCCCAGTGTAAACAGGGAATTCTCTACGGGAACCCTATGTTGTAAAAGGGATGAGCTGCATAATGCAAAGATTTAACCACTATTTAAAGGTGTGACACTTGATTGAAAGTGACTTGCTTTTTCTCTCCTGCCTCCCTCTCCCTCTCCCCACCCCCAAAACCCCCTTAACTGTATTTGGCACACACTGTCTTCTTCACTCCCTCACACCCCGCATCTCTCATTTTTGTGAAGCCTAAGTGTCAGAAAGAATGAGGAATAGGAAGTGGACACTAACAAAAAAGGCACCAAAAGGGGAATATTGTTTTAACAGTTAATTGAGTTTCTTTGTCCCTCTAAGAGCTGCCTGCGCCCACCCACTTCCATGAGCGACAAGTATGTTCTTTGCAGAGGGCCTTGTAGCTACTGGAGCTTGTTTTGTGTGTGTGGTGTTGGGATTTGGGGCTTTGCATTTTGTCTCTGCAGGAACTTGGGTGGGGAGGAAGGGGAAGCAGGAAATTGCACTATTCTGGCAAAGCGAAATAGCTCCGTATTTGTGTCCGCTGCATTTTTTATGATTTAGTCCTGACCCTGTGAGCTACAGTGTGTGGGTGACACCATTTAATTTCAGCAGGTCTGCATACGGGACCTGGGGTCTTGAATCAAATTTGGACATTAGTAGAACTGGGACCTTGCAACGTGATCCAAAGCCCATTAAAGTCAACAGGATTTTTTCTGCAGACATCCATGGCCTTTAGATCAAGACCTTAGGCATCAAAGTGACCAAATTAGCATGAGAACTGTTCTTCCTTCTGTGTTTTGCTACACAGGATCTAGTACGAGAACAGATCTTGTGTTGCTTTAACTCCTTGAGGCATTTAAGTAAACCGATGGAAATACAGAAACTACCAATATATGAAATACACACCACTCAAATCAGATACAAAATTTTGTTCTGGAAAAATCCTAAATAATCTAATGGGAACAAAACTACTAGGGTTCTATGCAAATTTACTTTCTAAATTTGCTTCTGTACAGACTCTCAGCTTCTGTACATTTATGTAGCTTAATCAGAGCCACGTCGATTAACATAAAGTGAGTATCTCTGCCCATACAGTTTAAAAACATAGAGTTGAGACTAAAATTACATAAAAATGGGAAAGAGCCCATTGTAAAACATGAGCATGGGAAACAAGACGTTTACTGTGGAAAACTCTTCTACATCCAAAAATTATTTGTATAAAAATCCTGATCTTTATAATGCTATAGAGATATTTTGAGAGGCATTAATCGGCAGGATAGAATTTTATTTGATTTATTCGTTCAGTAGAATGAATAAAGGGATTTTTATTTTATACTGACGTTTAAAAGCTTGCCATGTTTATATGCAATAAAGATTTCTATGGGAGTTCTTAGGGAAAAATGTTGTTGTAATTTGTGTTTTGTGGATTTTTGGACCATCTTTCATTGGCAGCTCTTTCTCTGTCAGTAGATGCTACAGACAATCTCATTCTCCATTAAACTCTATATGGTTTTAGAGTACTTTCTGTAGAGCCTTCTGGCTTTATCTCTGTTTAATAATTCCGCCGGTTAGTGCCCTGTCCTTAAGCTACCTAGGATCATCCATTCCTAAAGAGCTGATGGGAGTTGAGCTTGCAGCTAACAAGAGAGAATACCATGTTAAATCTAGTTGTGTTGTTAGCATCATAAAGGTGATGGTCCAATTTTCTTCCCTTTCAAGTCAATGGAAGTTGGACCAGGCTCTTCAAGATTATGTTGAGACTATACAGGTTTGTGTATGAACAAGAGAAAAAGACTCCTAATGAAGTTAAAAGTATAACAGAGTGGAGAATTTGCTAATGGCAATAATGAAAATATCTCTCCCACTCTCCCTTCACATCTGTTTTTCCCTTTCCTCTTAATAGTTGAAAAATAACAAGTGCAAATATGTACGTGTTGACTGATGGCCAAAGTTTTAGCAAAGTCCCACTTTGCTATGTTTTAAAATGAAATATGAAGCAAAGTTGCTCCTGAAATTCTTGACAGAGACAGATCAAGAGTAAATTTATAATAGAAATTCAGTTCCCACAAGGAAAGGATCATTTAAGGATTTAAACATGTAAACAAATATCTATTAAGATCTGTTTGAAGAAGAAAAGTGTTTCATGTGAATATAGAGTTTCATTAGAATGTGCCCACTGACAATATTCTCCTTGAACATAGTTTTTCCTTTATTGACTCAGAACAGAACTTTCAAGTCTGCAAAATAATTCAGCCAAAGTGGATACAGACCTCCTTAATGCATTACTGGGCTGGTAACACCAAGAGATTATTAAACAATTATACATATATGTATATATAAAAATATTTTTAAAAGAGGTCAAATAACAGCTGCTATTATTAACTTCAGCTTTTATTATAAATTTGCTGGTAGATTCAAGCAATGGGAGGAGGGGGAGTCCACATCTGAGCTTTTTCCTAATCAGTTCTCTCATTTTGCTAATATTCTAACGACTGTCAATTTACTTCAGTGGTGCCATTTGCAGAATTTTCCAATTAGCAGGAAACCTGTTCCACCTTCTTCCATAATTACAGGGGACTCGCTTCAGATCAGCTGTGGCCAGACAGCATACGATGTACTTGCCAAAAAGTGTGCAGTGTGTTTTTTTTAACCTTTCCATGAGCTGGCACGGATTTAACATCTCTGTTTGTAGGCAGGGAGCTCCCACACTAGTGGCATGTGTCAAAATATCCAAATAATTTCTAATAAACATGCCACAACAAAAACACAAATATGTGCATACTGGGTTTTAAAAAAATCTTTCAAACGTGCAATGGCTGTTCATTCAGTTTTATATAGGTTTTGTTTGGGCTTATGGTGCAGGATTATATACATATCTGCATCACCCTGTTTCCAACTTCTACGATGTGGCACTTTTTTTTTTCCCTTTAGGAACCCTGCATTGGCTCCTTCTTACTGCCTCTTTCCCAGTCCCTAACTATGTCAAGTAGCACTGTAAGGACAATGTTGCTCTGGTGTACAACATTGTACAGCCTGATCAAAAGCAATCAACTCCCGTTTTAAGTTGCTTAAACAGCTGACATTGCAGCCATAACAATAGAGCAGCAATCACTATTATTGTTACATGAAAAGAAAATATATTTAATAATAAGCTCATTGATTTTTAACAGCATCTCTGTGTTGCCTAATTGATGGGAAGTTGTATGTTTGTGTAGCCAACGGGGTTATGAATTAAATATGGTCGTCATTCCTTGAGGGATGCATGTCAATGCAAGAAGGATGGAAGATCTACATTTCCCCCAAGCTAAACAATCCCCTTGTAACAGACATAGGAAAGTCTGAAATACGGAGGGGGTTGGAGGGGGGAATAAAAAACATCCATCACTGTTTATTAAGTGCTGCTACTTGAAGGTAAAAGGGGTATTGAACTGTTTTTAAATTGGAAGGAATGTAGCTAGACAAAACATTGATGGTAATATTAGGTTGGTGACAATTTTTATTCTTTTGTCCACATTTATCAAAGTAGCAATTTGGAATGATTTATGTCCCATGCTCCTGTAATCCATTAAAAAAATCATCATGTTTATTTAGGATACAATAAAAACACTTTTTGGTAACACCTGCATAAACTGCTTGCTAAAGGTAAAAGGACCTTTTCTTAACCCAATTGATCATTCAAAAGGGACCAATAATTTCTGAATGCACCATTTTATTTTATTATTTTTGGTGCCCTATTAAGGTCACTTAATAAAGGTCACTTAAGGTCACCTAATTAAAGGAGCCTCATTTTCTGAGAATGGGCTTCCAGAAATTGGGGAACTGAAACTTCACTAGTTACTTTTGTAATCTTGGCTGAGAGGAAGTTAGCTTTGAACCACTTTCAAAAGATGTAGAATTGGTTAATTATCACTGGTGTGTGTGTGTGTGTGTGCCTTACATTTGGGGCAGACTTTTCAAAAGTATTCATCCGAGCCCCCAGCAGAGGCTTGGTTTTGAGATGAGCTCAGCTTCTATGTTGGAATCTGGATGCAGTGGCCAGGTTCTTGAAAGCATTTGGCATCTGCTGTTGAGGACAGTGGGAGCTCTTAGGAATTGAGTGCTTCCGATATAGTTTCTGGACTTTGTAGGAACAAGACATAAATTGCTGGACTGTGGAAAGCCGTGTACAGCTCTTCATATTAGCTCATTTGAAAATCTAGTCCCTGCCTTTTAGTTTGAACCTAACTTTTCCATTCTGCAGTCAGAAGTGCTAATCCAAACCTGGAAAAAATGTTTGATAAGGAAGGGCCATACAAAGAATAGGTTCAGGATGAAGTAATCTTATTCACTTGAGCAAGGCTTGTTGTGCAAGTGAATGTTTACCGTGGGTGCTTTCAAATGAGATGCTACCCCGCATGGCCACCCAGGAGTCATGGAGCTGACTGCCTGTCTGAAGGTGGAGCAGCTGGATGTGCACTCCCGTGAGCCACAGAGCACCCACTCAATTCCACACATGGAACAATGCCGGGAAATCCAGATTGCTTCATGTAGGGCCAGCCAAATGTATGGTGGTTGCTTCCGTGGTTGGTGTAGCCATGCTGGTAGCCGCCATTTGATGGTTGGGGTAGCCATGCTGGTAGCCGCCATTTGAAGCTCTTCTCACTCACTCCATTTGCATGGGTGCTCCATGGCAGTGCCACTCTGTGGTCACCCTGCTGAGTATGGGGTTCATGTTTTGGTTCCTTTCCAAAGATATTGTAGCAGAGCTAGTCAGCGCTGCCAGTAGTGGGTTTCTGACTCTCTTTTCCCCTCCCACCTTGAGTCGAAATGAAACACTAGTGTGAGCCAGTAAAAAGCTGGGCTGTGGCTTGGTGAGGGGTGGAATATTGTGGTTTTTGAATGGGGGGGGGCTGTTGATCTAACGAGGGAGAGGAGTGGGCTGCTGAGGAGACGGCAGAACTGAGAAAGGACCAGCTCCTTGTAATCACGTGTACAAGGACAGTGGAAAGGAGCGATTGGGTAGACTCTCCGTGCGCCAGGAGGAAGAGATTGGTTGACAGAGTGGTCAGCAACGTGCTTTGTGGATAAGGACTGAAACGCTGGACAAAAGTGGGCCCCCACCATCACTGCCATCATCCCCATCATCTACAACAGTTCTGGGAGGACAGCGCTGTCAGTCACATTCTGTTTACAGACCTGGGCATTGGTTTTGATGTGGGAAGCTTTCAAGTTAATATAAGTGTTGATTTCAATCCTTGTTATATTAAAAACTGTTCACTGTTACACTGCATTTTGGTCCAGGATCTCCCTGTTAAATAGCTGGAATCCCTGTAATAAATGTAATGGCCAAACCCCTTGGTTTGCAATCTGTTACAGTATTCTCAGACTTCAGCCATATCTCTTCTAGATGCCTGTAACATTTCTAGTTACAGGGAGTGGGGGAGCCCCTGCCAGGACAGCGCCTTGGGAAAAGCCCACTCAAATATCTTTACAAAGCCCTCCATGGAAGGAGAGAGCAGAGATTTGTGCTTTCTCCCGAGAAACTTGAAAACACCAAGATTGAGTTTCAGCCCTAATTTTTCACCATTCTTTACCTTTCCACCACCTTGCAGGATGAGAGCACATCCCAGATGCAATCTTTCAGATTTTGGTGCAGTGCACCAGATTTTGGTTGGCCATTCATGATAGCCTCAGAGGCTTCAGATGCTATCTCATAATAATAATTTAGCATTTGTATAGCACTATCATTGTTCAAACTGCTTTACAATACTTATCTAGTTTGTTATTGCAATAACTTTTGTGAGATAGGTCATTATTATTCGCATTTTACAGATGGGGAACTGAGGCTAAGAGATTGACTTGACCAAGGCCACCACACCATGAGTTCCTGGCTAAGGAAGGATTTGAACTGTGGTTTCCAAGATCCAAACCAACACCTTATTCACTTGCAGTGCCTGGAGAACTGTTTATTTACTTCCTGGAGTAATATACATTGCTATCACATTAATATCACATTTTTATGTTAATTTATTTCGGTCACATGTGCATTAAAAATCAAGGGATAACTATCACCATAATCTCAGATTAATTTTGGTGTTTATATGAATACTCACAGCCACAGGGCAAATACCGTTGGAATAGCGTTTTGTGGAGTGAGGTTAACCTTCTGGTGACAATCTGTACAGGCTCATGACAGGCTGCAAACTGGCCACTGATACAACTTGTACTTTGATTAAAGAGAAGATTCCTGTTTCTAGTGTTTTAAATCAAGCTCCCTCAGAGTTAAAAAATGAACATTTTATTAACTCTGTGAATAGTTCCCACCAATGTTAATGGGATTTTAAAGTATTTACGCACATAGCAGCTGCACCTGTGTAGTCATGTTTGCGGACACAAATGTGGTTATTGTGGTAGAAAAAGTGACTATCTCAATATGGCAAATCAACAATTGAACTTCTCCTGGGGTTAGTTTTCATGACCCTTGAATGTTCCAATCAGTTTTGTTTTTGTTTTGCTCATTAGTTGTGAGTTGTTTGCTTCTGGTTGTGAGTTTTTTCACTTTGATCTCCCAATCTGACCATCCTTTGTTGATCATATTCTCAGATACTACTTCATGTAAAACTTCCAAACTTGGTGCTCAGTTGAGCTCTGGTGAAATCTCATGCAAAGGATAAGGTTTCTCCCCTGTGCCTTACCTACCAAGCCCTCCAAAGGTGTCACTATAAACTGACCTGGCTTCCCCATCCCGCCCCATTTCTGCCCCAGAACTCTCTGAAGCTGCTGCAGTAGCTGAGGGCTGTAGAACCGTCTCTCATGAATGTTCCACAGCCAGGTCACTGCTCCCTTTTGCTCAGTTCTTCCCAACAGGAAACTCAGGCCACTTTCTCATGTTACATGGGCGGCGGGAAGGGACTTCTGTGAGGGCAATCGTGGCTGTATTCTCACAGGAATTAGCACATGCTGGATTCCGCTATTCTGCTTTTATGCTGCGAGAACACCTGTGATTGTAAAAGCTACACTGAGGGACCTGGTCATGTGTGAGCATTCTTGCAACATAAAATCAGAATAGTGCATTCCTACGTGCACTAATTCCCATGAGAATACAGCCGTGATTGCCCACATGGAAGTCCCCACCCCTCCCATGTAAATGAGGAAGTGGCCTCACGCTCCTCCGCAAGGGGATCCCTAACAAAAGACAGCCTATTCAACAAGTCTGGAGACCTGTAAATGATGATCCAGGAAGTTCCATTTCTTTCACATTGGAATAACTATGTGATTATGGATGATAGACATGATGCGCATGGTAGAAGATGCATATTCTTCCATGAGTCATTCGAAACACCAGGATAGAGTTGAATCCAAGTCTGGACTGTTAGCAAGGCCAGGAGTGTAGCTGCAAGGGGGGGCATTGCCCCAGGCTTTCAGGGGCCCCCAGTATGACCAGCCCCATCAGGACATGAAAATGTCCTGCTTTATCTCTGCTGGGGCTGTCTGTGCCTTTCCCAGTGAGCCGAGAGCTGGCAGTCTGTCTGTTAACGGCTGCCACCCCCCACCCCCCAGTGCATCATCTTGTCTCTCCTACCCCAGCTGCCCCCCACCCCCAAACCTCAGTCTGCTCTGGTGTCTCACTTCCCTCCCTACTCTAGTACCTCCCATGCCTCACTGTTCCCCATGCTTCAGCCTCCCCCACTGCTCGCTCCAGCCTCTCTCTGCTATAGGCTCCCACGCTCCCCCGTGCCCCATCCCAGTGGTATGGGGCTCAGCAATTTGACTTACTCCAGGTCCCTATTAAAGCTAGGTATGCCACTGAGCAAAGCAACATTTACTTTGTGAGTTTGAGACCCAGGAGAGCTCAGTGCATGGAGATCTTCATTGGGGTGCATGTCTGGGAGAGTGTGTCAGTAAGACTTTTGAATTTGGTGCAGTCACATGGTTTTAACTTTTCACGAGCCAAACAGTTGTGCTCACTATTTCCTTAATTCAGGGTATTTTAGCTGCGTTACTTACGTACAGAATATAATTTTTTATACTTCAACATTTTAAAATTTTCTTCTCCAAAAAGAAAACTTAAAAAATTATGTTGTGTTACGATGAAGGTTTTTCTTCATATCTCTTACAAACTCAAACACTCAAAAGGCAGGAAATACTGGTCAAACAAGGATATTTTTTGAATGACTGTTAGTTGTGCATTGCAGATATTGGGTAGTTTCTGCATAGTGCTAGGGACTGTGAATCTTGATAGCATAATTTTACTTTGTGTGATGTTGCAATGCCACACTACATTCTTAAGCTTCTTGAAAAATATTCGGCCCCTCCGCGTTCACCACGGCAGGGGTTTGGCGGTGCCCCCCCCCTTCTTTAGGCAAAGAAGGCGAGGAGGGAAGGAACGACCACAAGAGGGATTGCGGGACGGAGCCGAAGGTTGCCTAGCAACCACAATTACAGGTGCCCGGAACTCTCGCAAGAGTCTAGACTCCCAGGCTCCATTTTAGTCTCCCTGCTCGCACGCCTCATTCGGCCGGACGCGGAGCAGGGAGAAGGACGTGCACCCACCCACCCGTCCCTCTTACATGGCACCACTCTGAGTCACCACTGGTCGCATATTAGGACTGGAAAGGAATTTTCCCTGAGCCAAATTGGCCGAATGGCGAGGGGTTTTTCACCTTTCCCGAAGTGACCTGCTGATTCGAATAGGGAGCGAGGACGCAAATTTGCTGGTGGTAGGCCGAATTGTCACACCTTTTGCAGTGGGCTGAGATCAGGCCAATTTTTAGAAGTTGAAGTTGACAGTATAGCATGAGTAGGAACATCTCCTTAAGAGATGGGCATAGGCCATGCATAGCCGCATAGTGCGGCCCACTGTATGGTCAGCCGAAGGGTGAGAGGTGAGCGGCCAAACCCGCTGGGCAGACCATGTACCAAACAGTAGGTTACGGTGTCCTCACCCTTGTTGTTTAAACTCCTGCCCCCAAAGGGCTGGGGGTAGGTACGAGCAACCCGCTCCAGCCCGGGGAAACCCGGTGGTTGGGGCAGGGGGTAAGTTAATGAAGCTGAGTAAGGTAGGGCACAGGAGGATTCCCCTCGGGCTTAACCCAAAAAATGTGGGAAAGAAGGGTGCCGGGCAGACAGAATAGTGCCTGGTACGGGACGGGAACGTCTTGTGACTGGGTTAACGTTTAGGAACAGTCAAGAAAGATAGGACCCCAGTTCAAAGGGGGAAGTGGGAGGGCTGCCCCTTCCCCCTTTTTGGTTATTAATAAAGAGTGCGGCCGTTTAAACCCACACATGGTGTCCTCGTCTTCTTTGGGGGTGCTGCGACAATTTGCCTGTACTACAGAGTACACCATCATTTTGAGTGTTGTGTGTTTTTTTAAACATCAAGACTTTCACAGCACTACATTTCACAGCTTTGGAACTACTGTACATTGAAAAAAAAAATTAAGAGAGAAAAAAAAAAAAGCTTTATTGGTGGTAGTATTTTAGGAGCAAAGTTGTCAAAATCGTACTTCATGATGCTCTTAATCATTTTCCTAAAATAAGAAATCTTTTAAAGATAATGAGCAGTTAGTGCATGGGAAAAAGAGAGAGACCTGTGCTTCTGTGGCCCTCAGCCAGTTCTCAATGCTATGCCTGAAAAGGTCAGGGCAAGCTTCCCCATTAACTCTGAGGCAAACTGAGGTAAGCAACTGTTCCATTAGGCAGGCTCTCAGATACATGGATCCACCTGTTTCCCTTATGCTGGGAGGAAGGCGATTCAAAGTGTGATGGGGAGAGACTGAGGTGATGAGGTACGCAGTATTGGGGAGAAGAGTGAGCGTGTGGGTGACGAGCAGACAGCAAAGAGCTTGGTGTTTGTTTGGAGTATGAGGAGATGGCGGGATGGAGTGTAGAGATGGGAGAAAGTGAGAGAAAATGGAGGGAGAGATTAAGGATGGGAATGGGGGAAAGGAAACCTGAGAGAAAAGAGTAAGACAATTGGAAAGATTGAGGATGTGTAGAGGGAGATTTGGGGGAAACAGTGTGGGTGGGAGTGTAAGGAAATGAAGGGAGAGGGTGACAGGAAGTGAGGAAAGGGTTAGGGTAGAGATGTGAGGGGAGATGGAAAGGGTGTGAATAGAAGGAAAGGGTGAGGATGTTGGTGGGAGAAGAACTTTGCTCACTATCCTTTTATAGGACAACCTTTTATTATATGTAAACGTATGGTATTTCCAAAGCTGTGTCATGTTGTGCATTGGGATTCAAATTGTAAATAACTATGCATCATACAAAACAATGGGGTAAACTGACAGACGGCAGCTCCAGGAGGTGGCCGCGCCAGCCTGTGTCACCTCCAGGCTGGCTGGTCCATCTGAGGGCAGCCCACCAGATGTTGAAGCAAAGCAGGCTGCCCTGCTCTGGGGCAGTCCTGCTCGCAGTGCTCCGGAACATCCCAGAGCGCCACCAGCAGAATAGGGGTGGGAAGTTCAGATTCAGATCAATACGAATTGTCTGAATCTGAACAATTTGTATTAATAAGAATCAATATGAACCTACCAGGGGATATGAGTCAAAGGGGAGGCAGACATAGATTTATGAACGAATCCGAGCAATATGAGCCAAAATCCAAATTAAAGTAGTTTCGGTTTGGTTTAGAACTGAATCTGAACTCCTGTGCCTACAGCAGAGTGGGCCAACCAAACCCAGGGCACCAGCCCAGAGTGGAGCTGTTGTCCATCTGCTTGGCGGACTCATGCTGCAGCTCCACTCCTGACCGGCCATTGCCCTGGGAACACCATAGAGTTGTGGGCGGCAGCCTAGAGCATTGGGCAATTGCCTGCAACTTTATGGTGGGGGAGGTGCTGCACTGGCAGACTATGGCCTGCAAAACTGCTGGGTCCATCTAAAGTGGTCCCAGGTGGAGCTGAAAGCAGTTTAGACCAACAGTGACAGTAGTTCACGAAAGGACAAGTGTAATGAACTCTGAAGCTATATTTTTGCTAGGATTTAGCCTGTTTTGCTCTGAAATTGGCATATTTTTAAACAGAGAAGGTGCAGGCATTTGAGCAAGTATTCCACAAAAGTTTCACACTTGTGGCAATATGAAATGACTGAGTTCAAGTCCAATGAAATAAAAACATTGCAGTTTTAAAATAAGCTCACCTTACATTGCAAACATTTCCTATAGGTCTATTTATTAGCCTCCAAATTTAAGTAAGCTTACTTATTAGCCTCCAAATTTAAGTAAGTTTTTCATGCCCTTTGATGTAGCATATATCTGTTAGAGCCTGTGAGAAATCTAACATTTTCAGGAGAAAATAATACACCAAATGAGAAAATACAAATGTGAATACTAATAATTGGTTGTGGGTGAACCTGCAAAGGTTCAGTACTGAAGTTCCAGCCATGAGCGAAAGGAATCTTGTCTCTAATTTTAATTTTTCATCTTTCTTAGATTAGTTACTATACCAGTTACACTCAAGGGCACCTTTTTCTTTCTTTCTGTGCTCCAGTTCTTACAGAGAATTTGTCCTTTCCTGAGTAGTCGCAAAGAAGCATAGGAACATACACCAAAATTTTCAGAAGAAACAATTTGCTTACCTGGTTAGATAAACACTGCTTAAAGAATCTGCTTGGTTTAAAGAAAATGCTGCGCTCTTATCCTCTGGAAATTGGGCGCCTGTAAATTACCTAAGTTTGGACATTAAAGTTACTAGTCATTTTTGGAAAGAAAAAAAATGTATATTCCCTAGCAAATCTATTATTACAATTTGTCATTAGTATAACACTTTCTGTGTTTAAAGTACTTTACAATACTTACCTAGTTCACCCTCACAACAACCCTATGAGGTAGGTCATTATTATTACTCCCATTTTACAGATTGGGAACTGAGGTTGTGAGAGAGTGCTTTACCTGAGGTAGGCCACCCAGCGAGCTCATGGCTAAGATGGGATTTGAGGTTTAGGCCACTTTTAGACGTGCAGCTGGGGTCAGGCGCGGGAGCGGCGAAACAGCCGCGGCGCTGTTTTAGATGAACCGAAAGCGGAAGTTGTGCGCGTGATCCGGAGCTGCGCATTCTTTGCCGGCCGCGTATGTCACCCCAGAGGAATCAGGCTGGTTCGCTCGCGGTCGGCAAAGAATGCGCTGCGCCGGATCATGCGCACAACTTCTGCTTCCAGGTTCGTCTAAAACAGCGCCGCGGCTGTTTCGCCGCTCCCACGCCTGATCCCAGCTGCACGTCTAAAAGCGGCCCAAGTCTCCTAGGTGCAAGACCAACACCTTATCTGCTAGGCTACACTAGCTCTTAAATTAGTATTCTGTCTCTGGAAATTAGGAAACATCAAAGTAAAAACATCATTTTTGAAAGAATACTTTTCAAAAAGTCAATATGATACACAAGAAGGTTTGCTTTTTTGTAAATATCTTTTAGCATATTGAATCTTTTTATTTTTCTCAAAACATTTTTATTTTTAGTTTCTACATTTTGATTTGAAACTTGCGAATTTTTCATTCCATTTCTTTGGGGACATTTCAGTGTTGTGTTTTTCTAATTTGGAATGGTAGCTAATTTCAGAATGCCACAATTTCCTGTGGGATGCAAATTCTGCTTTTCATACAGGTTCAATTTGCATATATACAGTCAGAAGTTAATGTGCAAAGCTTTACTGTTGGTCCTACAATTATACAAGCTTTGGTTAGATTCAGCTTCACTACTAGAGTCTAACTTCCATCAGGGTGTTCCACCAGCTGATCGTGAACCGCAGGAGGAAACATTCCTTTGCACTGGTTCTAAGATTACCAGTCATTCATTTTGGCAACTGGCTCTCATTACTGTGGAAATTGGACTAATCCCATGAAATGTACCAAATCCAAAAGCAAACACCTGATGATTGGGTCTTCTCATTTGATGGATAGGGACCAATCCTGGAATATGCTATTTGATGAGAATTCTATAAACCTGTATGCTAATAATTTGGGGACTGGTCCTTCTGGCCAAACTTTCCTTCAACCACATAAGTCAGTTTTGTGGTTAATGCAATTTTTTTCTTTTTATGCACGGAGCATTGCAAAGCTAATGGCTTCGCTTGTCCCCAGATGGAGGCTGAAATTGGTAATTCATGCTTTTTTCTTTATCTCATTAAAGTAAAGCTTTTGCAATACTTTATTTATAGTTGTCCCAATGACACTGTGTGAGGGCTCCAGATGTTTCTAAATGCAGAAACTAGAGTCGACATTCCTGACTCACCTCATATTCCTAATGTATATCCTCAGTTGGAGATCATAGGTCCAGATTCAACTCTGGATTAACCTGCATTGCAGAAGCCAAGAAATTAATCTGTTCATAGGTTTGGCAATGGGGAAGGGGATATATTTCTTTAGTAAAATCTGTGCCTTTTTTGCTTTGAAATGATTTTGCCTTTAGTGAGTAAAATCTATTTTGCATTTTGGAAGTCTACAGTTTGTACATATACATAAACACATTATACATCTTTCAGAACCCCTCATTTAGCTTACTCACTGGAAAAATCCATGTTCCAAGGTTTTAAATAATATGGTACTACTATATACACTCTGTCCCAGTTTGTTCTCCACTGCCAAAGGTCTCTTAGCAGCCCTACGTATCTGGTACAGACGATAGTCATTGTACCCTGTGAATTTGGAATCCTTTCCTTTTCAAGTACTACCTCAATCATAAATCTAAAGGTAAAGTTTGGGAGCAAAGTTTTGAAGTGAATGCAACATTTGCTGGATGTTTTCTTCATTTGTCTAATCCAGATGTTTGCGTTTTCAATAATGTAGATGCTGCTAGAGTAGATAGACATCAAGGGAAGCTAATGGGAGTAGCATTGTCATTAGAAAGAACTTGTGTGATGAGACATTAGACTAAGGAGTCAGTACCTTCATTGTCAGAGTTAGTTAAAGAAATGAATGCATGTAGCCTGTTGAAATGTATTACATATCACTCTGAGCAACTCAGGCACATTTAAGGAGAAAGGGGAACAGGAACTGGAGCTTGACAGTTTCTTATCTAAATAGGTTGATTTGCTGGGGGAGAGGGGAGGGAGAGAGGCATAAATTTTATGGTTTATAATAGAGTTGGATTCTCATCTGTCATGAGACTGTTAAAAAGGAGTCTAATATATACATTAAATTTTACTTATTTTTCTAAAGTCATTAATTATTAATTTATTATTATTATTATTATTATTATTATTTATTATTATGTGTATGCCCAAGTGGCAGAATTTTCTACTGCTCCAAACTAGCAGAAAAAAAGTATTTTTGATGTTAAAGTACAATTATTTCAATGCAGATAGATCGGGGGCAGCATAGTCTGGTGGGGAGAGTGTGAGTGCTGTCTCTTATACACATCTAGATGTGTATAAGAGACAGTATATATACACACACACACACACCAAACCACACCACTCCACACCACACTTTATTTCTTAGTATGTGTTTCAGTGTGGAAATTCTTGTCAACAAATATTTGATGTATAAAAATGATCAGACCATTTAGATTTTATATTAATGTAGCATCTCTAATCTTAAAAGATCCCAAAGCATACAGGAACAATTATTTGCTAAAATACAACCAGCTGTGGCCTGTACTCCACAAGGATCTAGTGGTACACTTCCGACAAGATGAACTAGGTCATAGGAATGTGTATTAGCCAAGAACAATGTAAAAAATCCAAACTGTTGTGATAATAAAAATGGGGTGCCAGACCTCATAGATTTAAAAATTAAAAGCTCCATTTATTTCAAAATTAAAATATCCTCCTCTACCCCCTTAACTTCCAGTGTGGGGCTAGTTAGCTCTTTGACTAAATTTGCATCAGTTGAACATTTGGCCTAGATCATTAGTATCTTTGGGCTCAAAGGAAATCTCACAAATGTGAGTAATCGCATCAACATCTCAGTTCTTGATACCGGCTCAGAAGAATCGAGGACTTCCTGGTACTTAGGAATGTCTTGATCAAGATTTCGATTTTAATTTTACCAATAATGTGCTTACCGGGATCCCGTCATACCATTTACCACTTTGCCATATCATTTACCGCTTTGCCATAAAGTTCTAATTCTGACAGAATAGTGACATCAGTTGTCACTGCATTCCATTCTTCCTTTTTTGGTCAACAATCTGGAGGGGGAAATTCTGATTGGCAAGGCAACCAATCCTGTTTGCCAGAGGCTAATTCAGAACTGCAGGGCATGGAACAATTATGAATGGTTTCCAGAGGCCAATGACCATTGCAGTATCAGGAGCAGCTAGGGGTAAGTATGTGCATGGCACACACAAGTCTTCTACCTCTGTGGTATAGAACATGGAACTTAACATAGTATTTCTTGGTTTCTCAAATTCTCACATTTTGATAATCTCATCATGGGCATGGACTTTATTTTTTTTCTTATCTCTTGTTTTCCATTGGGCAGCATGGGCTGTCTTGACTCACAATCCTCCTTCTCTCTATTCTCTCACTTTCTCTCTAGCTAGGGCATCCAGCGTTTGGGGAATGTACATGTGTAGCAGGCCCCACCTTACCGCGGGGAGAGTAGTTGCAGGGTTAGGCCCAAGGAAGAGTATCACTCTGTGTCCAGCTTTATAAGGCTGCATTCCCATCTGCGGCGGCAGTGTTGTCAGAGAGAGCGGTGAGAGAAGACGTGGTAGTGGGGAGGATCTGGATGACAGGAAAAGAGCCGGTGTAAACGGGGATCTGCCGCGTCTTCCCTCGCCACTCTCTCTGCTGCCACTGCTGCCACAGATGGGAATTCAGCCCAACAATTTATTGGATACCCCAAAGTCCATCTTGCACACCATCCTTAGGTCAGGCTTAAGCCTCTGGCCAGTCAGCAGTCCATATACAGAGTCTCGGTCTGTTAACAGTCCTTATATAGCTCTGTTAATTCACAGAAGGCTTGAGGTTTCCTTTCTTCAGGATCCTTTCTTCATACATCTAAGTCAGGTACCTTCTCCAACAGCCTCCTCTAGAGATGTGCTCCCTTTGGCTCCCTGGAGCAGAGTGACTTCTCTTTCAGGCTGGCCTCACTTTTATACTTCAGGCCACGCCCATCCACTTTCTCTTCCTGTCTGGTGGCCATCTTAGATGATCCACATGGCAAGCGCCATTTTGTGACCCAGCCCTGCCCCAACATATCTGGGTGGCATGGCATGGCATGGACTGAGCTGTCTGAGTCACAATCCTCAGCCATCCTGGCCTCAGAGCAATGCTACACTCTAACTGCACCCTAGTTTGGGGTTCTCTGCTGCTTTTCCCTGGATCTCTCACTATGGGTAATTTCAGGCGTTATGCACTCCCAGGTCACCACAGTGGATTCCTAACCATGGCAAGCCGGCTAACCCCCTCCTGTGGTCCAGGAAAGCCCCAAACAGATGTGATGGGAGCAGGACCACAGCAAGGAAACGTCCGGCTGGCCCACGGCCCGGGGAAACACAACAGACGTTACGCCGATGCCGGACCATGATCAGAACACCCAGAAGACACCGGGGTGGGGCCGGAGGAAGACATGGCTGACCGAGGGCAAAGGAAGCCAAAAGCACCAAAAGGCAACGCCCACACAAGGGAAACGGGAAGGGAGGGGGAGGAGGGAGAAGAGCGGCAGAGGCAGCACACACAACAGACACAGGGAAGTTAAGGACACAGCAGAACACAGACCACACACACACTCCCGGGTGCAAACACACCCCAACGAGAAAGGAAGGAAGGGGGGGGAGCACCCTGGGAAGGCCAACACACACAGCACCATGGACATGGAGGGGGCAGGCCAGGGGAGGGGACCGGGCCGCGAACAGGCCAGGACACGGTGAAAGGCACCCAGAACCCCAATGACAGAACAGGCAGCATGGGCCACCCAACAGCAACACAGACAGCCCAAGTCACAGGGGTCCCCACAGGGACAGAGTAGGTCACGGGGAGGGCACACAAGCTGGGGAAGGCACCAGAGGGGTCTGAGGCAAGTCCATATGGCAAGGATCCCCCTCGCTGATGCAGAAGCATGGCCTGGGATGGAGGTGAGCAGGAGCCCACGGGAAGCAGGTGCACCTCTCCCCCGGAGGAAGCAGGGAGGTGCTGTCCAGTAGCCCCAAGTCTCGCACAGTCAAGGTGCTCCGGGGGGGGGGGGGACGGGACGGGCACAGACATAGGTGAGTAGGCAGCCGTGCAATGGAGGGGTATGCCACAGGGAGAGCCGGTAGTGGTGTCAGGCAGCAGGAACCAGCCAAAGTGGGGGACCAGGCACGGAGAGGAACACCACAGGCAGTGAAGGACAGGGGGTGCCCATGGAGGGTGCACAGCGACACAGGTGAACGGAACGGAGGCACGCGACCCAGCCACAACAGCTGCAAGGCTGGAACAGTGCGGAGCGAGTGGCCAGTGCCCTGCTCCGGCAGGGAGGTGCAGGGAGCACACGTTGGGGCTGTCAGCCATGACACCGAAGACACAGCCAGCTGCACGGGGTCACGAACGGGGCTGGGACTGGTTGGCCCACCAGCTGCACATAGTGGGGCCACTGAAGCATGCCCCAGAGGTAGCCCAACCCCACCATGTGGTGGGCAATGAGGTAGTGGGCCTCAAATGTATCCGGGTAGGTGAGCCCCACCTGAACATCATCACAGGACCACACAGCAGCCAGCGCCACCAGCTCCGGTCCAACAGGCGGTAATACGTCGCCTCACGTGACTGCTGGTAGTCACGGGCCCCATGCATGCAGCTGAAGAAGAAAACGGCCAGGGCAGGGCCCCCCTTCCTCCAGACAGATCGTGGACCCGCCCAGCATACACAGAGAGGGCTGACACAGTCTCCGCCATGAACCATGCCACATGCGAGCACTTCATCTCCGGAATGCACCCATCGGGAAAGGGACGGAGACTCAGCGTCTCCGCATGGAGCCGGCAATCATGAGCACCGGCCTCATAGCCATAGTACCAAAGGCCTGAGCTCAGACTCGCATAGGCGCCAGAGAGGGTATCCGGGAAGCTCTGGAGCAGTTGCACGGCCGGGGACTGCCACAGGTCAGCTAGGGCCATGGTCTCCCGGATGGTTGAGCTATGGGGGGCACCAAGTGAACTGTGGTGTGGGAGCCCCAGGACAGCACAGCTGGCCATCGTCCAGCGGGCAGAGTGTCTGAGCAGCAAGGAAAGAGGGGACCCACGATCCCATGTGGGCTGGGGAGGGGAGCTCCAAAGACACGCGATAAGGCCGCAGACCACAGCAAGGCACGGCTAGGGAGCAATGCATGGGGAGCGGACCCAGCACATCTGCAGGAACTGAGCACGCAGAATGTCCAGCAAGCACTGATAGCAGGGAGGTGATGACAACAGGCAACCAGCTGCAGACCACACTGACGGGAGCGTAGATGCACCCAGGGGAGGGGCGCCCTCTGTGGGCGCACACCGGCCCACAGCCGATCCGATCCCCTGCTCCCTTCCTGTTACCATGATGCAGACTATAGAGCTGCTGTTGTAGCTACACCTCGTGTTTATTGTCCATACAGTGCCCCACCCCCTTCCCCTCCTTCCCCCCAGCCTCGCTCGCCCTCCCCTCTCCCTTCCATCCTTCTCTGTCCCGCCACGTTCCCTTGCTGCTGTGTGCCCTTTAAATCTCCCTCCCCGGTCTGTGTGTTGCGCATTGCCTGGCAGTGACGCTGCATGCTCTCGCCACAGCTGGGGATCATTCGTTCTGATTCCGCCTGGTGGTTGGCATTCAGTCATTACGTTTGGCAGTTTCCCGGTGGGAATCGCTTTCACCACGCTTCCGGGGATGGTCCCGTCCCAACCTCCGGCAGCATGGTTGACTTTGGCCCCTCTGGGTAATTGACTGTGGTGAACATCTGGATACCACTGATCAGACGTTCACGGCTCTTTGGCCGTGCTGCAGGATTGACCGTGGTTCACTGTGGTTGACCATGGTATCGTCACATCTGAAATTACCCTATGTTTCTTACCAGGCAGGGCAGTCTGTGTTTGGGGATGGCAGTTGGCTGGGTAGCAATGGGAAGCATGTTTGGGCATTTCAGATGTCTGGGTGGCAAGCATGCTTATTTTCTCAGGAAAGAATGAGGTAAACAACTAAAAGACAAAAAACGGGAACTAAAATGGTACCCTTGGTAATGCAGTAACTGGGCAGTGGTACATTAACACTAAATGCTACACGGTAAATAGTATGTGGGAAGTAGGTAAACTGGGATGGTATTTTGTGGTATTCACGTTGTATCGAGAAATCTTATCAGTTTCGAGAAACAGCTGAGAAGAAATCGATCCAATTTCTTGACATTCTGAAATTTCTCCCAAGTAGCATTTTAGCTGTTCACTTTAAACTCTAATCTATACTAAATAATACCCACAACCTCCATTTAAGGTTATATTTCAGTTGAAGATACCATGTGTAATAAAATATAATGCCATGCAACTTATCTGCCTTAAAATGACAATGGGGACCTAGAGCTCGAAGCTTCTGATGCATTTCAAAGCTCAGGCTAGAGCTGAAGTGAACAGCTAAAAAAAGGCTACTCAGAAGGAATTTCTGTAGTGAGTGAACGGGAAGGCTTGAGAGACTGAGATGATTCTTCCTCAAGAAAGAGCTTTTGTGATCTAATAAGAGTATTTGGAAATATTAAAGAGAATGAAAGAATAAAGAAGAGTAAAGGATGGTACAGTTTGAGAGGGCATGAGAGGGTTCAAGAAAATAGTTATCACTATCATCAATATTATTAATATAATAAACTACTGCACACATCTTAAGTGGGGCACATACGCTACTCAGAATTTGTGTCCCAGAAGTGGGAAGGCTGATGCCGTTTTGGCACTCACCCCAGCTCAGCAACTCTGGTAGCTGGCTGCAGCAACCGAGTTGGGGAGCAACAGGAAACACAGAGGGAGAAGCCAAACACATCTTTTTGGATCTGTGGTTAACTACAATTTTTAATATTTAGTGAGAGGGTGAAAACAAATGAGACAGCGACGAATCAGCTTCCTGGTTCTCCCTGGGTGGGGCCACTGCAGCCTCCACTCCTCGGGTCAGCAGGGCTGGCATTTCACATGAGCAGCCCCCTCCCCAGTAATCTGGGCATGGGGGCTGCTGTCACAGGTTCCTCCACAGCACAGGTGGCTGCGAAGCCATCTACATGGGACAGGATGGCCGGACCACCTCCATGCAGCAGGATTGGGCCCCTGCCAAACAGCTGATGGGGGGCATGGATGCACATCCTAAACTGGCCCAGGTGCATGTGCAAAACAGCTGATTGGGGGTGCTCCACCAGCCCCTTCTTCAGCTGTTTTGCAACCAGGATGAGGGTGCTTCTCTGGGCCGGATCCTCTGACCTTGCCTCGTGGTGGGGCTGGGTGGGAAATGAATAGACAGGAGGGACACTGTTAGCCTGGGTGGTTGGACCTTTGCTTAGGCTTCGTCACCAACCACCGATGGCCCACACATCCCATAGAAGCTGGCCGGCCGCCCCGAGGCCATAGCAGGCAAACATCTGGCGGCGATCTACCAGATGAGCAGGTGACTCCTGGGTTAACGTGGGCTACTGTCTCATTTCTT
Organism: Sphenodon punctatus; assembly: GCA_003113815.1. NCBI lineage: Eukaryota > Metazoa > Chordata > Lepidosauria > Sphenodontia > Sphenodontidae > Sphenodon > Sphenodon punctatus. The sequence continues at coordinate 373,082 of QEPC01012560.1, read as the reverse complement.
TTCACCCAACGTGGCATGTTGGATTTCCCTTGTTGATCATCATATATATGTGTGGCTGGTTAGGGTATGGGGCATCAAGTAACATAGACAGGAGGAAGGGCTGGGGGGCACAGTCTAAAAAGTTGGATAACCTCTAAACCTCTGCTCTACTTTTTCCCATTGTGTTGCATGATTTTCCTGTCTCTGTGCAAGATTTTCCAAGGAAGGGTGTTTCAATATTAGGGTACTAGCCTGGCTCTCAGGGAAACAGAGGCTGAGTTCACTATTCCATGGGGCAAGTCTCCTTGTGTGACCTTGAGCAGGTCTCTCTGTGTCTCTATTCCCCATTATTAAAATGAAGTTGATGACCTCACCAGAGCATTATTTTTAAGTGATTCCCCAAGCTGTACCACAAACCAGTAGTCTAATTAAACTTCAAAAGACTATATTCAAATGCACTAAGAGAAAACCACAGAATCGTAGAAGTCTCAGCCTGTTGAAGCGGAGAAACCTCATGAGAGACTCTTGAGGAAATTAAAGAGTCATGGAATAAGAGGCAATGTTCTATTGTGGATTGGATTGGAAACTGGTTAAAAGATAGAAAGCAAAGAGTAGGACTAAATGGACAGTTTTCACAGTGCAGAGAAGTAACTAGTGGAGTTTCCCAGGGATCTGTACTGGGACCGGTGGTATTTAATATATTAATTAATGATCTGGAGGAGGGAGTAAAGAGTGAGGTGATCAAATCTGCAGATGACACAAAGTTATTCAAGGTAGTTAAAACCTGAGAAGGCTGTGAGGAATTGCAGGAGGATATCTTTGTGAGACCGGGTGACTGGGCATCTTAAGTGGTAGGTGAAATTTAATGTGGGCAAGCACAAAGTGATGCACATAGGTGAAAATAACCCAAACTATATGTATACAATGCTGAGTTCTAAATTAGGAGTTACCACTCAGGAAAAGGATCTTGGAGTCATTGTGGACAATACATTGAAATCCTCAACTCAGTGTGTGGCAGCAATCAAAAAAGCAAGCAGAATGTTAGAAATCTTTTGGAAAGGGATAAAGAGTAAAATGGAAAATATCATAATGCCTCTCTATATATCTAGTCCTGCTAGATCTCTTGGCCGCGTTTGATATAGTGGACCATGTGCTGCTGCTGAGACAATTGCGTGACCTGGGGGGCCTGGGTGGAACTGTCCTTGGATGGTTCCAGTCCTCATTTGTCTCGGGGAGGACCCAGCGGTTTGTCCTGGGGGCAGAGACTTCTAGCCCCCGGGCCCTGGACTGTGGCATTCCGCAAGGTTCGATCTTGTCTCCATTATTATTTAATGTGTATATGCAGCCCTTGGGGGAGATCATGAGAGGGTTTGGTATGCACTGCCATCAATATGCTGATGACACCCAGATTTACCTCTCGTTTTCAACTGACTCAGGTCGTGCTGTCTCTGTGCTGTCCCAGTGTCTGGAGGCCGTTGCGACATGGTTGTGGCAGAGCAGACTGAAGCTCAATCCTGATAAGACAGAGGTGATGGTGGTGGGTAGAGCGAGGGAGGTGCTGGCCCCCCTTGTGGAGGGTGTGTGTTCCACCGTGGCCCAACAGGTGCGGAGTCTGGGGGTGTTACTAGATCCGGGTCTCCATCCGGATCAGTAGGTGGAGGTGGTGGCAAAGGCGGCTTTCCGCCAGCTGTATGTGGTGCGGAGGCTGTGCCCATACATCTCCAGATCTGACCTGGCCACTCTGATCCATGCCTTCATCACCTCAAGGCTGGACTACTGTAACGCGCTTTATGTTGGGCTTTCCTTGATGCTGGCCTGGTGGTTGCAGCTAGTGCAGAATGCAGCGGTCCATCTCTTAACAGGGACGGGTCGACGTGAGCACATGACACCCGTGCTCCGTGTGCTGCACTGGCTGCCTATAACGTACCGAGCCAGATTCAAGGTGTTGACGTTGATCTATAAAGCCCTGTACGGTCTTGGCCCCAGATATCTCAGGAACCGCCTCACCTTCCGCGATTCAGGGTGACCCCTTCGGTCCACCAGGAGCGCTTTCTTGGAGGTCCCCTGCGTAAGGCGGGGGGGCCACAATGGAGAGGGCGTTCTCGGTGGCATGACCGCAGTTGTGGAACTCCCTCCCGGAGGAAGCCCGTCTGGTCCCAAGTCTGCTGGCCTTTCGGTGGGCCTGTAAGAGGTGGCTGTTCTCCCAGGCCTTCGGGAGTGGGGAGGGGGGGTTTAAATTAGGGCAAATGGGTTTTTTAAACTTGTTGAATATTGTAATTTTAAAAGGTGATTTTAAAGTGTTTTAGTGTATATTGGAAGCCACCCCGAGATGCCGTTGGCATGAGGGGGCGGCATATAAATATAACAAAATAAATAAATATATCTATGGTATGACCACACTGGACTGTTGTTTGCAGATCTGGTCTGCCCATCTCAAAAAAGATATAGTAGAACTAGAAAAGGTACAGAGAAGGGCAACAAAAATGATCAAGGGTATGGAATGACTCCCCTATGAAGAGACGCTTGATAGGTTGGGGCTCCTCAGCTTGGAGAAGAGATGACTGAGGGGGAATGTGATAGAGGTTTATAAAATCATGAGTGGTGTGGAACATGTAAATAGGGTGCAGTTATTTACCCTCTCTAACAGTACTAGAACAAGGGGACACTCCATAAAATTTAACTGGCAGCAGATTTAAAACAAATAAGAGAAAGTATTTTTTCATTCAGTGCACAAATAACTTGTGGAACTTACTGCCAGAGGAAGTGGTCACAGCCAGTAGTGGCTGTAGCTAGTTTTGAATTGGATTGAATAAGTTCTTGGGATTGAATAAGTTCTTGGAGGATAGGTACACAAATGGCTATTAGCCAAGTAGGTTTTGGAGACTTAACCTCTTACTGTTGGGGGCTGGAAAACAGTGAATGGATTGTCCATTGTGACCTGTTGGGTACTTCTCCCAAGAGACAGAGATTGGCCACTGTTGGAGACAGGATGCTGAGCTTGATGGACCATTGGTCTGACCCAGTATGGCACTTCTTATGTTCTTAGGGTTCATTCACATGCTGGGTGCTTTCAGGTGGACAGAGAGTCTGCTGGAGCCCGGAACTACTCTGTGGGCCCACCCTCGCGGCCGCTATTTACCAGCTCCACCCGGGGCCACATCAGATGGACCAGTGGTATCCCCTGGCTGAACTCTGCCCACACAGCGCCCCATTTCCCCATTGTAGAGCTACAGGTTGGTCCATGACTCTGTGGTGTTGAATATGGCGAGAGGTGCAGAAGTGATCCACGGGTTCCCCCAACAAACGGGAAGCAGTGCCCCATTTGACCATTGCCCCAGGTTTGGCTGACCTGTCCTGCTCTATATGGTGTCTTCCTGGATCTTGCGGAGCATGCTATGCTGTGCCAACCCAGAGCAGCCCCAGCCTGCTCTGTGTTGCACATCTGGCGAGCACCTTTCACACAGACTGATAAACCTGGGAGTGGCAGGGGCATCCATGGGCAAATCTGGAGCTGCTGTCTGACTGTTTACACTCACTGTTCTTCTCTAAGATACGAGGGAGGGTTGTGTGAAGTAAGTTTACACAGCAAGCATTATGTGCTGATCAAGACCATCGACTTGCTGCTGGTGGGAATGTTGTGTGCATGCGCTCTTAGCGCCCCAGTGGTATGGAGGTATAAAAAATTGTTCATCCCTCTAAAATCCTTTAAATGGCTTCACACACTGGGAAAGCAAGTGATAGAATTTCTGCTTTTGTTGTAATGAAACTGTACTCGTGTCATCAGTAGAACTCCAGATTCACAGTGCAGAGCACTACCATTCAAGCTGAAGTTGATAGCTGAAATTATAGAGTGTAATCTATTACGTGAAGGAGAAGCAATATATTTTGCTAATGTGCTACAAAAATCAGACCCTTCAGCTGTGATTTTCAAAGTTTCCTAGGGAAGTGGGCACCTTTGAAGATCCCACCATTCAGGCTCTCTGGACTGTTTTTTTCCAAAGTAATATTATCAACTGTATTTACAACCTCAGTCCATTACCTATCCAAGCATCTCATAAACTTCCATGTATTTGCCCTCACAATGCTCCGGTGAGGTAGAGAAGTATTATCAACATGAAGCATTATGAACTATTTAATTGGGCCAGCATAATTACTTTGGACATGGCACTAGCCAATAAAAATTTGGCAGAAGTCATCACAAGTTTTTCAGAAAATAGGATTGCATCCTAAATGTACCCACTTACTACTTCACTCAATGACACTGTGTGTGTATGTGTGCACTTGTGTGCTTATGCGTTACACTGTTATTATCATTTTCCTCCCAAAATAGACTTTAAAAAAAATCCCATCATTTTTGTTTGTTATATTATAAGGACACTTTCTCTAGCTTTTAAAGAAGAGCCACAGCCATGAGCCCTCGTACATTTGCACATTTGTGTGGATTATTTTATTCTCAGATTTAGTGAGTGACTAAGTGCTTAAAATTTTGGAAGAGTGACTCAGTACTTAAAATTTTGGAACTTGTAGGCTAGCATCATTCAGCCTTGGGGAAACTGCCTAGTTAAGAATCCTGCTGTAATTTTCCAGTCTATTAGAGGAATACCATTGGGCCAAACATGACCTCAAATTTCATCAAGGAGTATCATTTGCAATAAGGTACCATTCACAGTCACGACCATTTGTTTGTTTGTTTGTTTGTCTTGTGCTATAGAAATGCAAATGAAAACATTGACGCTGTACCCAATTTTTATAAAACTTAAGAGATATCAGTAATGGAAGAATTCAACCCAAACATTGCAACGTGTTACTGTGTCAGAAGTGGAAAGTTCAATTAAATACAAGCTCCCTATATAAAGTTGTCATCTTCTACCAGGCTCCCTCCTATGCTACCTTTAAAACACACACCCTTTCAGCATTCTTGACCTGCTATACTTAATCTAATATTCATAAAAAGAACCTTTTGATTTATTTTTATTGTCTTTAGAATCTGAGATCATCCAAGGACCAATGGGTACATTAGATCGCTAATGTAGAGTAATGGGGTTGCCTCCCATCTGGTTGGCCTGTGCAGCCCCGCCACAAGACAAGGTCAGAGGACTGACCCCGGAGGAGCACGCTCACCCCAGTTGCCAAACAGCTGATTGGGGAGAGGGGTCCTTCACTCCTTTGCCCCCACCCCCAATCAGCTGTCTGGCAGCCAGGGAAGCATGTCTGGACCAGTCCTCCAATCACCTGTTTCAAGGCAGATCCTCCCGGGGGCCCAATCCCGCTGCGCAGCAGGGGTCTAGGAGTCCTGCTCTGTGTGGACACAGCTTCTTGGTCAACCTGTGCTGTATAAGGGCTTGTGATGACAGCTATCCTACCCAGATTCCATGTGGGGGTTAGGGGGCTGCTTGTTTGGACTGCCCTCCCCGCAGGCCCAAAGTGTGGCAACTGTGATGGCCCTCCCCAGGGTGGACAAGGGATCCACTCTGCCCGTCGCTTCGACCATGTAACGCCTCTCCTCCTCTCCCTTCACTGGCTCCCCCTTCCGGAACGTATCCTGTTCAAACTCCTGGTTTTCACGTTCAAATCGCTCCATGACCAAGCTCCCCCTTACCTCTCGGACCTAATCGCCCTACGCGCTCCTGCGCGCGCTCTCCGCTCTTCCGCTGTCCCCTCCCTCGCTCTCCCTCGCTTCTCCTGCTCGCCCAACCGCCTTCATCCCTTCTCCCTCGCTGCCCCGCATGCCTGGAACTCCCTCCCTGCCGACATCCGCCTCGCCTCCTCCCTCCGCTCCTTCAAATCCCTCCTCAAGACCCACCTTTTCCATGCTGCCTTTCCCAATGCTCTCTAGTCTTTCCCCTTGCTCTTACTGCCAGCCCTCCTCTGCTGACTGCTGCTACCGACCACCTTGTAACCAAGCCAAGTACACGCACCTGAGACTTCGCATCCGCCTGAATGTTTGTTTGTCTTCTCCCATGTCTCTCCCGCTGTCCCCTCTCCTTGTCTCCCCCTCCTTGTCTTTTAGATTGTAAACCACAGGTAGGGACCGCAGCTGATTGTATGTTCTGTACAGCGCCAGGTTGTTATGGCGCTTTATAAATGTTTAATAATAAATAATAATAATAATAATAATAATAATAATCCTGTTTGCCCTGGTCTCATTTATTTTCACCCATAGCCCTGATTTTCAGAAAGTTCTGAATACCCACCCTCTTAATATTTGGTGTCTTCATGGTGTCTTGAATTGCAACTCTGTCACACATTTTTCAGAAAATAGGATGCATCCTAAACGTATCCATTTACTACTTCACTCAGTGGCAGGATGTATGTGCACACTTTAGAAATCACTAGCCACTTTTGAAAATTGTGACAAACTCTATTTGCCAACTGGATTATTTGAGTGTGCGTCCAATTCTATGATTGGCTGATATTGCTTCTTTTATTTATAATGTGTACATTTTAGGTAGTGGGAAGGGCTAGACATATAAAAATCCTTATCCATGTCCATGATATTTTTCAGTGGGTTAAAATGTTCAAAAACTCACCAGAAATAGAATGAATTTTGCCCTGTTTATCTGTCTTTGTATCTATTCCTGAATTCTTTTTTTCAGTTTCTACCTGTTCTTCATTACAGCAAACTCCCACTGAAGTCTAAGGGAGATGAAGACAGTGAAAATGAAGTACTGTGGGTTCTGCTCCTATAATTTTTTTGTTTGTTTGTTTCTAGCTTGCATGATCACTTCCTAAATATGCCCCCAAACCTATTACTGCTTGGCCCACCAACTGTCTTTTGTGGCTCCACTTCTTTCTCTCCACAATGAAGTTGCCACTTGAGATCCTCTTTTTCAAGTTGGAAATATGCTGAGCACTGCACTGTCAGGCTATAAAGCTGCACTTTTAAAAACATTGACACATGTTACTTTGAGACTAAGCTCTCTAGCATTAAAGCAGGCCCCTTCATTTTAATCATTACTGAATGGATCCACTACTAATGGCACTTAATTGTTTCACTAGAATGATCTCTGTTGTTTTTGGCAGCCAAAATGAAAACAATTCCAATACCATCAAAAGAGCTTATCCGCACACAGCATGTACAGGGCAAGTGTTTTGATATACAACGGCGTGTTAATATCATATCATCTCTTAATGCCACATACGGTCCTGTAATCCTTTCCCATCTTAGTCTATGATCTCAGAAGATCCAACGGGTAAAAAAGCAAAGGAAGAAAACAGACAAAGGGACTATTGCTCTGTAGCTCTTTAAAATAATTTAACAATGGTCTGAATATTTGTTTGAGCCCTATACCTATATTTGTTGACTTTCTTATATCTTGCCCACTAGTTTGAATTTGTATGCGACATCAAACATACCTTTTCACATATGTTCTTTCCAGATTTTTTTTAACACTTACTTAGCAGTTTATAGAAGGAAGTGAATGATCTCATCAAGCTGCTTACAAATTAAAAAAAAATCTGTGCTTATTAATTATGCAGGATTAGTCTAATTATAATTCAGCAAATTAATTAGCGACAGAAGGTGTTCTGAAACATTGGAGTACATTTGCATGTTAAATGGAGAGGCTAGTCTGTAATATATGTAAATTTATGCATGGCTTCATAGTTTAATTTAAAAATTTGCAGCTGCATATGGTATGGGAGCAGGTGAAAAGTCAGTTTTAGTTTAATGATGCTAACAAACATTGGATGCTGTCCTGTCTTAGGGAAGGAATGCATCCATATCTGCCAATCTATAAATCTGTCATCGGAATAGAATGTTACATCAGTGCTGAAACTCAAGGTCATCAGTGACTAAGACCCATAAGTACAGTAGAGTAAAACTACAAATTCAGTAGACCTCAGAGATAAAGGGGGGGGGGGGGGGGGGGGGCAGGAATAGAGAGAGATGCAAGGTGCTTGAATGTAAATTTTCTTCCTTAGCAAATGAATGCATATTTATTCCATACAACTACAGTTTAGGGACCAGTACTACTCCTGACTTCATAGATGAGTGAGAGCTCTTGTGTGAGTGATATCTGCTCTGGCAGGTGTAAAATAGCTGGCTAACCTTGATTCAGTCTCTGAATGTTCACACCTTCCCAACATTCCCATCTCTGAGTTGCAGGAAAGTTATTACGAAGTTCTGAATTAATGGCAGGGTAGAGAGTTTTTACGTGCTGGCCTCTACCATCTGGCAGAAATAGTAAAAACCAGTGGACCAGTCAGCAGCAAAAAGGCTGTTGATGTAATTGGTGTTCAGTGTTCAGCCTAGCATGGATTGGTTTTGTGAGGGGGAAAATACAATCCAAAGGTAAAGGAATCATTGGTTTGATGGGTGATGAATAACTTTAGTTTGTGCTTTCAAAACAGTAGTCACTGCACTGGAAAAAAAAATTAATGCAAAGCTGTAATGGGAAGAGCAGAATTTGGTCCTCAATCTCTGCTTGTTTCAAAATGGTGTAGCTAAGAGAAAATAACACTGCCGACTTATGTCCAGACCTAACACAGAGAGTAAAGCACCAGAGTAGACTGAAGTGAGGGCACATGAGGAAGAGAACCGAGAAGATCCCGGAATAGAAAAGTTTGCATAGGGGTAAAAAGTGGAGAATTTAATTCTACACCTTTTGAGTTTGTGAAAAGATGGAGCAAAATCTTAGTTATTTTTATATAAAGTGGAGAGATGGCTTTGTGGTAAAGCATAAAAAGTACTTTTGGGGTTGCCTATCCTCATGATTTTTTCATGAGTCTCATGAGTTTAAGGTTACCTTATACCCCAACGATTGCAAAACTTATGGTAAAATGTTGAGAGTTTCACCTTTTTCTTTTAAACTAAGATTCTAGCCCTCTTTTTTTAAGACTAACTTTTTATTGAGTTTTTAAACTATACAAAGTAAAAATCGATTCCTTACAGCATCTTCAGAAATATAACATTAAATAGCATTTAATGTTCTTCGTTATCATTTGTCATAAACGAATTACAAATGACATGAATGACGTTCAGATTTCATCATGAAGAAATCTGACTGAAGAAAGTAAACTAGTAGAGAAGAGGAGAAAAAGGTAGAAGAGGAACAGATAAAAGAGAAGATGGGTGGGGAGGAATGACTTTGGGAGAAAACTTCAGGGCATGACTGATCATGCACCTCATGGGTCAGAAATCGAAAATGAAAATAAGAGCCTGATTTTTATTTTATTTTTTAAATCCAAGGATTCCACAGCCAATTTCATGATTTTTGGTGGTGTGACTCATTGATTATTGTTTTATTCTGTTTTAATATATTTTGTGGAGTGTGCTATGCGGGCACTATATAAACATGTGTATTTTCGTACTTCACAAAATAAATATTTTCAGAAGTGCACTAGGCTCTGTAAATAAAAATAATTATTCTTCATCATCATCATCATCATCATCATCATCATCATCTAAAGAGAGTGGTTGCCATGTTAATCCCAAATGTAATAAAGTAATTCAGATTATTTCTTTTATTGTGTCAACTACTGTTGTTGGTGAACATTTTTACCAGTTAGGGTTAGCAACCTGGTACTGGGATCTGGGTTCATTTCCTGGATCTGCCAGAGACTTTTTGACTTCAGGCAAATCACTAAGGTAAAAAATTCTGAAGCTGCTTATGTACTTGTGAATCCCATCCATGGCCAGATGACTTCAGTGAGATTTAGAAGCTTTTAAATAGTTTTGGGATTACAGCCTTAGGGTGTTTTAGACGAGTGGGGGAATCTAGCGGATTGACAAATCCGCTCTTAAAAAGTTGCTTGGGGAGCGTTTACACGTACTAGAAGTCGCTGACCGCCACTGAAAACAGTGGCGCCTACTGGCTCACACATTATTTTTAAAACCAGATTTGTAAAACCTCAAGGTCTAACAAATCCGGTTTTAAAAATAATGTGTGAGCCACCAGACACTGCTGTTTTCAGTGGCGGCTGGCAACTTCCGGTACATGTAAATGCTCCTCACACGACTTTTTTAAGAGTGGATTTGTCAATCTGCTAGATTCCCCCACTAGTCTAAAAATGCCCTGTCTACACCAGTTCTCCATCTCTAAAATGGGAATAACAATCCTTCATTAGTCCTAATTTTTGTGTGTCTTAAATTGCAAGTTCAGCAGGGCAATGTCTCTTAAAATGTGAGCATACAGCGCCTCCCACTGTGGAGCCTTGATCTCACCTGGGGCCTCCTGATATTACTTTTTAAATTAAAAAACCCCCACAACTCTATATTTGAATACCTCCAACTATTGAGGAGCTAATGCAGCTCCCATTCTGTTTGGCTCCCTGACTTTTGATATCTGATTTTGCTTGCTTGTTGGTGAGCCAATTGGTATGAATAATCTGTATCCTACTGTATATATAAGCTCTTAGCCATTGTCTCGTAAGTAACTGGAAAGTTTTAAAGGGAGGGGAGAGAAGGAAAACCCAAAGGAAAAAGGGAAACTTTGCAATATGAACAGAGCCCTCCACTTTTTGGAGAACAATTGCAATTACAAACATGCTGTTAGTTTTGTATTTCATTTTCAATTCAAGCCCATAGAGTTCAATTATTATTTTCATTAATGGTGTCAGATTTTCATCCAAGTGCAAAAACAAGGAGGTTTTCCTTGGAGATTCTTTGTTCCTAGTGAGTGTTAAAGTGGCAAATATAACTGCATTTGGGACAGAGAAGTGCCTGTATGTAACTGAAAATACAATATTTGCTCAGTCCTGGTGTCTTGAAAATGAGGTCGTTGTTGTGCAAGACAAAAATAACTGAATTGTTTACCAACTTGGTAAAAAATGTGTTGATGGGTTTGTATTTCTTGTTGTCTATTGATAGTGAAATATCTATTTCAGAGGCAACAGTATTGTACAAAGCAATGGATGTACACCATGGCTTGCAAACCTCAAACTACTTACTCCTGAGTAGTTCCCAGTGACTTCACTGAGACTACGATGAAACCAGACATAACGCTAACTCCACTTTAACACCGCTTTAATACCACTTTAACATTTCTTATGCAGGTTGCAGAGCTGTATTGGTGCCCTATGCAGCCCCTGCAATTTGTATAAGAAATGTTAAAGTGGAGTTTGTTATGCCTGGTTTTTTCACAATTAGTTTAGTGTAAGTGGTTTCAAAATCGCAGCCTATGTGTAGATAAAAGTTACATTTAATTGCATGTATGTGGTTGAGCTTGGATGACATTACAGCTTTATGTTTAGTCATTGTTTCCTGTAACTTAAATAGACAGTCTTAAAAACACAATTGATCGGCAGGTCAGGAAGTAATACTGGTGTGTTCTTCTGCAAAGAGATGGGCTCAGCAACAATGGATGGTGTTATAGTCAGGGCACTGGACTGGAGAGGTTTAGGATCAGTTCCCAGTTTCTGACACAGACTTCCTGTGTGATCTTGGGCAAGTGTCCCAATCTCTCTTTAAAACTGAATAATTCCTCTCTCTCTTTTTGTCTGTCTTGTCCGTCTGCAAGTTCTTTGGAGTAGAGTCTGCCCCTTGCTCTTGTTCCATACTAGATAATGTACTGGAAGATCTTATGTGGGCTGAAGCTTTTTTATGCTACTGTAATAGAAATAGTAATGATACTAGAGTGGAGAAATAGTAATGATACTAGAGTGGAGCTAGTTTAAAGATTTTAGGCAAAATAACACATTTGACTTTTTTTAAATTTATTTTTTATTTATTTCATTATATTTATATGCCGCCCCCCCATGCCTACGGCATCTCGGGGCGGCTTCCAACATAGTACAAAACAATTTTTAAACATAAAAAATTTACAATATCATCATTAAAACAGATTTAAAACACCCCCCACAAAAATTAACCCACCCACCCCTCTGAAGACCTGGGCGAACAGCCAGGTCTTACAGACATTTTTGCATTGACTGTCATGTGACCGGACAACTGGGAAGGACAAGGAGTTGCACAAATATGCGGCCAGCTAGCCCTGGCCCCACACTGCACCCAGCATCCCGCCCCTACTGTGATGGGCAGCCAGTGATGGCCACCATGACAGTCAGTCATGGCAGATCTGATCCGGCCAAGGCCATAGTGGGCCATAACAAATGTTATGGCTCACTGTAGCCTGGACTGTGACCCTGGAGGTCTCCAGGATCACAGCCTGGGTTCACTGCTAATATCCCTGGGAGACACGCCGGCCCGTGCAGCCCCTGAAACCAGTTCACAGCACTCACTGTCACTCGCGGGAGCCCTGGAAGGTTCCCCGTGTGACTCGGCTCCCATCCCAGCACCGTGGCATTGGAGGGACATGATCTCGCGGGGGCCTGTCCAGGGTTCCCGCGATTGAGGATGAGTGCTGTGGGCCTGGAATTGGTTTTGGGAGCTGGCCAGGCCGGCCTGCAGCAGCTTCGAGGGTCAGGGCACTCTTGCCAGCCCCCTGTCCTCCTGCTCCTTCCCTGACCCCGCTCCTCTAGCTCCCCCTGCATGGAGCAGGGCTTGGAGGCGGATCCAGCACTGTGGCCACTACCCTTCTGCCAGTGCAGCTTCTTCCAGCACCGGCAGTTTTCTGGATCTACATCTTTATTGGAACAATGTAGAGAGTTGAAACCGTCTTCATGTTCCCGTTTGAGATAAACAAACCTCTGTGCAACATCCTAAGTGCCTAGTAAAGGTTTGGAGTGGTGAGCGCTCTGAAAAAATCCAAAGTCTGTACAGCCAGCAAAGCGCCAGCCTTGCCTTCTGTGGGCCATAAGAAGTTGGACAAGAAGGAGTCAGAGTGGTTCCCTTTCTCTAACTGTAAGATGATAGGTAGGCAGTAGTACTGCTGAACTGCCAACCCAAGAGATCAGTCAAGTGGCTCTCCAGAAGTTCAGAGAAGGAACCTGGATGGGGAATGGGGACATACTTCCTGCTTACAGTGCCAGGCATACAAAAGCATGAGGATATAAGGAAAGGTTAATAAAAAAAGAGGGCTGAAAGTGATTTGGAGACATCATTTTATAATTGTTTATATTTATGTTGTTAGCCGCCCCGAGCTGCCATTGCGAGCAGGAGGGTGCGGGATATAAGCATATGGAATGGAATGATGATGAATGAGAGAGCCTGGGCATCTGGTGGTGCAAAAACTAAAGCGATGGTGACCCGCCGGCCAAAGAGGGTCACAGCAGGCCTAAGTGGGCCACTGTCATGTTCGTTAACACCCTTGGATGCATTAGGAGGTTGAGGAGTATAATCAGGGACCCGTGTTCACTGTGTTTTCCCCATTAGCAGCAATGGGGGAAACACTGTGAGTGTGGATTACTGAATGGAATAAAAAAAAATCACAGCCTTTTGTTCATTTTTGAGCTGTCTTTTTAAATAAAGGTAAGAATGCCACCAGTCCTTATATCTGGATTATCTGATCTAAGTCGCAATCTGGAAACCACACACTCCTAAATCATCTGAATGGACTCACTAGGTCTGTACATTAATAAATGGTAGGAATGGGACTATCAGTATCAGATTAATTTGATAATGCCGACAATTGTCGATATTGAATTAATCCGATAATACCGGTATCGGTATATCATTTTTTTAACATTGCAGATTTTTTGGATCTTTAACATTGCGGCCATTTTGAAAATGGCCGCAATGTTAAAGATCCAGAAAACAGCAATGTTAAAAAACCATTATACCGATAAATCCGATATTGGATTAATCCGATGCCGATAAAACTGGTAACCGATAATTCGCCTGGAGTCCCACCCCTAGTAAATGGCTTAAAGTCTGTAGTCTTTTTACATTGTAAGATTCTTGGACTGAACATGTTCTTGGTGAATGAATTCTAATCTAAAAATAGAGATGCACATGAGCTGCTGACTTTTGATCCAGACTTCCTCAAAAAATAGTGGTAGATCAGTAGTTCGGAGTCCAGTCCATCTCTCTCTAATAATGAAAACACAAAGCACTGTATGTGTGCACATATATTTTCAAATATCTAAAAGGATACCACAAAAAAGATATAAGGAGCTGCCTAACTGAGTTAGACCAATGGTCCATCTTAGCCCAGTATTGTCACAGCCTGACATGGCAGCAGGGTTTCAAATCTGGCTCTCCAGAGTCTCCAGCAGAGGCTTCACCCATTCGTGCTACCTGAGACCCTCCAGGATCCCTGTCAGATACTTCACCCAGGCATGCTACCAGTGATCTTAAATCGGAGATGCCGGAGATTGAATTTGGGACCTTTATACATGCAAAGCATGGTGGTGAACATTTGTTCTCCACTGCCAGAGAATATAGTGCAAGAAGGAATGGCCTTAAACTGGAGTACAGTAGATTTTGGTTAGATACTAGGAAAAGCTTCCTAACTTTAAGAACTGTTGGACAAGGGAATCCTTTGCTCCAGAGGTTTATGAAATCTTCCTCCTTGGACATTTTCAAAACCCATCTGGACGAGCATCTGTATGCAATTCTGTAGGCAGAGGAGATCCCACATTGGAGCAGGGGGTTGGGTTTGAGGACCCTGAAGGTCCCTTCCCACCCCCTAAAATTCTATGATTCTTTATAGAAGTGATGGAGCATATTTTGGTCTCGTTAATAGCAACGTACTGCTATTGTCTTCATCCACTGACAACAGAATTGGACCCACTCATTTTTAACTTGGGAAAGTTGCAGTTTAAACAGGCAGATGAATACAACACATGGGAAACAATGCGGGCAGAAGGAGACCAGACTGGATGTTGGTAGTGGCAGGCTAAGGCAGCTTTAGAAGACCACTCTCTTTCAAAAGGCCGCTCACGTGACTTTTGAAAATCTCACGGACTGGGATTAGATGAGATGTTTTGCATGTTAAAACTGATCACGCGTTCTTTTAAAACCGTGAAATAAATACCTCGACGTTGAGGTATTTAGTTCGCAGTTTTAAAAGAACGCGTGACCGGCTTTAATGTGCAAAACATCTCAGCTAATCCCAGCCAGCAGGATTTACAAAAGTCACGTGAGTGGCCTTTTAAAAGAGAGTAGTTGTCTAAAAGCAGCCTAAATGACCTGGAGGTGCTTCAGAGAAGACAATAGTCTTGGGGAAACTGATACAGAGAAGTTAACCACTTAGACGTGTATATGTATATGTGTATATGGCGCTACCCTTGGTGATGTCTTGGAGACTGCAGCTGGTGCAGAATACGGCGACCCGCCTCCTGATGGGGATGGGCCATCGGGAGCATATAACACCGGAACGCCATTCTCTGCACTGGCTGCCTATAGTCTACCAAGTCCAATTCAAGGTGTTGGTGATTATCTTTAAGGCCCTATACAGTCTGGGCCCTGCTTATCTGTGGGACCAGCTCATCTTCCGTGTCCTGGACCGGCCCCTGAAGTCGTCCAGGGGTGCCCTTTTGGAGGTTCCCTGAGTCTGCCTATTGGGGACCTCCAAGTGGTCATTTTCGGTGGCCACACCTCAGCTGTGGAATTCACTCCAGCTGAGATCCACCTCTCTCCAGATCTCCCCTCCTTTCATAAACATTGTAGTACCTGGCTCTTCCACCAGGTGTTCGGTGAGGGAGACGGGTAGTGGGTGGGGGGATGTTTTCTTTTCTTTTTGTTTTGTTATTTTATTTATTTATTTATTTATTTTATTTATTTCTTCAAACTTATATCCCGCCCCCTCCTGCAATGCAGCTCGGGGCGGGGGGTTGGGGGGTTTAGTCTGGCCTCTTTTAATGTTAAATTTTAACTTTTTATATTGTTTATATTATGTGTATTTTTATCTGTTGTGCGCTGCTCCGAGCTGCCATTTGGCAGGAGGGGTCGGGTTAAAAATATTGAAATAAATAAATAGTTAGAAATGAATTAAGATACTGGCTCAAACAGTCAGCCCTCTCTTGTATATATTGCACATTTCCTGAGGAGCTGGATTCTACTGATGTCGTAGAGTCCTTACTCAGATCTTGTACAGATTATATACCAGAGGGCTGGTGAGAGAGAAGTCTGGCCACAGCATGGTGCTCCTGTAACTTAAATTAACTCCTTTGTGTCAGAGCAGGCGGCTTGCAGTGGAATTCTGGCTGTTTCTCAAGAAAAGAGGGAAATATTACATAGCCACACTGTGCATGCTTAAAAGCCCCTCGCTTGTATAATTGAAGTCTCTGTATCCTACAACAAAAGACAAGAGGTATTGTCTAGTGGGGCTGGGACCCAGGATCATTTGACATCTAATCCCATCTCTATAGTTTACGCTCTCTGTGGTCTCAGATTAGTTATTTCGCCTGTCTCATTTTCTACATCTCTGCAAGGGGTATGGAAACATCCACTAGAATATTGTGAGGATTAATTAGGTCACTATTGTGCAGCCCTCATAAATGCTAATAACTATTTTTGTAAAAATTGTATGTGTTGCATAAAGCACTGATGTGAAAAGTTCCACCTCCCAGTCAAATGCTAGACTTCAACAACTGGAAAATAACAGCATCGGTAAACTGGCGAGTGAGTCCATAATAGTGCACATACATGGAAAGTGGAGATCTAGTAAATTATAATCTTCTCTTGAGATCTTAATGAAAATAGTATTTTTAAAATGCAGTTGTCCAATTTCAGATGTCTACCTTACAATGACTAGGATCTGATTTATTCGAAATGGAAGCAGGATGTTCAAAATAAAGCCATCCAATTTGCATCATGGTGTCAGATGAGGTTACGTGTCACACTGATCTCAGAGTCTACAATGGAAAGAGTCACATGGGTGATTAATGAGAGATGATCCAAGTGATCTCAGAGTTTGCTTGCTTTGGTAAAGTTGGAGTGTGGCCCCTTGTGTTATTGTCCTTCCGATGTGATTCCTCGACACTCAAGGTCTGCCCTTTTTAATTTTAAATACTTCCTGTGGCTTTCTACTAACAATTCAGTAGACAGAGACTGAGGCCACTTTTATACGAGGCGCTAAAAAGCGCTTCCTGAGTCCTGCGTTGAAAGAAAAGCTGCGCGGGGAGTGTTTACATGCTCAGGTGCAAGGAAGAAAGAGCACAGAACTGTTCCCAAACTGATATATGAATATTCTAATATCCCAATATGAAATTTCTATACAAAACAAAATTTTAATATTACAAAATACTCAAAACAATTTGTGTATGTCACAACACACTAAGACACAGTAATGTGACACTTGACACAATGTTCCTTCTATTGTACACAAATAACCATAAAATGCCTGTCATGAAAATAACACCACAATTGTCATGGGAATATAAATCATATACACGTGTCCCTTGAAAGGAATACACTGTTGGCAAAGTCAACATATAAGCATGTTTATCATGTAGATACCACCCATATACAATTGTGTCCTTTCAAAGAAACTCACTGTTGATGAATACAATTGGATAAGTCCACAGGTCCCAAAGACACTCGCTGTTGATAAATTCAAATTGGATCAATCCATGAGAGCAATAAGTCCAAACGCGTTTCGGGGACTCTTCCGCTTCTTCAGTGGACAATCAACAAACAACATGCTTACATGCTCCCCGCGCTGCCGGAAGTGACGTGCTCCCGGTTGTTGGCAGCTTTTCTCTAAATGCGAGACTCAGGAGGCGCTTTTCAGCGCCTCGTATAAAAGCGGCCTAAAAGACCCTAAAGTGCCAAGCACATATCTCCCAACACTTCAGTCTACCAAAGAGATCTCCCTACATTTCAAGGAACATAAGAGTTGCCACCTGCAAACTCACATGCTCATGGGTGTACTTACACTCACACATGGAAGTGGCTGTGGCTCAGCTGTCTTGGGGATGATGGTGGGGCTGGCATCAGCAGCTGCAACTCAGCTATGGCAGTACCCACACAGAGACGTCCTGTTAGTGTATACAGGCTGGTAATGCATGTGTAACCCCATGTCCCTTTATAATTTCAAGAACAGTGGTTGGGTTTGGTCTGGGTTGACAGCGGTTTTCCACCTGTTAGTAACAAATTAAAGAGAGAAATTCTCTTTTCTTTCTTGCTTTATTCTCTTGCAAGTGGCCCACTCAGAATTTCACAGTAACACATTAACATAGGCATCTGTTGCTATAATACCCAGATAATCAATAGGCTACGCATATACAATATCATAGCCAACTCTCAAGAACATAGTATTAATTTTCCACCAAAGGATAGAAACTTAATCCAATAGAGACAACATATAATGAAAAATATATGCCATTAATGCATTTGCATGAGTCCTGAGCAAGCATAGCTCACGATTTCCATGGGCTGAAGAACTGCCCACTCTTTTGGCTGTATATAGCTAAACCTTCCTCTCCTGCAACTCTTTAATCCAAGCCCTGTAGTTCCTTGATGGCTGGGCATTCATTGCCGCTCTTCCTCACCAGGCACCACTGCGTATACTGCCTCAGCCTCTGTCCTTGAGCTGGATCCAGGAGGAGTTGATCCTTCTCTACCTGCAAGTATTGAAATCAGGCCTATGAATAAATAACCTCTTGCAGCTTTTGTGCCCCTCTCTGCTGCAGCTGCACCCCTCTGAAGCAAGGCTGAACTCTTCTGGAATCTTCTGAGTACAGCCTTCCCCAGTCACAGAGTGTAGCACTGAGACCGCATTCATACCTGCGGGGGTGGTCGCTGCAGAGCAAAGACACGGCAGAAAGGAGGAGCCCGATGGCGGAAGTAGAGCCAGTGTGAATGGGGATCTGTTGCGCCTTCCCTCGCGCATGTCAGGGCAGGATTTTGCACCCTAACTTGCGCAAAGGGACCCTCAGCAGAAGCCCACCCGCATGGGAGCGACTTCCGGAATCAGGCTCCTTCCCACTACCACAACTTCCCTCCTGGGTTTCACTGTTACCACACTGTGTCAGGTGTGAATGTGGCCTGAGCATGTCGAAACCACTATTTGAAGGAAGAAAGGGGGTGGGGGTGGGGTGGAAGGGGGAGAGTTAGGTTTAACCCTTTGCTGGCTACTGCAGTGAGGACACTAGTAACAGTGTGAGTTACACCTGCACATGGGGACTCTAGTGGTAAGCAGCCAGAGTACCAGGGTGCTCCATTGCCTAGCCAACCACAATTCACCACCTCCAAAAGTGGGGCATTGCCTACCTAGATGGAACAGCAGAATTTTCCTGGGACTGCTGTGAGATATGTACAAATCCCTCTTAGGAAGCTGAGAAGACAGGCAAAGTCTGGGAGAAAAGAAATGCGGTCATCCCTTTTTAACAGATGTGGAACAGTTGTCGACTCATGCCAATGAGAGACAGAGATGTTCGTTGGGTTGAAAACTGGCTGCACTCTTTATTAACCAGTTAACAAGGGAAAGAGGCCGGTCGGAAATTGCACAAGCAATCTTGGGTCCAGTATGCTAGCTAAATAACATAACTTATTAAACCAAGTACTGTCCTGGAAGTGTCTTCTGTTGGCAGTACGACTAACAGCAAACATCCCCTCCTTCAACAGCGCCGTGGCCATGGCTGAAGGGGGGCAGACCTAACTCTGGGCATGAGTAAGGAGTTAAGTTCCCGCAACGTACGAAGGCAGTGCATGCCCCTCCTCACCCTGCTAAGCACCCCTCCCAGGGCCATGACCCAAGTGCATGCTGTGCCCTGCATTACACTAGATATCACCTCCTCATCTCTTAATCACAGTACAATTCAGTCGTGTATGCACTATCCCTGAGTGGTTGATGGTAGTACCTCCCAGCCCTTTCAGCCACTTGTTTATTTCCCTATTAATGTTCTTCCTAGTTTTATCTACTTTACCTGGTTTACGTGCTCTTTCCCACTTCACTCTGGGAATTAAATTTGTCCAGACTATATGAACTCCTTGTAACCAATGCTTACCTGTTAACAAATCCTCTTTGATTTTTATTATCAAGTTAACCTCTGTCTGACTCTTTATCCTGCTGAGCCACTATTCCTATACCTATGATCTGTTTACCCTTATCCTTGCAACATGAACCTGCCTGCTGTCATTCTCATCGTAACCAAGCCAAGTACGTGCACTTGAGACCTCGCATCTTCATGAATGTTAGACCCCTTGTCTCTCCCTCTGTTCCCCTTCCTAAGTCTCTCCC
>QEPC01012560.1:302571-352477 GCA_003113815.1 Sphenodon punctatus | reverse complement strand
CCGCCGCCGCACCCGGAGCTCCGCAAAGGTAAAGCACTCAACTTTAGTAGGGGTGATCCCTGGGGGGTGGGGGTGTTAAACACACACACCCCCAGGGATCGGGTCTATACTTACCGGCGGCTGCGGGGACGCCGCGGCCGCTGGTGCTGGGGGGTGGGCTCTTTTTTTAAACAAAAATACAGGCTGGGCAGGGTGGGTGGGGGGTGTCTCCCCTTCCACCCGCGCAGCCTGGACTTGGGGAGGTTTTGTGTTTTTTTACTTTTTTGGTGGGGCTTTGCTTACATTGCAGCCATTCATTTAAATGGCTGCAATGTAAAAAAATCCGGTACCCAGAATCTGGTAACCAGACCGGATTTACCGGGTTGAATCTGATAATGCCGGTACGCCCAGTACCGGCATTATCGGATTCCGGATTTACCGGTATTCCCACCCCTAGTTAATAATAATAATAACCTCTTTCCGGACAGTTATATCATTTCCCCCTAAATGGATAACTAGAATGTGTGGTGCAGGTGAGTTTACCAATCCTTTCAACGTCGGGAGGAGTTGACTCCAGTGCATCCCGCTCCTACCTATCCACTTAATATTGGCCAGGTCACCAACTCCCAGTTGCAAACCCAACTGGGCCATTGCAGCAGCTCTGTTTGCCCAATGAACTAGGCTGTGACCCACAATCCAGACAACTTGTCTTGGCAGTGCCTGGGCCCTTCTTCCTACCGAAAAACACAATGAGTTATTAGCAAGAATATGGTCTGACATATTTCTTATACATCCCCAAACGCCATCTCCCTACTGCCTTGATCGCCTCTTCCGGCAACCCCACCACGGCCGCTGTGGTGGCATCTCCGATTCTATACGAGTGTGATCCGAATTCTCCGGGGGGCAGACTAATCCTACCCAGTGCAGCCCATAGGATTGCCATGAACTGATGACATGTCCATCCCCCACCCCACCCCGTGTATGAATAATGCTCCCTGACACCTTGGTCCAAGTAGCGCCTCATCTCCTCCACTGGGCATATCATCTTTAGGCCACTCCTGAACAGCTCAACGGTTTGGCCCCTCTTTCTCTGATCTGTCTTTGAACCACGGAGCCGTATCTGTAACCTGGCCGGTGCCCATTCCAAATCCTCTATCCCCAAAGCCCAGTTAGTTATGTCCCCTGCTGCCCTAGGCATGACCTCGCTGATCCTAAAACCTCCAAAATAGGTTATGGCATAGACCATCATAAATGGCTGTACCTCATAAGCATCATCGCATATTCCTGGGAGGGAGCCAACCAATTGCAGTAATATAGGTGTTGTTATTGGTGCCCTTACAATAGTGGGGGCAGCTGAGGCCCTAGTCCAAATCTCCAGCATATGCTTGATGTAGAACCCTTTATCAGGGGAAGAGAAACCCATCAACTTGTTGGCAAAAGTCAGGGCTGCTATTTTTCCTGCTATGGTGCCCACTGCTAGGCCCTTTACCTTAAGCTCCATTGCAAACTGGATCGCGTCCAGCTCGCTGATAGGGAACCCGATCCTCCACCCTTTTGCCGCCCTAAAGGACTGAAAATCCCAAACTGCCCTACTGTACGCAGCCTGGGTTTGGGGAGCCAATGATCCCTGCATGAAGGTCTGCAGCTCTAACTTCCAAGGCTCCACACCCCGGGTGGTAATGGCTCTGGGGTGGCCCTTGCATCTGGTGCCAACTCTCGGAAACGGTTCATCTGGAAAGGACATCGGCTATGCCGTTGTCAATGCCAGGAACGTGTCTGGCCGTGAAAAGAATGTTGTCCCTTAAACATGTTAGTACCAGGGTACTGACCAAGGTCATAACCCGTGGAGACCGGGAGGATAGGGTATTAACTACATGCACCACCGCCAAGTTATTGCACCAAAATAAGACTGTGCGATTGGTGAACTGATCTTCCCACAGCAAAACTGCAATTATAATCAGAAATAGCTCCAAAAAAGTGAGGTCCCTAGTGACCCCCATTGCCTGCCACTCCTCCAGCCAAGGGGCTGCACACTAGGGATGGGTGAACAGAACGCGGTTCGGATGTTTGGGCATTCGGTTGTTCGGTCTGAAACCTGAGTTTGGGTTCGACTGTTCGGTTCGGAAGAGTTCAGTTCAGCCGAAAATAGCGCTATAGATACCAAAACCGAATTCAATTTTTTTTTTGGCATCAGTATCGTTTGACCCTGAAACCACCCCATGTCTCCACCCCTTGTGCCAGGAAGTCTGCTCCTCAGCTGCCTCCCACTTCCAGTCATGTTTTTCCCACCTTCCAGTCACGTTTTTTCCACCCCCAAACTCATCCAAACTTTTCCGAACTGTTTGGCCGTTCAAGCGTTCGGTTCGGACATTCAGTTCGGTCATCCGAACAGGCAGAGTTCGGCACGAACTCCGAACTTCCAAACCGCGTTCGCACATCCCTACTTCACACCACCATGTCCTAAAGTAGACACCGAAACCTGCACCCCCGGCTGCATCTGATTGCACCTGGATGTCAGCCTGCAGGAGCCACCGCTCTCTCCAAAAACTGATCCCATTGAAACCCTCTAGGAACTCCAACCAGACCCCCAAATCCTGTCTCATCTCCCTGGTGACCCTTATCTGGTAGTGAGGGGCGAGGTCTCCTTTGATCTTCCCATACAGCCTCGATAGGAAGGCCCTCCCCAGTGCCACCACATAGCAGGCAAAGTTAAGGCTCCCTACTAACGATTGTAATGAGCGAACAGTCATCTTTCGAGCTCCCATGCACTCTTTGATCTTATCCATGATACCCTCTAACTTATCCTCAGACAGCCTAGACAACCTCCTTTCTGTGTCCAATTCAATACCCATATATGTGAGTCTCATGGCAGGACCCGCTGTCTTTTCTGGGGCTAAAGGGACACCTAAATCCTCCACTACTTCTTGGAAAACCTGCAAGGCAGCTGCACAATCCCCAGCCCTGGGGCAGCCTATTATTAAGAAATCGTCTAAGTATTTAGTTACCTCCCCCACCTGCCACCTTTGTTTGAAGACCCACTCTATTAGAGAACTAAAGCGTTTGAACGCAGAACAGGAAATCGAGCAACCCATGGGCATGGCGCGATCGAAATACTACTGTCCCTCGAACTGGAAACCCAGTAGATGAAAAACTGCTAGGATGCACTGGCAGTAAGTGGAACGCTGATTTAACGTCACACTTCGCCATCAGCGCCCCCCTTCCCGTGCCCCTCGCCTTCTTGGCTACTACATCAAAAGATGCGTATCTAATCGTCGCCAACTCTCTTGGAATCACATCATTGACTGATCCTCCATGGGGGTGGGACAGGTGGTGTATCAAACGGAATTCCTCTACCGTCTTCTTTGGAACAATTCCCAATAGGGATGTGTGAATGCGGTTTGGATGTTTGGAGTTTGGACCGAACTCGGTCTCTTCGGACGACCAAACCGAACGTCTGAACCGAACTTGAAAACGACCAAACAGTTCGGTCATGTTCGGGTGAGTTCGGATGAGTTCGGAGGCAGGAAAAATGTGACTGGAAGGCCCATTCAGGTGGGAAAAACTGACTGGAAGGGGGAGGCAGCTGAGGAGCAGACTTCCTGGCACCAGGGGTGGAGACCAGGGGTGGTCTCGGGCCAAATGATACCGATACCGGAAAAAAATCTTTGAATTCGGTATCAATATCGGTACCGATAGCGCTATTTTGAATGTTCGGCAATGTTCGGCCAAACCGAACTCCGCCGAACCAAACAACTGAATCTGAACTCGGTTTTTGAACTGAATGACCGAACGGCCGAATATCTGAACCGCGCTCTGTTCGCACATCCCTAATTCCCAATGGTAACACGACCAAATTACCCATAGGGCGATTATCAAACAAGCCTGCCACCCTGCCTTCAGCAACTTCTTTTGCAATTTTCTTTTTTACCACCTCTTCCATGCCTACTATAGATTTCAAGTTCTGCACTGCCCCCTGCTGCACAACCGGACCCGCCGGAATAAGGAAACCCTGTCTAAAACCTTCCAGCACATAGTTAACCTCTCCCCTGTCCAGATGCCCCCTGAACGCCCTTTCAAGGCAATCAATTCTGACCGGCGTCGGGCCCTTTAGAAGGGCGGACACCCCCGGAAGGTCCTTGACCTCTCTTTCCATTTCCTCCCCCTTGACTGTACCTCCCTTTGCCACTCCTCTGCTTGAGCTTAAAACAGTTGGATACTGCATGTCCTCCCTCGCAATTGGAACACCTGTGGCGAAATCTGCAAGCTGCTCAACTGCATCTGCCCGCCCTGTTATATTCCCAACATGGCCCAGGCCGCCCTTGTGCCCCTTTTCAGCCCTCTCCACAAAATGGTTCGTTTTCCGGTACCACTCCCGCCCCCCTGCACCAGGGCATGGCCACTGTCTGATAGGGGCGCACTAGTCACATCTATCATGCACTCTAACCATAAATCAGGTGCATGTACGT
Organism: Sphenodon punctatus; assembly: GCA_003113815.1. Classification (NCBI taxonomy): domain Eukaryota; kingdom Metazoa; phylum Chordata; class Lepidosauria; order Sphenodontia; family Sphenodontidae; genus Sphenodon; species Sphenodon punctatus. Next base: position 348,032 of record QEPC01012560.1, on the reverse strand, counting down.
CCCAACACAGCCTGGGGGTGGTTGCTGCCCTATGACTAAATGCTTCGTCATAATGCAGTCATGCTCCTGCTGGTCCCGTTCCATAAGCCCTGCGAACTATGTCCGCATATTTGTGTAGCTCGAGCCCATGCCCCAGGTCTGCCTGCAGTATCACGCCCATGTATACCGCGAATGCTGCTGTTCAATTTGCCCAGTTCCGGTCTGCTTTGGGGTGACAGAACTTTTCTTTATCCTTCCCGTCCTCTGGTTCCGAGTGATCCAGAATCAACAAATGCCCCATCGCCACCATTTCAGCAGCAAAGGAGACTATGCCAGAGATGGATTGCCTTCTCCAGGCTTACATAGAAGGTCTAACACAACCAGCAGCTGAACCTATATTACCTACATTCCTGACTATCCAAAAGCTATCCTTCACCCCACACTGAAGAGTCATGTACATTGTGGCACTCTAGGAATAAGAATTGGTAATAACAAGAAACTAAAACAGATTTTTGGTTACATGGACCTTCTGAACAGCACCTCAAAAGCATTGTTTACATTTCTTAGAGGAGCCTACTATATGGAAGAATAAAATGTTTTTAAAAATTGAGGCCCAAAACATTTCAGAATTAATTTTTATGTATGTGCATTAAAATACCCAGAGCTTCTGTAGACCTGCCAGAAGCTTTAGTGGTAATTGTTCCAAATTGACTAGGTTTTCCTTCAATACTTAGAATGTTGAGAGATGCCATGAAAGAACCATGTCTCTCCTCACTCAGCTGAAATCTGAATCATCTGCTAAACCCGTAGCTAGCAATCCTTAGGAAGCAAAAAGGTCTGGTTAAGAAATGGGGTCAGTTTTGTGTTTTATGCATGTGGGGCTTGTCCAAAACATTGCTAAAGGTTCTAATTTTTTTTTTAAAAAAAAGTTAATAAAGCCCTCATGCGGCCCTCCTGTTGCTTCTAAATCAACTTTATTCAGTGTTAAACTTTGCCTCCTCTTTGCTCCCCTCCTTTCCAAAAGTCATTTTTATTGTAATGCCTCAATAAATATTAATGCCTTTACCAGATGCAAGCTTTAAAATATCTAGGTATATATAACGGCGCACAGAATTCTTTATATTCCTGCCCAGTTCCAGTTAAAATTGACTGGAAAATATCTGAATGGAGAAAAAGAATGACATGGATCAACTGGAGAAAAGATGAAAATTCGTGTGTGTGTGTGCGTGCGCTTAAATAAGTAAAAAACCAGAAATTAGGCATTTTAATACTTCCACTGGGCTCTAAAAAAAATAAAACTGTCATAAGTCACAGTGTAGGTAATGGCTGCATGATGCTATAATGCTAAAATATTGCATTCAGCAACCAAGATTTGCAGAAATAACTAGTCATTTTTGACAGCCTCATTTAAAAAAAATTTTTTTTTGAGGTGCCTAACTTCAGACATGTTAATGAAGCTTGATTTTTGAGAAAGATTGTGCTCATCCCTTGTTAGAATAAGGGTCTTTTAAGATATCTTAAATTGGGCACCCAAATTCCAAAGTCATTTTTGAATATCATCACCCACATCTCCTCAGATGCAATGTGGTAACAAACTTTCATTCCATCTCATCATAGGAAAGACTCTGGCCAATAAGGACCAACTGATTGTTTTCTTTGAAGCGCTGAAAGCCAGGTCCACCAGGTACCTTTTGTACATCAGTGTAGAATATTTACATTGTGCTGATTTATGCTGGTTGTCAAGCTAGCGCATGAGGCTTTATAGATTTTGATATCACAAAATATTGTTCCCGCTCACTCAGGATGTGTTGTCCTGAGCTTCCTCCATCAGTATTAGTTATTCCAGAAGAGTGAGCATGCTTGGGCCACTATTCTGATGAGTGGCACAAACCCATGCTTTAAGCACTCTGATCATTAAAACAATGGGGTGGGTAAAGTGTGTTAATTGGTTGTTAATTTGGAGGAGATGAACATCAGAATGGTCTAATAGAGTCCAGGTTGAGTTGCCTGATGATGATTCTAACTGGGTTTATTGGTCTCCATGACTTTGTGTCGCCCACATCACTGTGGTTCCTATGCACTTACTCAGGCATGTTGTAATGACATGGGGTGTTTTTACATGGGTGGGGAGCTAGCCGGAGCACGGAACTGCTCCGGGGGCTCACCCCTGCAGTCGCCTGTTTCCAGTTTTGACTGGGTCTGCAACAGACTGGTGATGACTGCAGGCTGTCCCCGCAGCACCCCCACACCATAGAGTTGTGGGCGCTCACCCTACGCTCTAAGCTGGTGCCCACAACTCCATGGTGCTGAATGGGCAATGAACAGATGGGCATGGAGCTACACGGTGGGTCTGCCAACGTTTGGCATTGCCCTGGATTTGGCTGGGTGGCCTGCTCCACGTGGCATCATCCTGGATCTTCCAGAACGCCACGCAGGGCTGCCCTAGAGCAGCTGCAGCCTGCTCTGTGTTAAACATCTGACAGGCACCCTTTAGATGAACCGGTCAATCCGGGGGTAATGGGGGTACCCCCGGAGCTGTTGTCCATCTATTTACACCCATTGTGATGCACTGCCCAGCCAGACGGCAGGCGCACATGTGCGACCCCCCCCCGCGCAGCAACCGGGACGCAATGGAGCGCCCCATCCAATACGAGCCCACAAACCCCACAGCCCGGGGGATGAAGCAGGCTGGCATGGCTCCTGCTCATTTTCTGATATGATATGATTGAAAATATAGATGGGTATAGATCATATTGTCAATCATATCAGAAAAGGATCTTGTCTGTTGAATTTAGTCCTATTCCCTTACTTTAGTCCTTGGTTTGCTGGTAAACTTGTGTCCAAGTAGTTGTACTGTATGAGTTGTCATATAAGTCACATTGTATTGTTTATTCCCCCATCACTATTGGATGCCCTTAATGTTCATAATCAGAAGTCTGTCTGTCTCTTTGCAAATTATCCGTAAGCACTTATAATTCTTTGATTGTAGCAAAAGACCTCTGTGATAGCTTTGAGCTTATTCTGGCTTGAGTTCCGTTGCAAATATATATATTCCCTATCATGCACAAAGCTTTCCTTTTTTCACACATTCTTGCAGGTGAGATATTTTCTCACCCAAACTAGTGTGTGTGTATTTTAGATAAATTGATGTATATGTGAACATATTTTGGGGGGCGGGGTGAGCATACACGGATGCATTTTTAAAAACTGTATTCACTTACCTTCACTACTAAGACATGAAGTTCTGTATGATTTTCAGTACAAAATACAGCCAGGTGACCAAGAAGTTGCCTCATGACAAGGGAGCATTAATCCATCTTTCACCACTGAACTTGAATACCAAAGTGAAAAGAGACTGCAGCAGGAACACTGTGCTTCTACCCGAGTCTATGGGCTCATTCACACAACATTCCCAAGCAGAGGAAGCAACATAGAATGCTACTTATACTGGCTACTCCTGTGGGGGGTTATGGTGTGAAGCCTATGACAATGAACCTCAACCCATCCACATGAACACCCACCTCCTACACACTCACACGCATGCATGCACGTGCTGGAGAGACAATACAGACTGTGTTGCTTCCCCTGCTGGTGTAGATGTTGTGTGAATGAGCCCAATGTCACACAAAGAGTGTAGGAGGCTCTGTAATTGCAGCAAAAGGAAGCTAGCAGGGAAATGATGGAGATAAAATAATAGCTAGCTTTCCTGTATTCACTTACAGAAATACACCAGGAAAGAGAGAGGTCGAAATGCTTTATGTATGTGTTTCGCCAGGTTTAAAAAAATAATGGAACCCTTTATTGTAGCAAAGACACGTAGGGGGTATTTTATGGAGGGGTCATGATTATCTTCTCATCGTTTTTGTGGTGGATTTTTTTCTTTTTTTTTTTAAAGAGCCACACACAAGCAGATCAGACTCTTAAGTATTTCTTTTGTCTGCTTGTATAAGGAAAGTGCAAACCGAGCAACATTTAGGAAAAGTAACATTGATTTCGGATTTATTTTATTTTATTTGTTTTCTTGTTGGTAAACCCTGGAAAAATATACATCTTTCTCCTTTAAAGTTCTAATTCAAGGCATGGATGTGTGAGTTCTGAAGGGACTTTGGGACTGCGGTAAAAATTCGTTGTCATAGTAACAGAAAGGGAAATAGGCCTAGCTCACCTGGGACTTTAACTTACTGCAAAAGCTGAATTCTTTCTTTTTTTTTTTTTTTTTTTTTAAAGGAAAGCACTCAGCAAGGGAAATAAATAAATAAATCGCTCATTGTGTTCCCAGCTGATTTGTTTCAACTATTCAAAATATCACTCGTATACGAATGCGTTTATTTTGTCCTGCAGCCTTCATGAATTTGCTTGTCCCAGTTAAACCTGTTTTGTTCCTCAAATGTAAATGCACCACCAATAGGGGATGGCAAAAAATCTTTGCGGTCACAATGGTGGATGGTTTAAAATACTTCTCACTTCTCCAAAAGCAGATTATGTTTAGATCGACAATCTGAAGGGGTTTTTGCTCGGTTGGTTTGGGGTGTGTGTGTGTGATCTGACAAGCCTCAGTATTTCTGAACAGTCCTATAGTTGCTTACCCTTTGGAAATTCACGACTCTAATGTTGCACCGATTAGTTGATCTACTCATCCATAGCACCGTATGGAAGATTTTTGCACAGAGGGGCCTTGTGTGGCTGTCTGCTGAGAAACAACTCTCGGCTATCTCTATAGCTTGTGTTAACACTTCAGATTGTGCAAAATCCACGTACTATATTCTGTAACATTTGTCAATCTTTAATCAAATGTGTTGGGGACCTGATTTACATAAATAACAAACTACGACTGTGCCAAATTGTAAAGCATAAAAGATCAAAGAGATTATTAAAAGAAAGAAAATGCATCCGTACTATAACTCCTTGCCTGTACGCAGCAACATATCGGCTCTGTTGGAGCCCCATACCTTTTGTAATTGATCTTGTTTTGAATAATTTGGTATTTCAATTATTTGTTTGGTTGGCAATTCTCTTGAAATAAAAGGCTAGTTGAAATCTGGTCACAGTTTTTCTTTTCATAAGTTTATTAAAGTAAGTCTTACACCTGCCGTAAAGATTCTCCTCAGTGTGTGTGTGTGTGTGTGTGTGTGTGTGTGTGACTTTATAGTAGGAATATGCTATTTAAATAAAATGGTTCCCCTCTTTCCTGTTGTGTGAAATAAAGACATGGAAAACTGACTACAAAATAAAAATGGGAAACTGCGAGTCTGTGTGTGTACGGGGGAGAACTGATTAATACTCAGAGTTCTCACACGAAGTAAGGAAACTGGCGAAAACAGAACCAGAACCAAAGGCTCTGCTGAATTCAGTTGAGCGACATTGATTTACACCAGCTGAAGATTTGGCCCACAGAGACTTTTTCCAACTCTCTCCCCCTCTTATTTTCAACAACGTTAGATGTCACTTATAGGAGGACATCACAAAGAATATCATTTTAATTTCTTTTTTTAAAATGACAGTGTCTTTTTAAACAATCTGTTGACATTCCCCCATGTATATTGCTATGAGGCATCATACAAACACAAAGCAAGTAAATAATAATAGATGCTATTTTTTTAATGAGGTAGAGGTAACACACTGTTTTCTCTTTACAGATTCTTCTTAAAATTTTTCCTCAAGTGCAATCAGAATTGTTTGAAAACAGCAGGGAACCCCAGAGACATGCGGCGGTTTCAGGTAAGCGCTATGAGACTCAACATTAAGTAAGTTGTCCATCTTTCTTTTCTCTTTTCCTTTTATATTCTGCTACATTGATAGTAATAAAAGAGATGACAGTAAATGATAAACCACATCCTATATTGTTAAAGCTTTTCTTCATTTGTCCTGTTTAATCCTTTTTGGGGGGTTTGCCTTCCCCTTCTGAATCCCCAAGGGGGAGTGATGTACTGTACCAACCAGCGGTGGATATTTGATTTGACACCCTCGGGCAAGGCACTCGCACATACAGCTGCCCACAGCAGGGATCATGTTCATGATACTGAGATGCCTCAGAATTTTTCAGACTACTTCTGTACACACAGTACACAAGCATTCCCCCCTGCTTTTTAACACGTTCATAGCCTCCCTTTCAGCCTCTTTCAAAACGGCAGCCAAAGTAGTCATGGTCACTTTAAGATCTCGTACAGCAAAGCAACAAGACCCATGGGACAATGACCCAGCTGCTTTGCAGTGAAATCTGCCACTGGTTTCATCATAGCTGTCGCTGATGTATTGAGAATACTAGCTAATAAAAACACAGGGGGAGGTGAAGTGTGTCAGGTTGAAAACATTCAGCGAGGAGAAAGTCGGACACTAAATCTCCATGCTCTCTAACTCTGCCACCCGTAATCATTCAAGTGGCTAAATTTAATAAATAAATACTTCACCTGTAATAATTAACAGCAAATGTTTTGTTGTAGTGTCCTTGGGATGCATTCAGTGTACTTTGGGAGGCCATTTTAGAAAAGTGACCTCAGAAATGACTCCTCTTTCCTCCCTATCTGAGAAGGGGCATAGTCTGTTGGGTGAAATATAGGGGTAGAATTCAGAAAACTTGGCTCTCAACTTCCCAACTGTGACACTGATTTTTATTGTAACCTGCCTGTTTAACTCTCCCAACCTGTACTTAATTTTTCATCTTTAAATGGGTATGATCAAATCTTGGTAATGCTTTTCTGAAACACCAATTCAAGAAAACACTTAAGCAGTAGCTTAAATTTCAGCCTGTGAATAAGTCACAGCACATACCTGAATTGGGAACTTAAAACTTAAGCACATGCCTGAGCCAGGAACTGTGGGATGAACAGATGACAGGAGCTGTGAAAATGGCTCTTCTGTTCATTGTTGTTAATGCTCATTTTGTGGTATTCATCATCAATTCTGTCCTTGGTGACGCACACAGATCAGAACAGAGGTTTGGGTGGCTACTGGAAAAGATGATCTTGTAGCTGATGTGCAGGACTTGCAGCTGAGAGGTCTGGGTTTTATCCTTGGTTCTTCCACATACTTTCTGAGTGGCTGTTTGGGCAAGTCCTTTCATCTCAGTTTGCATGAAACAGGAGATTTGAGGGGCGTTCATTAACTTTGGGTAAAAACAAACGAGATGTTAGCCTACCGCAGACTGGGTTTGGACCATGAAGCCCCCACTCAACCCTCACTCAAATGTTTTGTATGTCCAGCCTAATAAATGAGCAACCCCTGGAGTGTCTTTCATGCACTTGCAGACAGCCCCCCCCCCCCGCACAATCACCCGTGAGAGAGGCAGGAAGCAGTCACTTCTTCGATACTCTAGGATTTCCGCCTATTCTCTGGTGACATGCCCATAAAGAAAATCCTCAGAGAGATAGAAAATCAGTCTTAAGACTGGTCAAGAAATAAAACAATATTCACACCTGTGCTTTGTTTTGGTTTTTAAATGACTATAGATAATTTTTGAGACTTTTGGATTTTGAATGTGAACATTTCTGAATTTTGAAATTTTCTGATAAATCAATGAAAATATTTGGATGTTCCCATCCCCCTCAAATTGAAATAATGTTTTCAGAGGGGAAGAAAGTTTTGTCATATTCCCCAGTGATCCCTAATTGATAGAACTATGGGGAAACCGCAGGATTCTGTTTTGACTGTAGAAGCATCAGCAAAATTCCTACCGCGTTATCCTTGCCAAGGCAGAATGACTGAGGTGAGAGAGGCAATATTGTAAGTCAAATTAACAGCCTGGCACTACTGAGCTCTTAGTCTTTACTCGTGATCAAGCACCTCTGTAGCCTTGGTCAAGTCACAATATAACCTCTTAACTATCATTAACATGTTATATAATACTATTCTCTCTTCTTCTACAATTAGGGAAATAGTTTGCTGTCTCAGATAACACAGAATGGTCATTGGTGGCAAATAGCAACCTCATAAGCAGAGATGTGAATGTTATTTGGTTTTTACCCTAAGTGGAAACTGCAGGGCTGGCAGAATAATAATATTGACTTGTATATTGGGGCTGGTTAGATCAGAAAGTTGCTAAGAGGATTCCAAGATGTAGTAAAATAAAACAATATTGGTTAGAAATGGTCCCCAATTCAGGCTCGGCATCTAAAAGCACCAAAACGTGACCCATATCTACAACAGGAGTGTGATGGGTTTGCACCACTCACTCCCTGCACAGGGGTCTGTGCCTTGGTTTCTCCCTGAATTACACACCAAACTCATGCTCCAATTTTTATTGTCCAGCTTCCCTGTTTACTGCAGGGCTCCCTCCTGACAGTGGACTGCAGTGCAGAAACTTAAACACATAACATAAATGTCCTTCTCTTGCTCCACAATTGCCTTCTAGACCTAGTTTTCCTTCCTGAAATTAGCTCCTTCCTTCCAGGCTTCCCTGGTGATCCTCTCAGTGAGGCTCCCAGCCCAGCACTAAACAGGCAGGGATTTTGGTCATCTGACCAGCCCCCAATCAACCACATGCCCCACTTGGCTCTAGCAGCCCCACCTAAGCTGCTGAAGCCCTTTGAGCACTAGGGAGCCAGGCAACCAGGGCCAGAGGCCTCCAAGAGCAGGTACAGCTGAGGCTCTCCAGTTCACCTTGCTACAGGGGGTGAAACCCAGCCCCTAGATGGGAGCATGCCCTAAACTCCGGGAAAGGCTGGATTTATTGTCTGGAATCTATCTGTAAACTTGTCACTCAAAATCCAGAGTGGTGAATGAATGAATGAAAATTGCCATTTGAACAAGCAGGCTGTAATTTGCTCCCAGTATTCATGTGGTAGCCCCTGGAATACCTTGCGCCCATCCACCTGGCATGCCTCTCGCACACACAAGGAAGTTCAGCCCCTTTATTGCTTTTGAACTGTGTACCAAAATCAGCGCACATTAGAGAAGAAAATGAGCTGCAATAGACACCCTCAACTGTTTTCCTACCTTGCTGCATGCCAAGTTTGAAATCCAGAGCCAAGGGAAACTCTGCATTTGTTTCTCAAGGATCATTTAAACTTTTTCTGCTGTATTCATCCATGTGGGTTTTAGCCCTCTGAGTTTCATGTCCATTTTGAGGTTTAAAGCCCAAATCTCATCAAGACTCTTAACCAGTGAGGGGAATATGGTGTGTTCTTGTGATTGGTTTAACAGTCCATTAACACACTTAACCACCATTTTATTTTCACAATTGGGGCAGTTACAGTGTGGTTAAATGGGTGATTTATACCATTCATCTGAAGAGTGACTCAAGTGTGTTAATTATTCCAGAATAACTAACACTGATTAACAGAGCTCACGAGAATGCACCATTATTATTATTATTATTATTATTATTATTATTATTTATTAGCATTTATATAGCGCCAGTGATGTACCTGGTGCTTTACAAAAAACAAGATGGACACGGTCTCTGCCCGAGAGCTTACAATCTAAAGACAGGGGAAGGGGAGACAGGGAAGCCTTATTTATTTATTTATTTATTTAGTCACATTTCTGACCTGCACCCTCCTGCCTGCGGCAGCTCAGGGCAGTTTGCAACAACAGTGCATAATAAATATATATTATTAGATGCAGACCTTGCTGAATCGAGAACCAGAGATGTGGCGCGCATTCACACAAAACTCCCACGGTGAGGGAAGGCGATACGGAGCACAGCCTGTGTCAGCTTCCCCTGCTGGGGAGATTTTATGTGAGTAGTCATTGAGAAGGCACCCTAGCTCAAATCTACATGGTGTCAAAACCATGCTTGCTTTAACTTGAATGGCTAAAGATGCTGCTGCCGAGATCGATGTCAAAACTTGTGTTGCTTATAATAGTCACAGGAGCTTATTTCCAAATCTGCCTATGCTTGCTCAGAATTGGAAGTAGATTCCTGAGCTACTTAGGACAAATCAGGGCTGACTGTAACAAACCCATACAATTGCAGTGAGTTCAGATTTTCATTCCTAATGGAAGTCTTATGCTGCTGCATGCTGAATACCTAGGCCCTACTGTTCAAATGCCATAAGGAGATGGATTAGGTAGGGACAGAACATGAGTGATATATGAAATAAGTTATTTGTCAGACTCCAGTGCAACGCCTAGTGAAAAGGTAGCATTTTATGAGGTAGAATGATCTTGTACAGCATTTTGGGACACCTTTCAGTCTTTTCTCTGCTGAAATTCTTTTTAATTGTTGTAAACACCTGTTTATCTGTCTTGATGTCTGAAGGATACTGCCAAGGGCATCCACGCAGGGTCAAATGTTTCAAACATACATCTCATCCAAAATATTGGTAGTACTCTTGCAGTCCAATCACATGTTGACTTTCATTCCACTCCTTAATTTCCGCAACTACAAAGGTAATTAGTGTGCCAGGTTTTCTGATTATGTTGAAAAGGACAGCTGTCCATCCTAGAACTGCAAGACTATCATAACCATGCAAAGCAGAGATTGGCTTCTTGACAAAAGAAATAAAGATGTAAACAAGGTTTTTTTATGTTTGTGATTTAAATAAGTAATCTTGAAACCGTTTAAAAAATAAATAAATTATGAAGGATTTTTTTTTCCACTGATGCTTGCTTGTATTAAGGTTTTCTTAATAAATACTACTAGTTGAACTGCTGTTACGATTCTGATCTGCATATGCTTAATTTTGCTCACATTAGTAAATTGCTGAGATTACTGAAGTGAACCAAGTTAAGAAGATGCATAAGTGTTTGCAGGATCTGACTCTTTTTATGGCAATGCCTAAAGGACTCAAAACAAGAATATTATTATAGCAGTCCATGTAAAAACAAATGGACAAAACAGTCATAAAATGAAAGCTTGTGATCCTAAGAAAAGAAAGAGTATAGCACTGATAAGACAATGTATTTTAAAAAACAGACTTTAGCAAGCTAAGAGAGTTAGTAGGCAAGATCAAATGAGATGAAATCCAAAAGAAAAAAGAGTTCAGGAGAGCTGGCAGTTTTGGAAAGAAGTAATTGTGGAAGCTCAACTACAAACTGTGCTGATGCAGAGGGGGGGAAAGGCACACCCCAAGAAAGGAGACAGGACATCAGTACTTGGATTGAAATATGGCCGCACCCTTTATTAATCCAATTACAACAATTAGAATTTCGTGAGGGGGTGACATCGCCTATTGCGATTCGGGTCCAGTATCAACCGTTAAAACTCAAAACTCATTAATAACAGAGAAGGTCTCGATATACCCTCGATAACCTCCTCACAACATTAAGGCCTCCCCTTCGCCAGCACTGGGGGCGCGGCCAAAGGGGACGTAGTCCTTCAGAACTTGAGTAAGGCATCAGGTGCCCACCAGTGGGGGGCCATACTATGCCCTACCACCGGGCCAGGTCACCCTTACCCCGAGGAACCAGCGCCTCGCCTGCCATACCCTGCAATGCGTTAAGCGTGACTCCCCCATCTCTTAAGGAGATGCCTCCTACAAACAACTTATTCTACTTCACAACCGATACTGGACCCCTGCCACCAGGAGCCGCACCTAACATGCGGGTCTGGCCCCCACACCTAACTCATAACTTCTAACAGTCTAGCTTGTAGGACTTGCAAATACAAAATATTACCGGCCTGGGACAGGTGGACACCATCCGCCCTAAATAATTCTATCTTTCTATGTGAAATTTCCCCATGTCTAATTGTGTCCCCTCCAATTCCCCTCCATCACTTCCCAATTTCCCTATTCACTGTCTTTCTAGTTTTATCTCTTCTTCGGTGGTACTCTATCCCTCCGCTTAACCCTTTCTACTAATTCGGTCCAAATCACCCTACCACTTCCTAGCATTTCTTTCGCTACCCAAAGATCCCGCTTCATGTCCTTAATTAATTGTACCCCCTTTTTCCCCGGCAAATCGTTCTCCCCTAGGTGAACCACCATTATGTCCGGCCTACCCCATTTTATGTGCGATGCAAGGCTCGGGATGAACTGTTGCCATCGCATCCCACTCTGCCCAAACCATTTGATCATTGCCACTTGTGACAGACCCAGCTGGGTTCCTAGGCCGCTGCTCCACGCCGCCTTTGCTGCCCAACGCACTAGACTATGTTCCGTAATCCAGATAATCATTCTGTGACCCAGGACAGGATCTGTCAAAGAAAGACAAATTAGTTCATTGTGTACCACCGGCTGGGTCCCCTCGCACATATGTGCGGTAAGCCCTAGACCACCGCCTCCCAATCCTCTGTATCTCCCTGGTGTTCATGCCCATCTGAGCTGCAAAGGAGGTTGCTCCAATTCTAAATGAATGGGATCCATACTCCTTGACTGGCAAGCCAATCCTAGTAAGTACTGGCCGGAGGACGGCAAGAAATTGGTACCTGGTAACTGGTGCCCCACCCTGGTGACAAAAGAAAGGGCCAGCCACCTTCAGGTGAATTTCTTTATAAAGCTGGACCGCCCAAACCGGGCAGATAGCCCTGTCTCCTGCTCTAGCCAGCCTCACAATCAGCCCATGTCCCCTCTGATCTGTCTTTGATCTCCTTAGGCGTATAGCTAGCTCCTGATCCCCGAGTATAACATCCTGCCTTGCCACCAGCGCCCTATCTTACTTATCCCTAACTGATTCAACTACCAACTCGCTAACCCTGAAAGCCCCCCAAAATGCCACTTTAAACAGTGTCGCAAACATATTTGTTTCAAACTCATCAAAACACACAAACGGTAATGAACCAACGATTCTGCCTAACAACTGCGGTGTAATGGGGAGCCTCGAATCACTAATGGGTGGCTGCTCGCGGGACCATGCCTCGATTAACTTGCGGGCAAAGAAACCCCTTACTGGCGTTGGGTGGCGCGCCAACTGACTCATAAAACCAATTGCTGCTAACTTCCCAGCAATTGTTCTTGCCGCTAATCCCTCTCCCATAAGGGCCATAGCAAACTGTAAAACTTGCGCTTCGGGGCTGGGGAAACCCAAGCTCCATTCATGCTGGGCCCTGAAATGTTGAAATGCCCAAAAGACACCAGCATATGCTGTTCTGGTGCGAGGTGCCAGCGAAGCCTGCACCGTTGTGTAGAGCTCTATGATCCAAGGCTCCACAGGTATTGCGGTACGGGCTCCAGGTTCAGGTCGGCATGAGGTGCCAATGCGCGGAAACGCTCCATCTGGAACCGAGAAAGAGCATCAGCAATCTCATTCTCGAGTCCCGGAACATGCTTGGCGTGGAATAAGATGTGCTGTAGGCAAACGAGAACCAATGCCCTCACCAATGTCATTACCCATCGCGAGCGGGACGACAGTGTGTTAACAACATGCACTACTGCCTGGTTGTCACACCAAAACAGTATTGCCTTGTCTGCCCACTGCTCGGACCAGAGGTGCACTGCCACTACTATTGGAAATAACTCCAACAATGTGAGGTCCCTAGTTATGCCATCCACCTGCCATTCCTGCGGCCACCTGGCTGCGCACCACCTGCCATTGAAGTACAGTCCAAACCCGTGCACCCCCGATGCATCTGAGTGCATCTCAAGATCTGTTGCCAACAGGAGCTGCTCCCTCCACATGCTCACCCCATTGTACCGAAGTAAAAATTTGTGCCACACTCCCAAATCCAATTTCATGTCCTGCATAACCCTAATGTGGTAACGGATTGCCCACCAGTTTGCTGTACAGCCGGGACATAAATGCTCTGCCTGGTGCTATCACCCTACATGCAAAGTTCAAGCTGCCCACCAATGACTGCAGCTGCTTAATCGTGATCTTGGCTATTCCCATACACTCCTCCAATTTGCTAATCACTGCCTTCAATTTGTCCAACGGCAGCCGGGATACTCCCGCCACCGTGTCCAACTCAATGCCTAGGTATGTCAAAGTTGTACTCGGCCCTTCTGTCTTCTCAACCGCCAAAGGAATGCCTAAGTGCTGGGCAACACTCTGAAAGACCCCCACCAGGTTAGCACATTGTTACGACCCCGCCCGCCTGACGAAGAGAAAGTCATCAAGATATTTCGTGATGTCCCCTCCTTCTGCTGCGCGGCGCACGACCCATTCGACCAGGGAGTTGAAACGCTCAAATGCAGAGCATGAAATCGAGCATCCCATGGGCATGGCCTTGTCGTAATAGTACCCTCCTTGAAAATGGAAACCTAGCAGGGGAAAACTGGCAGGGTGCACAGGCAACAGGCGAAATGCTGATTTTACATCACACTTCACAAGCAAAGCTCTGCTGCCGAATTTCCTAACCAGTGCAACCGCTGTATCAAAAGTCGCATAATGTATTGACACCAGGTCCCTTGGAATCCCGTCATTGACCGACCGACTCCGAGGATAAGACAAATGATGAATTAGGCGATACTGACCCTGAGCCTTTTTTGGCATCACACCCAACGGGGAGAAGATCATGCCAGGCAATGGGGGGGTTGCAAATGGACCAGCCACCCGCCCCTCGGCTACTTCCTTAGCGATCTTGTCGGCAACAATTTCCTCCATACCTAACACTGATTTCAGGTTGGGGGCTACCCTGCCTGGCTGCACGTCGGCTGCCGGTATAATGAACCCGTTCGTGAAACCCCGCACAACATACTGCACTTCCTGCTGGTTGGGAAGCGCCAGCAGAGCAACCCTCAGTCTCTCTGTTTTAATTGGTGATGGGGCCTTTTCCCACAGGCCCCGTGCCCCCAGATCCTTGTACCCCTGGGCCCTTTGCCTTATTCCCCGGCTTGTGCCTGGTGCAGGCGGACGCAGCATGAAATCCCCCACAGGAGGAGCAGGTATGCCGAAACCTGCACGCCGGCGGGCACATTTCCCGAAACGATCAAATTCCCAGTATCGTCCCGCGCTCCCTGCTGCCGCCTGCCTCCCCCAGGCCTTTGCCGGGTCATTTATAGGGGCCACCCCTCCTCTTGCCAAACGGTGGCCGCTGTCTGCCTTTGGTGCCCCCCCCCCGCATTGCTCATGCAATTTAACCAAAGGTCATGTGCATGAGTGTCCCATTGGAGACCTGGTGTAAAATCTACCTGATGCTGGAATGCCTCATTATATCTTAATCAGGCGCCGGGGGGCCTGATCTCATAGGCCCTTTGGATAATTTCCCCGTATTTCAAAAGGTTAGCTCCTTTATCAGGGAACATTTCCAGCAGCACTCCATGGCAGATTGCATACGCTGTCGTCCAATTGGCCCAATTCCGATCAGCCTTGGGTTGCTTGCATGTCTCCCTGTCCTTTTTGTCTTCCTCTTCCCCTTGATCCACTATTGGATCACTAAATAACAGAGCAAAGAGGTCGACATACTCGCCTCTCCATATCTTCTCCCTCGTGGCGGGCAGCAAATGTTCCCCAATAGGTGAAGATAAACTGGCGTACATGCCCCCGAGCGGGGCAGGGGGACACCCCCCCAACATGGGATGAACCACCTGACTCCCCCCCAGGGGCCCACATCTGCAATGCGTGCTGGGGCTGGTATTGCCCCCGCGCCACCATCCCAGCCGCTGCCTGCTGACCTGACTGTTCCTGTCCTTGCCCCACACCAGCTCTTACTTTCGCGCTGTCAGCGAGGGTTGCTAGGCAACCCTCACCGACAGCTTCTCCCCGCGGCCAGCTAGCTGGGAAGCTGCAGCGCAGCCTCCAGCCCCTGCCTCCTCCTGCCCTCCTTTCTTTTGGAGAGTGGGGGGCCGCAACAATGGCCCCACCGCCACGATGGCAGCTTAGGGCAAATCTCAGAAGACTGTTGTGCCTGCACAAAGATCTTTTTAATGACTTGAAAACCAAAAGGCAAACATACAAAAAGTGGAAAGAAGGTCATATTACTAAGGATGAGTGTATAGGAATAGCGCAAGCATGCTAGGACAATCAGAAAGGCAAAGGCACAAAATGAGGTGCAGCTAGCAAGGGATGTTAGGAACAACTGGAAGGGGTTCTATGTTGCAAGCAAAAGGAAGATAAGAATCTGTGGGCCCACTGCTCAGTGCAAAAGGAGAGAGACTTCTAGATGATTCAAGGAGGCTGAATTGCTCTATACCTATGTTGCACCAGTCTTTTCAAAAAAAGTAAGCTGTGATGAGATAGCTAGCAAAGCTGAAATAAACATGAATGGGGAGGAGGCCCAGGGCAAGATAATTAGGGAGTTGCACCTCAGAGAATACCTGCCCAATTTGAATGAATTTAAGTCAGCAGGGCCCAATGACATATGAACCTAAGACACCTGACGAGCTAGCTGGCAAAATCTCTAGGCCGCTAGTTGGAGTATTTGAGAGCTCGTGGAGAAATGATGAGGTTCAAGAGAACTGGAGAAGAGCAAACATAATGTCTGTCTTTAAGAAAAGGAAAGATCATCGAATACCCAAGGAATTATTGACTGGCTAGCCTGACTTAAACACCTGGAAAGATATTAGAGGAAATCATACAAAAGTTGATCTGAAAGTACCTAGAGGGAAATGGGGTAATTGCTAGTAGCTAATATGGCTTTTCTAAGAAGAAATCATTGATAAGGTAACCAGTTTCGTAGATAGGGGGAATGCAGTAGACATATATCTTGATTTAGCAAGTCTTCTGAGTTAATTACACACAGCATTCCCCTAAGCAAAGAGGGAGAAATACAGGCTAGAAAGAACTACCATAAAATGTGTACAGAACTGTTTGAAAAACAGTTTGAAAAACAGTTTGAACTGTTTGAAAAACAGATATTCAAGCAGTAATAATTAATGGACCAATTTCAAACTGGGAAGAGGTATCAGGTGATGGGTCAATCCTGAGTTCAGTACCATTCAACATCTTAATCAGTGATAAAAATCTCTTTTGGTTAGGAAAGACGTTAAGGCGGTTACAAATTAAATCATGCACTAAAAAGGCATGGAGATTGTACGTCAAGGCTCACTCCTTAACTTCCGTGCCATGTAAGCTGTACAGTCTCACATATTGTACTCATTTACAAATTAGGCTCCAGACTTTGCCTTGGTCTTTCAGTTCCAATCCTCTTCTTCTTCAGGTTGGGAGCAACACTGAAGCTGGGGACAGAAGCGGGTGGCCTGCCCCCCTCACCTCCTCCTTTACCTGTGTCCTTTAATTTGGGTTGGGGATCCCAGTCCAAGAGAACTGTGGGGGCCTGTCTCCCAGGCCCCTGTGGTGTAAACTACTAGGTCCTAAGGCTTTACTAGGTCCACAGGGGGCCCCCGACTGTGCTGATGCTCTTAAATGCAAGATCGGTGGGGAATAAGGCAACAGCTGTCCAGGAGGTAATCCTGGACTATGCCGCCGATCTCGTATGTATCATGGAAACCTGGCTGGACAATGAGTCGGGGCCTATTCTGGCTGACCTTGTTCTGACTGGGTATTCCGTGCAGCATCAGCTGCATTCGGAGGGATGGGAGAGTGGTGTAGTCATGATTTACAAGGAGGGTTGGACTGTGAGGAGGTATCCGGTGCAATCCATATCAGGTATTGAGGATCTTCACCTTGTGTTTGATTTGGTGGGTGACAGTTTGGGAGTGCTGCTTGTATACCGGGCACCTACCTGTGCAGCAGCTTCCCTACATCCTTTGGCAGAAGTGGTGTTGGGAGTGGTGTTGCAGTCCCCAAAGTCAGTAGTCTTGGGGGACTTCAACATTCACACTGATGCTGACCTTGTGGGAGCGGAGCATGGGTTCATGGCTGCCATGGCAACCATGGACCTGTCTCAGAGAGTTATCGGCCTGACACACCAGAGGGGACATACCTTGGACCTTGTGTTTTGCACCGGCCTTGAGGCAGGTGCTCCGTTAGTGGGGGAGTTATCAGCTGTACCCTTGTCATGGACCGACCATTACCTCCTTCAGGCCTCATTCCTGGCGCATGTTTGCCCCCGAAAAGGTGCAGAACCAATTTCGGATGGTTCACCCCTGGAGGCTGATGGAACCTGATCGGTTCTGGAAGGCTCTGGGTGAGTTTCCCTCTGACCTTGATGACTGTTCCATCGATGACCTTGTCGTGTTATGGAATACCTTGCTGATGGAGGCCACTGCTCGGACAGTTCCTAGGCGTCCGCTGTCCAGGCGATGGCCCCGCAGGCCTCCTTGGTTCTCTGAGTAACTGCAGGAGCTGAAGCGAGAAGGGCGGCGGTTGGCGCAACGGTAGCGTCGTTCGTGTGTTGAAACCAACAGATTGCATTATAGAGCCAGTTTACGGACCTATGCCATAGCTATGTGGGCAGCAAAAAAGGAGTGTTTTGCTACCCTCATAGCATCCGCTAAATCCCATCCAGCAGAGCTTTTCCAGGTGGTGCGGGGGCTGGTCAGTCCGGCCTCCCTCCACCTTGAAGTGGAGTAATCTACTGCTCGCTGTGACATGTTTGTGGATTATTTCATGGATAAAATCACTCGGATTCACCACAACTTTGATGCCGCAATTAATACATATTGGGAACTGGAGGTTATGGAAGTCTCGTCTTGTCCAGTTTTGTGGGATCAATTTCAGTCTATGGGTGTTTTCAGACGTTACAGGGCCGCTTGGCCCCATACCAAAAACAACCCATTCATTCCCCGCCGGGGTCACCCCGTCACGCCATATCAGACGTGCCGGGGGGATCCCAGCGGAGAATCTGGGAGGGGGCAGGGCCGCGTGGCGCAACGTGTGGCCGCATGGCCCCGCCCCTCCACGCACCCCGCTGCCCACCATCCGGGGAGACGGGCGGGCGGCGGGGCCAATGCGGCCGCCACGTCGGTCCAGATTCGCCACGGCCCGGGATCCCGCCGGGGATCCCAGGCCGTGGCAACCGGCCAGACGTTACTTTTTTTTGGTCCCCGCTGGGGATCTTTTTGACCACGCTTCCTGGGACATTCCCCCGGCTAGCCCGGGAAGCATGGTTCAAATTGACCCCATGTGTGGATTGACCGTGGCGAACATCTGGCGGCCGCCAAACAGACGTTCGAGTCACAGTGACCACAGGTGGGTATTCACCGTGGTTCACTGTGATCTCGTAAAGTCTGAAAATACCCAATGACACCCGCCGATGTGGTTGGTGTTCATGGGGCTGTTAGGGCCACATCTTGTGAATTAGATACTTGCCCGTCCTGGCTGATTAAATCTTGCTGGGAGACAATGGGACTATTGCTGGCTGGGGTGGTCAAAGCCTCCCTTCGGGAGGGCAGAGTGCTGGGCTGTCTCAAAGAGGTAGTGGTTCGGCCTCTGCTCAAGAAACCATCGCTTGATGTTGGTGCCCTTGCCAGCTATCGACCTGTCTCTAACCTTCCCTTTTGGGGCCTTTTTAGGGAAGGTTGTTGAACGGGTAGTGGCTCAGCAGCTGCAGGGACATCTTGACCACGTCGGTTATCTGGACCCCTCTCAGTCAGGATTTTGTCCGGGGTATGGCACCGAGACTGCACTTGTGGCTTTGGTGGATGATCTGCGCTGGAAAATGGACCGGTGTTGTTTGACCCTGTTAGTTCTATTAGATCTTTCGGCTGCATTTGATACAGTTGATCACGAGATGTTGGTGACTCACCTGCGGGACAGTGCAGGGGTGGGCAGGACTGTTCTTTAATGGTTCTGCTCTTTCCTGACCGGAAGAACGCAGTGAGTGGTTCTTGGGGAGGTTTTTTCATCACACTGAGACCTCTTGTGTGGAGACCCGCAGAGTTTGGTTTTGTCCCCTCTCCTGTTCAACGTATACATGCAGTCACTCGGTGATGTGATCAGGAGGTTCGGCATGCGGTGTCATCAATATGCTGATGACTCTGAGCTGTATCTCTCTTTTTCAACAGACCCAGGCCCTTCAGTCTCGGTGCTTACTCGGTATTTGACGGTTGTGGGGGACTGGATGAGGACTAACTGACTGAAGTTAAATCCCGACAAGATGGAGGTGATGTTGGTAGATAAGGTGCTGGAGATGGTGGCCCCCATTATTGGTGGGGTCTGCCTTCCATTGGTATCCCAGGTATGGAGTCTGGAGGTGCTCTTTGACACACAGCTCTGGCTGGACATCCAGGTGGAGGCTGTGGCGAGGAGTGCCTTTCGCCAATTACATCTGGTGCGACGACTTCGGCCATTTGTTTCAGGCTCTGACCTGGCCACCATCATCCATGCTTTCATCACCTCTAGATTGGATTATTGTAACTCGCTCTACGTGGGGCTACCCATGGTGATGGCTCGAAAACTACAGCTGGTGAAGAATGTGGAGGCCCGTCTTCTGGTAGCACTGGGCCACCGGGAGCACATTACACCAGTGCTCCGCTCTCTGCACTGGCTGCCTGTGGTTTTCCTGACCCGATTCAAGGAGTTGGTTTTGGCCTATAAAGCCCTAAACGGCCTAGGCCCTTCCTATCTGCAGGACTGCCTCACTCCCTGGGTGTTGGACCGACCCCTGCAGTCATTGGGGGGCACCCTGATTGAGGTCCTCCAAGTCTTCCAGGGGGCCATGCAGGGGAGGGCGTTCTTGGTGGCAGCTCCATGACTGTGGAACTCCCTTCCGGTGGAGGCCTGGTTGGCCCCGGATCTCCCCTCTTTTCAGAGAAGTTGTAAGACCTGGTTGTTCCACCAGGTATTTGGCGTGGGAGATGGGTGAGGGGGCGGGTTGTTGGGTAGGGGCCATTTTTCTTTTAGTTCTTTTAAATCATTGTTTTAATGTTGTTTTAAAGTTTTGTGAATTGTAAGCTGTCTGTGATAGGAGGGGCAGGGTAGCAAAATGTAATAAATAAATAAATAAATAAATTTAACAGAGAACCCAGGAGTCATGGCTTACAGCCTCCTCCAACCCACTGTAACCCAGTAGCCCCCACTCCCCTCACAGACAACCCAAGCGTTCTAGTGGACTCAGGACTTGAAGAAGCTCCCAGCCTCCTCTGCTCTCCCCTGTTCTCAATCCTGTAACAGATAACCCAGGAGTCCTGACTCCAAACCCCTCTCTAACCCACTAGCACCCACTTCTCTCAAAGAGAACCCAAGACTTCTTCAAAACATACTGAGGTGTATGTTTGATACGGAGCAGGAGTAAGGATGTTTGTGAAGAATACAAGAGAAACCATGACAGGAGGTGAAATTATCGGAATAGAGAGATTACACTGAGTGGAACAACAAGGAGGCAGCTATGGGAAGTTGGTGAAATGATAGCACTGCTCCCCATAGTATCCAATCACTGTTCCAAATGAATTACTTTACTCAGAAACCTTCCTGTTCTAAGTATTTGAAATTCCTTCTGTCATTCCACCCACTTCCTTGATGGTGCAACTTATCCCTATTCCTCCCTGTAATTGTCCAGTAACTGTCCCTGGAGTCTTCCTTATTATTCCACACCCTGTGGCCTCCCTCCCCAACCCCACTCCCAAAGAGGCAGCTTTGTTGTATTATTTCACAGCTACTTTGTGGGACCTGTGAATGACAATATCTTTTATTTCAAATTTGGCATTGTAGTTTCCTCTATTTCTTCCATTGGGCATTCCATTATATTAATTTTGTTATCTTCCAGAACTTTAAATTCTTTGTAAACATTTACACAGCACTGTCCCCAGCTCCAGTGGGGACCAGTGGGTTATGAGGGAGGGCTGTGAGCAATTACTCAGCTGTTCCATTCTCCCCCACCCAAATGAAAGGATACAGGGAAAGGAGGGGGTGATGGGATAGGTCACCCCATTCTGTCCCCAGCTCCAGTATTGTCCCCAACCTGCAGAAGAAGAGGATTGGGACTGAAAGACCAAGGCAAAGCGTGGAGCCTAATTTGGAAGCAAGCACAATATGTGAGAGCGTACAACATCTTTACTGCTTACATGGCACGGAAGTTAAGGCGTGAACCTTAATTTACAATTTCCATGCTTCTTAGTGCATGATTAAATTTTTAACCACCTTAACTTCTCTCCTAACCCAAAATGTTTTTTTTATCATTGAATTTCCATGGTTTGTTAGGAATACAATGCAATGCGGAAATTTCCTCCTGCTGGCACACTGTAATGCTGAGCAATGCAACCATTTTGCCAAAGTAAACATAAGGAAATGTACCCAATGTATATGTGTATGTGTGTAAAGAAGAATTGGATTCAGAAACAGATTTTGTTGGTTACAGAAACTTTCCAGGCAGCATTGTCTCAGTGATGCAGACAGAGATGATTTGGAGCATTAGTTGGGAGTAATGCACTTTTTTGAGGTTAGAGTCATAGAGTCTGGCTATCATGCATTAATTCAGTTTAATTTAGTTGGAAGGATACTGAATAATAAAACAATAACTAAGGTTTTGGGTTTTTAAAAGGCAGCTTTTGGGAAATTAAGGAAACTAATAATTAGGGAATTAAATGGGACTGAGGAAATTCTGAGCCATAATGTGGAGGATGGCTGGAATTTCTTCAAGTCCAAGGTTCAGAGGATTTCTGAAATTTGCATACCTAGAAAGGGGAAATATCTCATAGGAAGACATTCTAGACTCAATTGGTTGAATAATGATATCAAACAGGATATCAAGAATAAGCAGAGAGCCTATAGGGAGTGGGAAAATGGGCTGATTAGTAAAGAAAAGTACCTCCATGAGGTTCTTTTTTTATTTTATTTATTTATTTTAAAAGCTTGATACCCTGCTCCGTCCCACCTGGTGGAGATGGGTGTTGCCTAGGAGCAAACACTCACCAACACCCACCGAAAGTGGCGTTTACACAGATGCCCCCCACCCAGGGAAATGCTCCCCACCCACCAGCCAACACCCATATCCACTCAGAGGAACTGGGTGGAGGCATCATGTGTGCACAGGGCCCATGGTGATTGGCTGCAGTGGTGCCCTGCAACATGTATAATAAAATGTAANGGAACTGGGTGGAGGCATCATGTGTGCACAGGGCCCATGGTGATTGGCTGCAGTGGTGCCCTGCAACATGTATAATAAAATGTAACCCCCATTTTATGGTCTGCCCTACCCCACCACACACCCGTCTGAACACCAAGCGGGTGTGTGTATCAGTGTAAAAACAGCCTATGACTCTATAACATACACCCTCTAATAACTGAGGAGAGCCCTGCAATAAAAGTGGTTGCCAGTCCAGGAGTAAAGTGCCCCCAAACTCCACTTCAAATGCATAGCTAGAATTCCTTTGGAACTCCCACCTGCCTTAGGTAATAGAGCGGTTACTGTGACTCTATAAGTATTTGTATAAAGGAATGGATAATATACTTATTGAATTTGCTGATGATGCAAAATTGGAAAGTATTGCAAGCATTTTAGAGTTTAGGATTAAAATTCAAAATTATCTTGATAAATTGGGAGATCTGGACTGAAAAGAATAAAATGAAGTTCAGCAAAGTGAAATGTAAAGTGTTATGTATAGAAAAGAAAAACATAACACACAAATATGAGATGGGAGATAACTGACTAGGCATCAGCACTGTTGAGAAGGATTTGGGGGGTTACAATAGATCACAAACATGAGCCAACAGAGTGACGCCATTACAAAAAAGGTCAAACCGTTTTGGGTTTTATTAACAGAAGCATTGTATCCAAGACTCAGGAAGTTGTAGTATATCTATACTCCACACTGGTTAGACCTCTCTCAGAGTAATGTGTTCTCTATTGCCATTGAGGATAGGGCAAGAAGCGATGGGTTTAAATTACAGGAAGGTTTTTAGGTTAAAAATTAGAACAGAATTCCTAACAGAGCAGTTCAACAGTGGAACAAGCTGGATTGGGAGGATGTGTAATCTCCATCCCTGGAGGCTGTCAAGAAAAGACTGGACAGGCATCTGTCAGGGATAATTTTGGTATAGGATACCTCGTCTCAGGGTACGGGGTTGGACTACATGATTCTTGAGCTCCCTTCCAGCTCTTCAGTTCTGTGATTCTATAAACAACATAAAGACTTTCTTTGCTCTCAGATCACTTCTAGACATGTTGAAGTGCACATGGTTTCATCAGAAGGTGGGGTGTGGTTGTAAAGATTGAACACACACTGAGGCTTTCCTGTTAACTGAAATGTATTGTGGCATAGGTTGAACTTCTTATTGAATTCTTCAAGCCCAAGAGGATGAGATACTCATGGCTTGGGAAGCTTTAGATTAATGATAATTAGTGGGTGTCAACCATGCTGTTTTGGTATGAATGGATTAATAACCAAAATGTAAAAGGTTCTGGGATCAAGAACTTGGGACTGTGTCCATTTATAGTAATACTATACGCTTTAGCAATTGTATAGCACTGCCAGTATATTAAAAGTATTGAATTTCATTTATATCACACACTCTGAAGAAAGGGTAAAAGTAAGGTTAAATTGGCAGCAAATAGCATATATAATACAGCTCTAGCTGTTTACATGGATTTTAGGGATTTTTTAAAAAAAAGCATAGAATTTTTTGTGATCTCATCAGCTGTTTGAAATATGTTTTTCTACTGATACGGACCTTCAAAGACATAAGGTAAAAACAAAGACAATGCTGACCCACGTTGGCCTATATTGGCCCGCTGTGGCCTGGGACTCACCCACATCATGTGTGGTCCCACGCTACCAGACGTGGGCCGGCAACTGTCCCGAGGTAGGTAGGTGGTTGGCCCAGGATGTGTCCTTGGGAAAACCCCTGAGGCACAACCTGGGCCAAGGAGGCTGGCTGGCTGCCCACATGTGTGTTGCAGTTCTCTCTACCCAGGTCGTGCAGGCAGTGAGGCGGCTTTCCCGGCAGCAGGCACGTTTGTTTCATACAGCTCACTGACACGGAGAGTGGCGGCTGCAGTTTTCTGCCTTGGGCTGGAGAGCCACCTCACTGCCTGCATGTTTGTTTTTAACCTTAATGGAAGTCACTTGACTTGTGGCCCTTTTGACTGGAGTTGATTTTCTATTAGAGAAATAAACCATCTATTACATATATTCAATTATTTGTTTTGCTTTTTTGTAAAACATTTTAAATCTTAATAACTAAGGTCATTTTTACACAGACTGCCCCCCGCCGCTCGGTATTTGGGCAGATGTGTGGCGGGGGGGGGGAGCAGTCTGTGTATATGGCCGCTGGTGGGTGGGGGGATGGGTGTGCGGCGGGTGTGCGCCTGTGTAAACACCACAGGCAGTGGGTGTTTGTGCGTGTGTGCTTCTGCCGCACACCAACCAACACCCGCCACACACCTACCCACACCCACCTCCACCCACGGAGCCGTTCAACAGAACGGAGGATGCTCCGTGGGTGGAGGTGGGTGAGTGTCTGTGTAAACGGGCACGCGCACACCTATACCCGCTGTGCCAAAACACCCACCCCCACCCACCCCGGTCAGTGTAAAAACAGCCAAAACCATACAATCTGATGGCGTGAGTAGGGGATGGGATTCAGGATTCCTGGTTGCTATTCCTAAATCTGCCACAAACTCATCTGAGGCTCTGGGCAATTTGCAGTGCCTAGCACACCAGTTCCTGCCCATCTCAAATGGGCTAATAAAACCCAATTGAAAGATTTAACTAATGTTCATAAATCAGCTAGAGGTGCTTGGGACTGATTTTTCATAAGTAAATACATCAGTTATAAAAGTAAAGTTGTGAAAGGAAGTCTCAGATTGTGATAAATTGTGGGCTCAACACCTGTAGCAACATAGGCTGTTACTTTATGAATTTTTGTAAAAATAGAGCCAAAACCATTTTCTACAATAGCTATAACACACTCCATGCAGCTTATTAATGTACGTTTCCCTCACTTCATGGGTGGTTCAAGTCATTCACCATATGCAAATGGATTGGACATCATTATGTATAGCAAGAATATCCAGAGTTACAATATATAATACCATCACCAAGGCTAAAAGCAATCTCTTACTGTTAAAGGTTGGAATTAAACCTTCATGGACAATGTATTTTCCTATATCTGCCTATGCTGGGGCTTTTTCCCTGTCCTTTGAAACATCTGGAATTGGCCACAATTGGAGACAGAATACATGAACTATGTCTTATCCATTATTACACTTCTGTGTTACCATGTGCGGAAATTCATGAATCTGACAGGGTGGATGAATATTTTCACAAGACCTAGTTGTTTGTCAGAATATAGAATAGTGAATAATATGACCCACACATGCTAGCACTTCAGCACTTTGTGAAATTAATTTGCAAATCAGAAGCTAGTTCCTCGGAATATGCAGTGGGCATAACTCAATTGACTTCACTTCCCTCCCATTCTCTCCAACCCCCTTTAACTACATGTCCTGATGTTGATAGTGAGTTCAGCTGTGCCAGAAATCTAATCCTTCATAGGTACCGCCATATCTATCATTACTGAATCATCGGAGGGCTGTTCCCTTAGGAACAACGTTAGAAAACATGATACACTGCACTTAATGAGGACTTCTCCCAGGGAACTTGATTGAAGTCCAATGATATTTAATGGTAATGACCACTGCGTAATGTGGGAGGGTAATTTTCCTGAATTGAGATGAGGCACTTCAGCTAAAGTATTAGCCTCCTGTTGACTGGGAATTCTATTTACTCCTGGACCATCCTGACTTCTCTACAGTGCTGCCATGGCACAGAAACTGTATGAGTGGCAAAATAGTATACCTCCCTGGAACAACTATTTTAGAAACACTGAAAGAGAAGTGCCAGTCCTTTGCACTTTGCAAGAAATTACAACATGAGTGCACTCTGCCATGGTTTTTTCTTCTCTGTACTCCAGAAGAGGGTGAAAAGAACAAGAGAAAGGCATTTACTCATATGCCTCAGAAGAGGTGGAGGATTTTTTCCTGGATCTGATCATGTCTTCGGGACTCATTCCTGCTCCAAGATAGACTGGATCATTTTAGTTCTATACATATGAGGAAAGCTCATCATGATTAAGAATTTATCTGCTGGGAGCCTGATCATACAACCTTTCTAAGACCTTAATCTGAGGACATCTTTTGTGCCTTATTGGAGTTCACCGCAGGATATGGATTCAAAAGTATGATCCTGCAATGTAGCTCTAATCTCATAAAACTTTAAAGTATGTGCTTAACTTCAAACACTGAATTAGTCCCACTGAAGTTAAAGGAAACGCTAACAGAGACGGTTTCCAGGACTGGTCTAAGATTTTTCTAAACATATTCAGCTCATGACTTCTCACACTGTGCAGCAAGTGTCCATTCATGTATTCCTCCCTCAGTCAGAACTGCCATTGACATCACTGGGATTCTTATGCAAATGAAGACAGCAGGATGAGATTTGCTATGTATGTGTTGTTTTTTTTATTTCCATCCAGGTGGAAAATAATAAATAATAAACTCCACATAATAGTTATTCTTTGGCAAAGTTAAAATAACATGGTATTGTAACTGCACAGTTACAGGGAAAGTACATCAGGAATTTAATATTGTTTCCAGATGTAAAATGTCATAAAGAATTTTTTCCACAGTTGGAATAGTAACAGGAATTTTTAGAGATCATTTACACAGTGATGAGATATGTTGCATGTACAGAATGTGTGTGTACAGATACAAATGTGTACATATGTGCATGACATGGGTACAAATCCAATACATGCAAAGTAAACACAACGTGTGTGTGTGTGTGCGCGCGTGCAAAAGTAATTGAGTCCAGCCCCATTGTTGGTGCAGGCTTAGATATGGATACAAAGTGAACTTGTGTTACTATATATGAATACAGAGCATGTTTGTTTGTATATGGAAGGGAGTAATTCTGTGGAAACATTTCTCTGAAGGTTGTGAAACACTGATATTGGCTAGTTTTTCCTTACAACACACCTTTTTGTAGGTTTGGAAACCACCTTCTCTTCTCCCCAAACTCCCAACAGAAATATGTCCCCTTCTGACAAAGGCACTGAATAAAGTGAAGAGCCTCCATTTCAGATATCCGGATCTGGCATCCAAGACTTAAATCTTGGGACCATTGATCAAAACATCTCAAACTGTTCTCAGGTATCAGGAGGATTTGTGGAACCAATGCTCTCTATGGTAGCCAGGTAAAGTAAATCTAGCACGTTGTGCCTGGAACCAAATATGATATCAGTGGAGTATATGGAGCTCAGGTATCTTAAGCAAGGAGATCGCCGATGTGTTGTTCAGTATTTGAAACCTTAACATAGTCTTGAAGCTGAACACAATACAATAGCCCTTTGAAGAAATGAGAATAGCATAGAACCATGTTGTCCAAACCTGGCAAAAAGTTGCAGTCATCAGACTGACAACAGGGAGAACAAAGGCATAGTGTTGTTACATATAATAATTCCATAGGAAGTAAGTCCAAAGGAACCCTCTACTTTTAGAACACTTTGACAGTCTCTCTAAAAAGGACATGGACAGTTTGGACACACCCTCAACTGCTTCTTCTAGAAATACTCTACCATCCACAATCATTGCCTCTGTTTTGTCTGTATTACTTCCACTAGTTTCTTTTTTTAGAAGCCCCAGTTCTGTGTTGAGCTCACTACAGCCATTTTCAATACGACTGAAACTACAGTTGCGGGGGCCAGATAGCATCAACATTTTGGTTGCATTGGAAACTTCTATTTCCTAGGTAATCAGTGCAAACCTAGCCCAGGTCTTTAGTAACCAAAACTGTTCCAAACTGGAAGTGTTTGATAGCTGATGTGCACAACTAATATGGACAACATTTCATGAAAACCACAAAAGCATTTAGCAGTTTCAAGTGATTTTCATGGAAAAGCCATGAACTGCACGGGTATAAAGGCTAAACCATCATCTCACCCTTAGAACTTATCACAACAGAGCAGGAATCAAACACATTGGTATGGCAGTACAAACTACTTGCCTCTGCTGTATCTGCTCTGTGGGTAAATTAAAGGACTTAAATCATCAGGGATATTAGTCCAACACCTTTCACCAGCACTAAGCACACTTAAAGAAAACAAAAGCTTGCCGTGTTTTATGATCTTAAGAGAGCAAGTGTTATTGATGGACATGTGATCAGAAGGGGATTGGCAAAAATTGCATATAAATGGTTAACAAGGTAATGGTAAGAAATGTTGACCTTGATTTGTTTAGCTAAGATGTAAAGATTTTTGAAGGTCAAAGGTGTCCTTGTGTAGTGTTTTGGAGTCTAACTGTGTCTGACCCTCTAACATTAAGCTGCTGTGGCCTGCAGTTTTGAAGAGTGAAGCAAACCAGGGGGAAAGGGGAAGGGGGAGAGAACAGGAAATGGAGTGAGGTGTTTCAGGAAGTTGTCAGGAGTTGACTGATTGATTCCAGATGGAAAGGGTCACCCTCCATGACCCAGGAAATACTCACTGGGGGAAAACAGTTGGCTTGTGAAAGGGGAGGACCTGGGAGTTGGAGACTATGGTGGAATGCACATTCCACTTCCTTTATTCTTAAAAACATTGAGTTTTAATTCTTCAGTATAAAACAAGCTGATTATCATCTTTAGGTGAGTCAGAATGAATGAAGCTAAATCTCAGTTGCCAATAACTTTGCAACCATAATCTAAAACATTTGTAGTTTGTAACATGGAGAAAAATAATCTAAAGCATTAGTAGAGCAGACTCTGGAGTATATTCTGAGTTACTGAAATGCGAAGACTAGTCCAAACTCTAACCAAAACTCAAAGTTCAGTTCCATGTTCCAGCCCTTGTGTCTTGGTCTCCACTTAGGACTTCATTTAATTTTTTCCCATTAGGCTTTGGTACAATGAAATTTGATTTTAGGTCCCCCCCCTCTTGCAAGGTGTTGAGTGGTGAGCAACTTGTGGGAGGGAAAAGAGGGTGATAGACTGAGCTCTGCACGTAGAAAGATTTTGGAATGTCAACAGTTCCCTCCTACTCAGGGAGATAAAGTTGCTAAGTGCCTACTAGGATTCCGGGGTGGAGGGGTAGTGTGTGCGTGTGTGTCTGTCTCTCTAGAAATGTACACTTGTGTTTCAGCGATATTTAGAACATTGTAAATAGAACATGAATGATAATAAAATACACTTCTACTTGTGCATATACATATGTGTGTGTGTGCACTTGTGTTTGCATATAGGTGTACCTATGCACACATTCATACACACGTGTGTGGTGTGTATAAAGAGATGTATTTAAAACATGCGTGTGTTTAAATATAATATACTCTACAGTTGAGTGTTTTTATATTATACATGTATATGTATTCATATTTTTATGCCTCTGTGTGTGTATAATAATGCCTGTATGTGTAGTTGGGTATTTGTATATTATATATTAGATATTGTGATGATATACTTTTGATTTACATTTGGTTACAATTTAAAATCTTCTTGTAAATATTTCAGACACTGGAATAATTCAGGCCAATTCCCCTGTTGCCATAGTGCAGTCTGCACTGGCCAGTGAGAGATTAAAATTTATTTCCATTGTTTAACAGAAAATAATGAAGTGCATCTGAGTGGGCTCAGCTATGTCATGCGGGAAATGTTCACTTTGGAAAGGAGTCTCTCTCCACCCAAATGCACAATGATGAAATCAGTTGGCACACGAAAGCAACACATTTTGTGACAGGAATGCATGAGAAGTATTAATGTACAGTGTGACAAGAGCCTTTTGGAATGAATTAAACTTGCCTCAAAAAGAGAGAGCATTCTTTCAATCAGCATAATCCTTCAGGATGGCAGGGTTTCCCTGCTCTGTGTCCAGTCCAGTTTATCAACAATTTAAAGCCTGACACAGTCTTTTAAAGCATGACAATTACATCTTTGAAAATCTATGGAAACACTCATGGCTGGGTTCTTGGCTGCTGTATCCTGCTGTGGGTCTGTTGATGCTAATGGAAGGAGGTTGAGTAATGTCAATAAAGGAAGGTGGTAACCATCAAGGCTCTAGGATATGCATCCTCTGTTTGGGTAGTTAGGAAATGAAGGATTTTGAAAAATACTTAGTTTAAAAACGTATGCATATCTCAGTTAAAAAGCCTTATTTTCAAAATGGATCTTAAACAAGACTGATTAACAAATGTATGGATTTCCTCTGGGAATTTACATTTGCCCTGTTAGAACTCAGAAAGATTAGTCATGAATTGGCCAAGATATTTTTAAGTGACTGGTTGTTTTTGTTGTTTCCGTCATGTTGGTGGCTAGCCTGGGTTGTGGCCTCAGAAAATCTCCTAGGTCACAGACCAGGCTAAGGCCCACCTGACCGGGCCAAAGCTGACTAGCATGTCTGTGCAGCCACGGCATACCCGGCCCAGGCCGAGGGCCGCCATGGCCAACAGCCATGACTGTGTCTCACTGGCCACAATGGCTGACCGTCATGGCAGAGGGTGGGGCACTGGGAGCACAGTGCAGGTGGGGCCAACCACGCAGACATTTGTTGTGCTCCCTGGCCCTGCAGCCGGTAGGATGCCTCCCCGGCCGCAGTCATGTCACGTCGGTGGCCTGATCTGACCCATTCTGTGTCACCTGGCATTTTCTGCTCCAAGGTGGTCCAGGGAGCAGTCCTACCAGTCGCACGTCTCTTCCCTCCCCCACTCCCCCCGCTGTCTAGATCACTCTAGGAACTAGACTTAGAACCTTCTGCAGTGACTGACTTATTGTGCCCCGCAGATGGCACTTTATATTGTCCTTTAGATGATACATTATGTCTAATTATGTCTAATTCTTAGATTGTAAGCCCACTGGGGCAGGGACTGTGTTTCTTTCTTACAATTGTAAAGTGCCAGGTGCATTGTTGGTTCTATTTAAATGCTTAAAATAATAATAATAATAATAATAATAATTAATAATTCATGCAAGATGAAAATATGTTTCCCTGATGAGGAACAAACCCTGTAGGATATGATTCCACCAAAAAAGAAAAAAAAAGAAAAATGAAGACTTTTAACTCATTTGAACAATTTATACATAGAAAATCTGAAGACTGAAACTAATAGTTTATGTGATTCTTTCCCCCTTTAATATCTAGGTTGTGTTATCAACAACAGTGAATGTTGATGGACATGTATTGGCAGTATCTGACAACATGTTTGTTCATAACAACTCTAAACATGGACGGAGGGCAAGGAGACTTGACCCCTCTGAAGGTACGGACCTTTGTCTAGCAAATGGTACGCAAGTGAATACGCACAGATTCACTTTGCTTGAATTTGTTTGTTTTGGTGGAGGTTATAGAATATCTGGAGTTTTTAGCAAGATGCAAGTGAGTAAAAAAGATTCTGTAACATGCAAACTTTGATCTTCCCATATTTAACAAAATGAGACACTCCCCCCCCCCCCCCATTTTAAAATTAGTTAGCCTACACAGTGCTGTGGAGATTAAAATTGCTAAGCATTCTAAAAAAAAATCAGACTTACTGCTCAGCTGGACTAGACTCGATTTCAGGCAAATTAAGCAACATGACATCTTAGTTAAACAGAAACGTTACAGTGCAAGATCTGTATGAAAAAGTGTCAGTGGTTCCCTTAAACAAACTGTGTGCAAAACATAACAATGCATAGAAGGAAACTGACACTAATTGATTTTAGTTTGTTTGGCTAAGTAAGGAATCTCAGTCGTCCGTGGGCCGGGTCTTGATGTATATTAAAGCAATTACAAATATCTGTATCTGTTAAGCTTCAAATTGGGTAATCATCTCCACTCTCCATCCCCATGCTGGCACCAGTTAAAATAACTAGAAAGCCTATCTCGGTCCTGCCCCTGCAGCTAGTGAAAGTGAGAAGAGCTGGTGATGTTAGTTGAAGAGACAAGCTAGGCTATTATTTCATTATAATGTTTTGTTGCCCCCCTTTTTAAATGTGCCCTGTATCAACCTAAAGAAGAATTAATGAACTGGAAGAAAATGATTGAATCAGTAAAGAATTTGGAGCAGTGTTAATTCTCCCCCAGCGGGCAGTGAAATGGTAGAAGGAAAATCCCAGGATTCCAAGGCTAGGAAGCTATCCAGTTTTTCCTTGACTGATTGGATGTGATTGACTGGCTGTTCAAAGGAGTCTCATGTTTTTGGAGCCCTGCCAAAGTTCCCCTCCACCTCTGACCCTGTCAACATTGGGAATGGAGTGATGGATTGACTTTGGTTATGGCCTGGAAACCATATTGGGTTCCTGATGGGATGTATAGTCCAGAGGCCTTGAACATATGGAAGAGAGGAGGGGAAAAAGTCTATTTCATGAAGTCAGAAAAACTATTAGAAATTGTCTCTTGGTGGACTGGGGGAAATGCAAGGCATTTCCATATCTCTTTAACCCATTAATAAACACTGTAATCATAACACCGCTCTCCACCAGACCTGTTTTTGCTCATGTGATCATATGCTAATATGTCTTTAAAATATACTCTGTGCAACTGCTTAAGCATTCTATTTTAACACTCAGTGTACAGTTGGCCTATTAGGCCTTAATGACATAATGTTAAGTGACCGTAATGAATCGGCAAGTTATTAACACTAGTGAGGCAGGGATACGCATTATTTATTTTTGGTTCTTTGGGTTAGTAGCAGGCTTCATGGGTGAATAAGTGGAGGGAACTTGTGCTCAGCACTCTTCCCTGTGAATTCCAGGAAACAGTGTCACTGCAACCACGCTAACCCCTAGTGCAAGCTGGCAATATTGCTCCACCTCCTCATTTGCACCAGGGCAGCTTATCCCCACTTGAAATCAGTGCAGGTAGCCTCTCTACTTTAGGGATTTGCTCTATTGGCTGTAAGAGAGGCAAGCCCTGGGCTCCAAAAAGAAGTGAAAGAAAGCTAACTTGCTGCACTCTTCTCCTTTTTTGTGTAGCCACGCCATGCATCAAAGCTATTAGTCCAAGTGAAGGCTGGACCACAGGGGGAGCAATGGTGATCATTATAGGAGACAACTTCTTTGATGGGCTACAAGTTGTATTTGGGACCATGCTCGTATGGAGTGAGGTAGGTAGGCAAATGTTACTTGGTGTTGCTGAACTAGATTTACATCTTGCTTTTATACAGGCGAAAGCTTAGGAACAGCTAGTCACTGTTTCTTGTGTTAATAGTATTCGTATAAACTATATTTAAAGATGGGAAACACGAAACCAATAAACATAGTCCTTCATGCAATCACAGTTTGCATGTGGAGCTCCTTGCTACACATCAAGGGTTTAGGAATACTTTTAAAGATAGGATGAATTCACAGATAAAAACAATATTATAGTAAGTATAGTATAGTAACAGAATTCTAGTAAGGATTAAAGAGAAAGACATTTAAAAAAAACAAAAGGTTTGGAAGGGGAATTCCTCCAGCCCAACCATCCAAACAAAAAACCCCTTCCTCCTGTCATGCTTCAGGACAAAGGCTGGGGGTGGGGAAATTTTTCCATGCCAGGGGCAACATTGGAAATTAGTAGTAACTCTGAGGGCCACATAGAAGTTGGGAGCAGAGGTGCTTAAGGGGGGGGTGCACTTAGGAAGAGGAGAATCTAGATCATGGATCTGTCTCCTATCCTTGTGGGCCCCTAACCCTTATTCTTGCTCTCTTACCTTGAGCTCAGGGCTTGGGGGTAGGAACTACATGAAGGGGCCCGATCCAGGAACTGGAAAAGGGTCAAATAAAACCAACCGTAGGTCACATTTGACCCCCAGACTCTAAGGTTCCCCAACCCTGGCATAGGTCAGCAACCAATTAATAGGGGTTAAAAGCCGTTGCTATTTATGGAAGGGTTTTGCACACCTTCCTCTGTAGCAGAGGATAATGAGCATAGTCAGAAATAGGGAACTGGACTAGATGAACTATTAGTTTATGTTGCTGTGAGGAACTAACCTTGATGCTAGAGAATGAGATTTCTGTTCCTTGTTCCACCTTTATTGGGCCAAAATCCTAATTTAAATGAAAATCCTGAAATTTTGGTTGGGCTGTTTTGCAACCAAGCAGAATCAACTTGTTTAGGTTTCAAAGTCTGCACACCCATCTGACCAAACATTTTTTTTTAGACTGTCAGGACTTCAATATTTTCAAATTTCCCCCTCAATAACTTGGAAAATAAGACATTCCTATAGAGAACTTCAATTGGTTTGAAACAAAATTTTCCAACAACAAAAAGTGCCATTGACCGTTTCCCTATTGGTTTACCAGAGGCGCCCAATCAACGGGGAACAACTCAAACGTATCATAATTGCTTCTCTCTCGTTGTTAATTCCCAGCTGATCACACCTCATGCCATCCGAGTCCAGACTCCCCCTCGTCACATTCCTGGCGTGGTCGAAGTCACATTATCGTACAAATCCAAACAGTTTTGCAAAGGAGCCCCAGGCAGGTTTATTTATACAGGTACGTGAACACAATTTACAACGGAGGACTGAATTCAGGGATCTCATCTCCGTGGTGACTAACATCCGCGATTCCTTCTTTCATTTGCCATTTCAACACCATCCCATTAGAGGAGAGGTTTCTATGTATAAGGAGATAGCTCTGTTACTCTGTAAGGTGTTTGATTTTGTAAAAATGTTGTTTCATCTGTTCATTATTTTTCCAGATTAAAGCTCATGCAGTTACACTATGGCTCTCACTGCAGATATAAGCGTATTGTAACTGGATAGTGTTGCTCTGCATACTGGAAGGTGTTTTATTTATACCAGGATTTATTTTTACATTTCTCTCCCTCTCTCTGGAATAAGTTCTCATTTTCAGGAAGCTTATTTTGAAGGGGGAGGGAATGCTTTGTATTTGCTGAAACCAATGAGCCGAATGTAACAACATATCTTGATGGCCTTTTTTCTTTTTTTAATGAATAATATCAACTTGTTAAGTAAGTGCCTTACGTTTAACTTTGGCAGCTGGAGAAGGTTGATATATTATATTTTTAAAGGGACAGTCCCTTATTCTAGCCCTAATCCAGCTGACATCCCCACCCCAAAAATTGGATTTTTATTTAATTTGTTTATTTATTCAAATTTCTATCCCACCCTTCCCCTAAGGCTCCCGTATTTGTGGTCACTAGTGTGACACCAGCAGAAGAGGCAGCCGCACAAGGGTGGGGGTGGGGGGTGTTAGCTAGCCTTACCAGGGCGGTGGGAAACAGCCAGAGTGAGATCTGAGTGGAGAAGGGGGGGGGGGGTTGGGTAACGGCACAGCAGCAATGCCGTCACACTGGGGCATGCCATGCCAGGGAGGATGCAGGCACAACCGCAGCCAAGAGGAACCAAGCTGGGTAGCTCGGAGCGGGAGGCTAAATATTGGTTCTGCTAAAGCTGGGCTTCTGATTAAAGTTAATTTTCATTTGTACATGGAAAGTGTTTTATTAATTGATTTTAAAACTCCAAGGCAAAGTTTTGCTGCATTTCACAATGCACGATCCAATGTTAAACATTAAATGCAAGTATATGATTATTACATTGAATACTTAGGGGTATTAGAACTATACACTTGAGAGAAAAATACATGATACACTAAGGGAGATGATGTCCCTTTTTCAGCGTAGGGAAATATGATCACTCTATATATAGAAGACAGAGCGGTGATCTAGAAAGAGAAACCAGTGAAATAGAGACGAATCTTCATTACCTGTCGGGAGTGGAGTGTGTAATATCTATATCAAATTGATACTTTGGCTCAGAAACACCTTTAGGATTAAAAACAATGGCCTTTAACGATTAACAACTTGAAAACAATTAACAATTGGCCTTCCAATAATTGGGGTGGGGGACACCTCAGAGAAATGTTGATACTTTCAGAAGTCCCCAAAATCTAAAAAAGAACAATACTTTGATAAATTTTCATGAAACGATAAACTCCAGTACCATGTCTGATAGTTATATATTTGTTAATTTGTGTTGCAATAGTGTCTAGGAATCCCAGGGTCAGGGATCTAGACAAGAAACAGCAGTAATACTTTCCCCAAGGAACTTAGTGTTGTGAGCTACTCCAAAATCCTTTGTATTTGAGGCCTCACTCCGACTGTTTTTAAACAAGTATTAGGGGGGCGTGTCCGTGGCCTCTGAGTGGCACATCTGCAGAGCAGTCACTCAAGTGGAATGAGAGGGGAGGAATTAATGGGCAGCTTTCAGCATGGCTACCACGGCAGCTGCCTCACACTCCCCTGCCACAGACCATGTGGGAGGGGGAAGCACACGGTGCTGTCCTTTGAAATTGACATATCCTGGCTGTGAGTGCTGGGCAGGGGATTTGGCTGCTGGTATGGGTGGCTGCCCTAGTTCATATGGGCAGGGGATGCATGGGCGCCCATTGCCACACACTCCTTGGCTTGCCCCACATGGCACACTCCGGATTTCTTAGCAGTGCACTGTGAGGGTACATGAGTCAGGGGTGAGTGGCTCACAGGACCATGCATCCCCCTCACCACCTTGAGACGCACATTCAGATGAGTGCTTCCTGGGTGGCCATGTGTGGTAGCATCTCGTTTAAAAAACACCTCTGTTGGAGCAGCAGAAAACCTCCAGTGAAGCAATTTACTCAGGATGTACATTTTGTTTTGCAAGATGAGAATTTAGCCATTAGCTTACAAAAAACATCCCCCCCCGAGAAGTATCATCTAACTCTGCACAAGGGTAAATCTGAGGTCTTAAGAGTGGACATAGTTAGGAAGGAAATTTGCACTCCACGTGGAGATTCCACATTAGATTCCAAACCAAAAGATGATAGTCCAAAAAACCCAATTAGAATAAAAAATAAAATCTGGGATGCAGTCCACATGAGTTTAATTGGAAAAGCCAAAATCAAATATTTCAGCATTTTGCGTTAAAATGAAACGATTCAACATGCTAAAATTTTCCTTTCAAAATGTTGATTGAATTGAGATTTCAACTTTAAAACAGTGACATTTCAAAAAGGTAAACTTCATTTTACTTTGCCATACCAATTTGAAACATGTTTTTTCATTACAGATTGTTCAAGCTGAAAACTCTTTCAGAAAATTGCAGTTTTGACAAAGCAACATTTTTTTCTGGGAAAATACTTTGGTTGGAAAAAAATTGACCTGCTTTATCCAGTAGTTTGAGAGCAGCTCTGCTAACTGGAACTAAAGTGACTGTGAGCTCCTGTTTGCACAAATATATAGCCAGTGGTTAATTTATGGAAAAATTAATTGCTGGGGCCCAAGCCAGTTTCAGAAGTCATACCCCCTGACCAAGAAGCCACACTTCCTTGCTCAGCTTGTCAGAGCAGGGAAATGAACGCTGTTCTCCAGCTAGCAACCCAACCACTGGACTCAGCTGCCTCTCTACAACTGAGTATAAAACTAGAGCTCTTGTGATTTAGGGTGTTTATACACGAAACGCTACCATGCAGGTCCACCCAGTGGACACGTGGTAGTGCTGTATAAGAGTGAGGGTGGGTGGGCACGCACTCCAGCAACCCATGCACCATCACCTACCTCTACCCATCTCCCCACACAGAGCAACCCAGAAAATACCAGGTTTCACTGACTCTTTTCACACGAGACACCCCCATGCCCATGCAGATCCACTGCATGGGCATGGGGGGGGGGCACCTGTGTGACCGCCACGGCCGGTGGGTGTGGGTGTGTGCGTTCACTCTCCCACGCTCCACCCATCTCCACCTACCTCCACCCATCGCCCACGCATGGACCAATCAGCAACAACGGCAGTTACTTTGTGTGGAGATGGGTGTGTGCCCGTATAATGGCTGCCCCTGCACCATGGCACACACCCACCCACCCACCCCACCACAGTCCATGTGAAAGTGCCACTGTGCAGGGGTACGGGTGGCCAGTGGGTGGATGGGTGTACACACCAAGTGCACACCCATCCGCTGCCATCTAAACCCTCCCCCACCCACCGCAACACCCCCCCTGCACCTCTCCCGTCTGTTTAAAAACAGCTTTAATGTACATGATAGCCAGTGCAAGGGGTGGGATACAAACGTCAGTAATGACAGCCAAATTAACCATCCAGTTTTTTTCTGGTGTTCATTTCCAACCATGGAAATGGCCAATACTGGCCACCTTTTCCCGGTCTTTCACATTTCAGGGTGCACATGCCAACAGGGAATATTTCTCTAAATTTAATTGCTGGGGCTGAGTCCTGGTAAGACCCCCACTGCCAAATGAAGGCCTACACACATAGCCCCACACTGAAACAGATTTTCATTGACAACTAAGGTCATTTCATATCACTCCAGCAGAGAAAAAGGGGTGGTGGTTAAAATGAGCATAAATGACATTTGCGTTGCTGGAGCTAAGTAAAAGTCCCCTTGTGTAAATGAGAGTTAGAGCCAGAAAAAGAGCCACAAGGACCCAATCCTGGCTGTGATTATCCATTTGGGCTGCCTGATTATAATGGGACTGCAGGTACCCATGCTCGCTACATTTTCCCCATTGGTGGCAATGGGGAAAATGCAGTAAGTACTGATCCCTAACTTAGGGCTACCTTCCCAGGAGGAGACTACAATTTTTAAAATTATTATTTATTCAGCATTTATATAACGCCAGCAATGTACCTGACACTTTATAGTTGTAAGAAAGAGACACGGTCCTTGCCCTAGCAGGCTTACAATCTAAGAGAGACAAGGGGTGGGGGGTAGACCAAGGTGGGGGAAACAGAGGAGGAGACAAGGATACATAGATACATATACGAACTCATAAGGTCTCAGGTGCACGTGCTTGGCTTAGTTACAAAGGTGTAGTTACTCATTTAATGTTACACAAGATACGATGATTCAGGATAAGTCAGCAACGGGGCGAGGGGAATGAGGAGCCAGGGAAAGCTTGATGGAAGAGGTGGGTTTTGAGGAGGGAGTTGAAGATTTCAAGGGAGGAAGCTGAGCGAATGTGTTCAGAGAGGGAGTTCCAGGCATGGGGGGCTAAGTGTGTGAGTAATCTCATTGTCATCAGTGTGATTACTTTTACATGCTGAAGTCTTTGAGGTATCGATCTTAAAGGTTGAGAAATGAACAAAAGAATACTAATCTCTCTATTGTACAGTTTTTGCCAACGTATCTCTCTATTGTACAGTTTTTGTACAGTTTTTGCCAACATAGGAATATTCAATGTAGGAATATCTATAGACTGAGGAAGGAAAAGGTGTTTTACTGCTGTATGTTGCAAATGGGCATTATTGAAGAAGATGTCAAGCTACTTAAAATAAGCAAGGGTAAAATTAGTCAACTTTTCAGCGTTCTAGTTCTCCCATCAGAACAGGCAAAATGATAAACAGAGCAATTAAGTATAGAGTCACCTGGTGTAATCAGTTCCCCAGGGTCATTGTTGCTGATAATAGCAGTAAGAAAACAAGTTTCAAGCTCTACAAATAGCATGGTATGGTTTTTCCCCTCTACGGTTGTGCTGTCGAAACTCTTTTCTGATCACACTATGCACAAGTGGGAGGTAATTTATATTTCTTTACTTTGTGTGCCCCAAGACTGCTGTGCCATAGACGTTACAAATTATTTAGTTATTTATAAACTTGTATCCCACACCCTCATGCAATCGCAGCTCGGGGCAGCTAACAGTATAAAAATTTTTAAATACAAAATACAATAATACAAAATCAAATAAATAAACAACACTATAAAATAACACTATAAAATGGTGGGGCACCAGAAAATATGAAAAACCACCTCCTTAACCCTCAACCCTACTCCTTACCCATCCCCCTCACCGAAAGCCTGGTGGAACAGCCAGGTCTTACATTGTTGCTGGACGGAGGAGAGGTCCGGGGTCACATGGACCTCAGCCGGAAGGGAGTTCGACAGCCTTGGTGCAAGAATGCCCTCTTCATCGTTGCCTCCACCTGAGATACCCAGGGGACTCTGAGAAAGGTGCTCCCAGTTGACTGCAGGGGCTGATCCAGAGTCTGGGGAATAAGGCGATCTCGCAGGTAGGCAGGGTCCAGGCCATATAGGGCTTTATAGGTAAGCACCGACACCTTGAATTGGGCCCAGAAGACTATAGGCAGCTAGTGCAGCGAATGTACCACTGGTATAATGTACTCCTGGTGACCCATCCCTGTAAGGAGGTGGGCCACTGCATTC
This sequence comes from Sphenodon punctatus, assembly GCA_003113815.1. Lineage (NCBI taxonomy): Eukaryota > Metazoa > Chordata > Lepidosauria > Sphenodontia > Sphenodontidae > Sphenodon > Sphenodon punctatus. The sequence continues at coordinate 307,356 of QEPC01012560.1, read as the reverse complement.
TGCACCAGCTGCAGCCTCCATGGGTAGTCCCACGTAGACTGCATTACAATAGTCCAGTCTTGAGGTGATGAAAGCATAGATGATAGTGGCCACGTCGGAGTCTGAGACGTACAGCCGAAGCCGCACCAGATGTGCCACAGCCCCTACCTGAACATCCAGACGGAGCTGGGAATCAAGGAGCACTCCCAGACTATGAACATAAGGGACCAGCGGAGGGCGAACCCCCTCAATGATGGGGGACGCCAACCCCATTGCCCTCCCTACTAACATCACCTCCATCTTGTCAGGATTCAGCTTCAGACGGCTCACCCTCAACCAGTCCCCCACAGCCCCCAAACACCAGGTAAGCACCAAGACTGCCAGGCCTGGGTCGGATGAAAAAGAGAGGTAGAGCTGGGTGTCATCAGCATATTGATGACAGCGAATATCAAACCCTTTCATGACCTTGCTGAGTGACTGCATATACACGTTGAACAAGAGAGGAGACAGAATGGAACCTTGTGGGGCTCCACATGAAGTCCTGGGGAAACAATGAACGGTCCCCCAGCACCACTCACCGAGTTCTTCCGGCCAGGAAGGAATGGAATCATTCAAGAACAGTCCCACCCACCCCAGCTCAGTCCTGCAAGCGAGTCGCCAACATCTCATGGTCAATGGTATCAAAAGCAGCCGACAGATCTAACAGAGGGTAATTTCAGACGTACCGGGCCCGGATGCCCGCCACACTGAACCACGCACCAGGATCCATTTCAGATCCCAGTCAGGAATCAGGCTGGCCGTCATTTAGACATGCTGGCCTGATTCTCACCGGGGATCGGGGAGGGTGCGGGGCTGTGCGATGTGACGTGCAGCCGCACGGCCCCGCTCCCCCAGTCACCTGCCTTCCAGGAGACGGGCGGGTGCAGTGGCCAATTCGGTCGATGCGCCTGATCCCATCCCATGGTCGGGACCACGATCCGGCCAGGTTGAAGGTAACAGACATTACCTTCGACCCATCCCGGATCGTGGCCAATGCAATCATGGTTGGGACCCAATCCCACCATGATTCTGGACCTCCGGCCGCCCGGAGGTCCAGAATCATGGTCACTTTGATTCCCACCAGTGATTCACTGGGGTGAACATCTGGCGGGAATCAAACAGACGTAATGGCACAAACGGCCACCACAGGGGATTCACTGTGGTTGATCGTGGTATCGTTATGTCTGAAATTACCCAGAATCAGAAGGGTCGATCGACCCTGGTCCAATTTATGGCAAAGGTCATCGACCAAAGCCACAAGCACAGTCTCTATGTAATAAACCTGGATGAAAGCCGGACTGTAAGGGATCGAGAAAACCGATGTGGTCCAGATGCCCCTGCAGCTGCCGAGCCACAACCCATTCAAGCACCGTCCCTAAAAAGGGAACATTATTTATTTTTATTTATTTATTTGTTTGTATTTATTAGCTGCCCCCCTCATGCCTACGGCATCTCGGGGCGGCTTACAAAAGTCAAAAATACATAACAATAACATTCAATAAAAATTCTAAAACTACAACAACAATTAAAAAATATCTTAAAACCCCCAGATTTACCCCCCACTACCCCACCCTCCCCTCCGAAGGCCTGGACGAACAGCCAGGTCTTGCAGGCTCAACAAAAAGCCAGCAGACCTGGGGCCAGGCGGGCTTCCTCTGGGAGGGAGTTTCAAAGTCGTGGCCCAGCCACCGAGAATGCCCTCTCCAAAAAGGCACCGCCGGTGGACCAAAGGGATCGCTCTGAGGCACAGAGGGCGAGGCGGTCCCTAAGGTATGAGGGACCCAGACCGTGTCGGGATTTATAAGCCAACACTAATACCTTGAATCTGGCTCGGTATGCTATAGGCAGCCAGTGAAGAGTATGGAGCACAGGCATTATGTGCTCCTGCCGACCTGTCCCTGTAAGGAGACGGGCCACCGCATTCTGCACTAGCTGCAGCCTCCGAACCATTGTCAAGGGAAGCCCCACGTAGAGCGCGTTGCAGTAGCCTAGCCTCGAAGTGATGAAGGCGTGGGTGACAGTGGACAGATCAGGCTCGGAAATGTACGGACGCAGCCTCCGCACTAGATACAACTGGCAAAAGGCGGTTTAGCCACCACCTCCATCTGTTGATCCAGATGGAGGTCTCAGTCCAGAAGCACTCCCAGGCTCCAAACCTGCTGGGCTACAGGAGGGCGGACCCTCCCTACAAGAAGAGCCAGCACCTCCCTCGCCCTGCTCACCACCATCACCTCCGTCTTGTCAGGATTGAGCTTCTGTCTGCTCTGCCACATCCAATTCGCCACGGCCTCCAAACACTGGGAAAGTAACAAGACAGCAGGACCTGGCTCAGTTTAAAAAGAGAGGTACAGCTGAGTATCATCAGCATATTGGTGACATCGCACCACAAACCCTCTCACGATCTCCCGCAAGGACTGCATATACACATTAAATAATAACAGAGACAAGATCGAACCCTGCGGAACACCACAGGTCAAAGTCCGGGGGTTTGATGTTTCAGCCCCCAGTACCACCCGCTGGCTTCTCCCCCAGAGGAATAAGCGGAACCACCCAAGGACAGCCCCATCCAGACCTCCCAGGTCTCACAGCCATCTCAGCAGCAGCCCATGGTCCACTGTGTCAAAAGCGGCTGAGCGATCTAGGAGGATCAGAAATGTTGAACATCCTGCATCCATCTCCTGGCAGAGATCGTCCACCAAGGCCACCAACGCCGTCTCAGTATCATAGCTGAACGGAACCCAGACTGAAAAGGGTCAAGGAAACCAACGCTATCTAGATGCGCCTGGAGCTGTATTGCCACCACACATTTAGAGCACCAACCTTAGAGACAGGCCGATATCTGACGAGGGAGTCAATGTCAAGCGATGGTTTCTTGAGCAGAGGCTGCACCACCACTTCCTTGAAGCAGCTTAGCACTCTGCCCTCCTGAAGGGAGGCATTGACCACCTCTATCAGCAATGGTCCCAGCATCTCCCAGCTAGCCGTTCACCAGCGATGGCTCTGATTGCCCCAAGAACATCCTCTGCATCAGCGAGCGACACCCACTAAAACTGATCCCACAAAACCAGACAAGACAGGGCTTCCATAACCTCTGGTTCTCCTATTGTAATAAGTGTGGCATTGAAGTTGTGGTGAATCTGAGTGATTTTATCCATGAAGTAATCAACAAACATGTCACAGTGGGCGCTGGAAAGTTCCAATTCCAGGCAGAGGGAGGCCAGACTGACCAGCCCCCTCACCACCTGAAAAAGTTCCGCTGGATGAGACTTTGCAGATGCTATGAGGGCAGCAAAGAACCCCTTCTTTGCTGCCCGCATAGCCACAGCATAGGCTTTTAAACTAGCTCTATGTTGCAGTCTGTCAGCTTCAGCACGTGAACAGTACCACCATTGCTCCAACCACCACCCCTCCTGTTTCAGCCGCTGCAGGTCCTCCGTGAACCAAGGGGGCCTGCAGAGCTGACGCTTGGGGAGCGGATGGCTGGGAGCCTTTTAGTTGATGGCCTCAGTCAGTAAGGTGCTCCAAAGCACAACAAGGTCATCTAGCGAGCGGTTGTCAAGGTCAGAGAGTAATTCCCCGAGAGCATTCCGGAACCTTTCTGGTTCTATTAGTCTCCAGGGATGAACCAACCGAACTGGTTCCATACCTCTCTGGAGGCAGACATGCGCCGGGAGACTGGCCCGTAGGAGGTAATGATCCGTCCATGACAAGGGCTCTGCTGACACCTCCCCCACCAACGGTTTGAGTTATGGTCTCGACAATGCAAAGTGCTGGATTATAGTGTCCTCCAGCAAATCATGTGCTTTTCTTTAGGTACATGAATAGCTCCCTGGACTCTGATGGGGTTACTGATGCTCCTAGAGTTAAGTGTATGCTAAAATGCTTCACTGGATCATGCTAGAGTCATCAGCAACTTGCATTCCAGCACTAAATACCTACAGCAGCAATGAAATGTGATGACTACTTAGTTAGAAAATGGCAATTAACTAATACTTAAAACAGTGGGGATTAATGGCAAATATAACTGAGTCAACCCCACAGCTAAACCATGGAAATTACATCATCTAAAAATACCTTAAATGTTACTTTGCACATACTTTCTTATGTTATTTATTTATTACATTTGTACCCAGCATCCTCCTGCACAATGGCAGTTCGGAGCGGCAACAACATATAAAAATACAATAAAATACATAAATCAGAGTATTATAATATTAAAATTACTAAAAAGGCTAAATGCTAAGGCAATAAAAATACCCTCCCAACTCCCCCACTCCCCACCCCCTTCCCTGAAGGCCCGGCAGAACAGCCAGGTCTTACATGATCTTTGGAAAGAGGGCAGGGAGTTCCACAGCCTAGCTGTGGCCACCAAGAATGCCCTCCCCACCGTCGCCATCCGGAATACCCGGGGGACCTCAAGTGGGGCGCCCCGGCCGACTGCAGGGGCTGTGAAATGACCTGGGGCCTGAGGCGGTCTCGCAGATAAGCAGGTCCCAAGCTGTTTAGGGCTTTAAAGGTCATTACCAACACTTTGAATTGGGCCCAGTAGACTATAGGCAGGGCCCCGATTCTTCCGCGGAATTTTTTTAAAAATTCCGCGGGAGTCAGGGGCCAATTCTGCGCCTCGGCGCGATTTACCATGCGGGGGGGGGGGCTTGGTTTGCCTCCTCCTCCCCCCGCACTGGTAAACCCTCAGGGCCTCCACTCCCCAGCTGCCGGGGCTTGCCCTCCCCAGCTGCTGGGGCGTGCTTGACTCCCACCCCCCAC
>QEPC01012560.1:246741-289922 GCA_003113815.1 Sphenodon punctatus | reverse complement strand
CGAGCAGGAAAAGAGCGTGCTGGACGGAGCAGCTGCTGCTGCCATCCCTGGTAAGCAAATTAAAGGGCCCTGGCTACTGGGGAGGCTGGGGAGGGGAAGCCCCGAGGGTTTGTTCATTCCCCTTCCCCCATAGAATCTCCTGCCCCGCGTCCCCGCAGCGCAGGCTGGAAATTCTGCGCTGGGGTAAGCGGGGCAGGAGATTCCGCGGGGGGAGGGGAATTCCACGGGAAATCTGCGATTCGCAGACCCGCGGATCCCTCGGGGCCCTGACTATAGGCAGCCAGTGCAGAGAACAGACCACAGGTGTAATGTGCTCACGGCGACCTGTCCCCACTGGAGACGAGCTGCCGCATTCTGCATCAACTGCAGCCTCCAAACCGTCTTCAAAGCCCCACATAGAATGCGTTACAGTAGTCCAGTTGAGAGGTAATGAAAGCATGGATAATGGTTGCCAGGCCTGAGTTGGAGACATACGGTCAAAGCCGTCGCACCAGATGTAATTGGCGAAATGCTCCCCTCACCACAGCCTCCACCTGACAATCCAGGCGGAGCTGTGGGTTGAGGAGCACCCCCAAACTACGGACCTAGGTGACCAGAGGGGGGGCAGATCCCGCCAATAATGGGAGCCACCACCAACCCGGCCCTACCAACCAGCATCACCTCCATCTTATCGGGATTCAGCCTCAGTCGATTCGCTCTCATCCAGTCCTCCACAGCTGCCAAACACCGGGTGAGCACCGAAACATCTTGCTGTCATTCATTGCCAGAAAGACATTTAGTGGCCATCAATAGGAAGAGAGATAAAGTGCACAGTAGTAAAAGGGTGGGAAGGTTGTTCCATGAGAAAATCTGGTTTGAGAACCCCTGCTTTCCAAACAAAGACCTTTTACATTTAACTACTACCAGGTGATCTCCCTCAAGAAACGGATAGCCCTGAGTGCAGTGCTGAGAAAATCAGGATGTGTAAGTTTAACAAAAGGTAGAGGAACTTAAGGTTTGTTCAAAGTAGTAATAGTGTTGCAGTAATGCCCACAAAACGTTGGGTCCCTGCATTGTGCAGGTCATTGGACATAGGCAGAGATGGTCCCAATGTAAGAGTGTGTAATCTGGACTAATCAAGGAACGGGTGAGAGAGAAAGTGTTTTAATAGTCCCATTTTGTTATTGGGAAACTGAGGCAGAGCGCGATTAAGGCCCTGATCCTGCCCCATTTAAAGACAATCAGAGCTTTGACATTGGGTGAAAACAGACACATGAGTGGTGCAGTGGCTTCCCAGACCAGGGCTGGGTGGGAAACAGCAGCTGCCACTCTATGGGTCAGGGCAGGACACTGACAAAATATGCCCGCATCCAGAGAGCTGCCCGCTGCCCTCATTCCCCAGATGGGGGGGCCGCAACAGACATGCGAGCAGGTGACCCTGATCCCAGTCCCCTGCATGGACTGCTATAGCGGTCCCTGCCCTGCGGGGGGTGGATGGTGGGGCTGAGCAGATGCGTTGGCCTGCTGTGGCTTGCATTGGCCCACTTGGGCAGCCCTTAGCCCGGGATGTGTGCCAGGGATCATCCGGGGGACACACTCTGGGTCAGCCGTCTGCCCACCCCAGGACAGTAGTTGGCCAGCAGAGAAGCAGACATGCACTGAGCCCCGGGCCAGCGTCACATCTGTTTTCACCCATTGATTTCCGTGAGTAGAAGGTCACAACCTACCCATTGGGTTCAAGGTCACACATGGAGTCTGCAACACAGCTGGGGGCTGAACCCAGCTCTCGCAAGTCCAGTTCGTCACCTCAACCAAAACTCAGTTCAGCTGTATTATAAAAAGGTGGTTAGGCGATAGTAAAGCAACACTTCCAGAAGTTTTAAATACATGCCTGATAAAGACTAGAGAAGAATCTTCAATATTTAATATGAAATCAAATATTAATTTAATTTTCAATCTGATTAGGCTTTAGCTGAAAAAGAACAGCACCGAAACAGCTCGTTTGAAGAGGAGAGTACTATAAACCATTAAAAAGACAACTATAAAAATTAAAGATAAATTTCAAGGGTAAATCTAAATGCCACAGTGGAGCTGTTAGAGACACGCATATGCTCCCTTTAATGTGTATTTATAATAGGCAACTATCAAAGTGTGCTGTGCTAGCATTGCTGTAGTTAAGATTCTGTCAGCAGTTCTACTCAAAGTGCTCTTATTCCAGGTGCTGCTACACGGCCATCAGATTTCTCTCACTGCCAAACCGGAGTGCATGGACATTTTCTATAAGGATCCCAGGACTGCATTGCTTAAGAGGGTTGAAACCAACAGGCTTCTCTTAGTATCTACAAGGTCTTTAAAATACTACAAAAATGGCAGACTTTCTATAGGGTTTTTGAACTGCCCTATAGAATTATATAACAAATTATATTCAAAAGTGCTTTCCCCAAAGGGTCGACCTTTGACTATGGGTGATTTCAGACGTTACGGGCGGGCGGTTCACCACAGTGGATTCNGTGCTTGGCTTAGTTACAAAGGTGTAGTTACTCATTTAATGTTACACAAGATACGATGATTCAGGATAAGTCAGCAACGGGGCGAGGGGAATGAGGAGCCAGGGAAAGCTTGATGGAAGAGGTGGGTTTTGAGGAGGGAGTTGAAGATTTCAAGGGAGGAAGCTGAGCGAATGTGTTCAGAGAGGGAGTTCCAGGTATGGGGGGCTAAGTGTGTGAGTAATCTCATTGTCATCAGTGTGATTACTTTTACATGCTGAAGTCTTTGAGGTATCTATCTTAAAGGTTGAGAAATGAACAAAAGAATACTAATCTCTTTATTGTACAGTTTTTGCCAACGTATCTCTCTATTGTACAGTTTTTGTACAGTTTTTGCCAACATAGGAATATTCAATGTAGGAATATCTATAGACTGAGGAAGGAAAAGGTGTTTTACTGCTGTATGTTGCAAATTGGCATTATTGAAGAAGATGTCAAGCTACTTAAAATAAGCAAGGGTAAAATTAGTCAACTTTTCAGCGTTCTAGTTCTCCCATCAGAACAGGCAAAATGATAAACAGAGCAATTAAGTATAGAGTCACCTGGTGTAATCAGTTCCCCAGGGTCATTGTTGCTGATAATAGCAGTAAGAAAACAAGTTTCAAGCTCTACAAATAGCATGGTATGGTTTTTCCCCTCTACGGTTGTGCTGTCGAAACTCTTTTCTGATCACACTATGCACAAGTGTAAGGTGGTAATTTATATTTCTTTACTTTGTGTGCCCCAAGACTGCTGTGCCATAGACGTTACAAATTATTTAGTTATTTATAAACTTGTATCCCACACCCTCATGCAATCGCAGCTCGGGGCAGCTAACAGTATAAAAATTTTTAAATACAAAATACAATAATACAAAATCAAATAAATAAACAACACTATAAAATAACACTATAAAATGGTGGGGCACCAGAAAATATGAAAAACCACCTCCTTAACCCTCAACCCTACTCCTTACCCATCCCCCTCACCGAAAGCCTGGTGGAACAGCCAGGTCTTACATTGTTGCTGGACGGAGGAGAGGTCCGGGGTCACATGGACCTCAGCCGGAAGGGAGTTCGACAGCCTTGGTGCAGCCACCAAGAATGCCCTCTTCATCGTTGCCTCCACCTGAGATACCCAGGGGACTCTGAGAAAGGTGCTCCCAGTTGACTGCAGGGGCTGATCCAGAGTCTGGGGAATAAGGCGATCTCGCAGGTANAGAGAGAGGGATACGATGTGTTAAAGGGATAAGAGCTTCATTCAGAGCTCACTGAAATCAACAGAAAGAATCCCATTGACTTTCTTGACCTATGGAAAAAGTGGGTCACTTTTAGTTTTAAAGTGTTTGTGCCCGCACATACCCACAAAACCACACAGACGCCATAGAAGAGTTGAAAGCATTGGTCACAACTTTATTAATTCACAAATCACAGGGCAGCCCACTTAAGACAGACAGACAGACACACACACACACACCGCTCTCCTGGTGGTGATGGGGTGCAATGGCATCCTCCATGACTTGTAGGGAGCCTCACCACAGCATGGTTCCCAAGCTGCTATCTGCTAAACGGATGCAACAGAGCAAACAATAGTTCATAAACAACAGCTGATTCCTGAACTGCTGTGGAGAAGGCAAAAAACCAACTGCTCTTCTGACCCAATTAAGGCACGTGGAAAAAAAATCCTTGACAGCCCTGAATACAGCGGCTAGCGTTTGCCCACAGCAGTGCCCCATAACTAACCCAGAAGGAGACAATTACCCAAAGACAACTCCCAATCATAGGTGGGAGGTTGGGTCTCCAGGCCACGTTGGAACCAGGAACAGAGAGGAGGGCCTGCTGCCAGTGCAGGTATTTACCTGTCCGGGGCTCCACCTGCCCTCCCAGGTACAATCCACCTGGTGCAATGGAGCAGTAATCCTCCCCCTAGGCTTCGCTCCACCTCTGATGCAGTGACCTGGTTCTCTGGGTTGGCGGGCATGAATCCATGCATTCTTCTCAAGCTGGTACCAAAACTCACTGTTCATTTATGAAAATAAACTGTAATCCTTTGGACACTGCACGCATGCACCTTCTAAAGCAGGATCATTTATGATTCCCTAACACTTTAACTATGAGTGGAAGAGTTAACCTGAGTGACATGACAGTAGTTTGACTTGTTTAATGCTAAGCCTAAATTCTTCTTTACAGCTTCAGTTGGAAAAGGTGTCATTCACTCCCACCCTAGTCACTGTTTCACCCTACAGGTGGTTGCATTTCATGGCATGACCATTTTGGGTAGTTTATAAAGCTTTTCAGGACCTTCTGGTGGAAGGTGCCAGATAAAAGTATGTAGAATGGGAAAATTGCTCTTTGAATGGTTTTAGATCCCCTAGAAGACTTTTGTTGCTGTTAAACTCTGGCAACAGAATAAAAAGTATGGGCACATCAATCCCTTGGAAAAAATAATGATGGTCAATAAGCCAGTTCCTTTTTCTTGAGCAATAGATTTAGATATTCCCATTAGATATTTTTAGTAAAATATGTACACATATATTTCATATCACTTTTACTTGGCCCAAGACATGTAACCTAACCTATAAGACTCGTAATCAAGAAGAGAAATGGCACATAGTGATGGATAGGATCTCAAGAGAATTGTCACAAATTCTCAAGATTATTGGCGAAACTTCCCTGCCCTGCTCTCCAATGGGAAATAGATTCCGTGACAGTTGAAATGTGTATTATTAAACTCCTTAAGAAAACCAGAATGGCTCCCAGTGGAGAGCAAAGACATTCTAAGTAGAGCCAAGACTAAATTCTCAGGTCTGGGTTTTCTCTATTCAACTCCCTCTTGATTAGTTCCAGTAATATTTCGACTCTATGCCATGCCATAATTATTTAATAAAAAATAAATATAAAGGTATCCCAATGGGGAATATGACCTTTTACCTTCATGTTGTTCTGTTGAAGACAGATACAGATAAACAGAAGATCTGAGTCAGATTAACATTCTGTCTCCTGTGGTGGTTTCTTTCTGCTAATATCCCTGACAGCTAGACCTTGCAAGGTGCATCCAAAGTCACAAAGTAATCAGAGCAAGAGAAGTGAATATTGGTTTCTATATGAATTTTAAGAATTTGGGTTGGAATAAATACTGTGTGGATCAGCATATACAACATACCTAGAATGCTCTTTTTCTTAATTATCTTTTCCGTTATGTAGTTTAGAATTATAGACCTGAATTTTCAAAACTAAATGTGGAATGCCTCAATTTTTGCATGCCCAAATTAAAATCTGATTTTCTCCCCCCAGAAATTGCTGAGTATTCTTCTTCTGAAAATCAGACTCCCTTTATGGTGTCTCAATTAAGCATCCCAAATAGTCACTTTTGAAAATCAGGACTGTAATATATAAAATAGAGCTGTTTTTTAAAAAAGATGCAGTGCTTTTTCACTTTCACAAAAGCTGTAAGTTTTGTTTTTACATGGCTGACACTACAAGTTGAAAAAATCAGAGAAAATTACCATGTTTCAATATTTTTACATGTACCCGTTTTTTGTAATGCTAACATTTTGCAATATCAAAATTTCAGAAATATTATTTATTCTGCACAGTGACTTTTGAAATGGATGTTTTGTTGAAATTTTGAACCAGCTCTATTATGGGCTAACTCAGTAGCAAAATGCACTTCATAGATGGGTCTATAAAGCCTTAGAATGCTAGTTTAATGGAAAAGGGGGAAATGACTTCAAAATTCTGCATAGTGGGGGCTGCATGGAAGGAGAGAGCAAATCAACAACAGTGCTATTTCCAAAGTAAACAGCCTCTCCCCTAGGGAGAAACCACTCCTCTCTGCCAGTTAGCCGATATCTCTGGGCCTCCCCTTCCAACTGACAACCAGCAGAGGTTAGATGTTAGCAATAGCAGATGAGTTAAGCATTTACAGTCCTGCTACTAATATGTGGGGGAGATTCCCCAAAAGTCTGTATATATATTTTTCTAATGCTTGTTTTTTTGGGAAGATTATGCCAGCCATATGAGCAAAAATGTTGGGTCCACTGTATTGGACTGTACATTGCTTCTAGAATACATAGTTGCCTAAAAGACTACATGCACATATTGTAAGCCACAGGCAGGGACTGCGTCAATTTCTATGTTCTGTACAGCACCAGGCACATGGCTGGTGCTATATAAATGTTTATAATAATAATAATTAATAATGTAGGCTCAGTGTTTTTGTACGTTCTTTCTCTGTACTTCACAACAAGATGTTGATCACCCTTGTTGTGTAAAATTATATTCACCAAATTCCTGGACCATAACAGCATGAGCATATAAGCTGCAAGCAAACACTACTCAAAAACAGATACTGTTTTGATTTGCATTGGCCATATTTTTCTGTTCCCTGGTTGGATGAACCTGATTCTTAGAGTCAGGTTTCCAGTGTAAAAGCTTGGGTAGAAGTTCTGAATACAGTATGGTGTTGGGAGCTGGAGACCTGGGTTGTTTGATACTGAACAAGTTAATATCCTCTTTGTGCCTCAGCTGCCTTGACATAATGAGCTGAGCCAAGATAATAACTGGATCCCAGAATAGTTTAGATTCTGGTGGCTCATACACCATGTAATTTGGTGACAAAATCAGGGGGTGTTTTTTCATTGAGTTTAATGGGCTTTGGGTCAGGCTTTCTGATTTTCTCTGGCAAACATCTCATTCCTATGTGAATTCATTTTGTGTCTGTTTTTTCACCCACAATCTAACCAAAATTCATGCAAGTTTTGGCTTGAAATTTTTAATCAAAATTTTAAAATCATGATTTTTCACAAATTCAGAATGTAAATTTCAAGCATGTTCTGGCGTCGTTTCAAATTTTCCATGAAAATTTTGAAAATGTCATCTTTGGTTTCAAAAGCAATTTTAAAGTTAAAGTGCATTTGGCAAAAATGAGATTGCTTTTTTTTTTTTACCAGATCTAGAGTTCATACTCACATCTGAAGAGTTTTATTTTTCAGCTTTAAATGAACCTACCATAGATTATGGTTTCCAAAGACTTCAGAAGGTAATTCCAAGACATCCTGGTGACCCAGAGCGGCTAGCTAAGGTAAAACTTTCCTAGCATTTCACTAGCTCTTTTAAATACCGTTTTCATTCATTTTTTTTTTATTTCTGAAACATTAGGAATGTTTAATATTGACAGCAAATACTCCCTGATGCTTAATAAGCAGCATATGCCCTTAGGGAAAAATACAGATCACAATTTAAACTCTGCATCTCTTTCTGGTTGTACATAATGTGGCTCATGTTGATAAGGTCTTACTATTACTAGGGATGGGCGAACGCGGTTCGGAAGTTCAGAGTTCGGACCGAACTCGACGAGTTTCGTTGACCGAACCGAACTTCCGAACCAAACCCTATTTTTGAACCAAACTGAATTTCCGAACTCGGCTCTGTTCACCCATCCCTAAAAGATAATATTTCATTTAGTTCAATGGGGTTTGAATTTCCGAACTTTGTTCGGAAGTTCGGAGTCCAGACTGAACTCAAATAGTTCGGTCGACCGAACCAAACTTCCGAACCTAACCGAATTTCCGAACCGAACCAAACTGAATTTCCGAACTCAATTCTGTTCGCCCATCCCTAACTATTACAGCTGATGTATTGTGTGCAGAATTTCTTTTATTGCCTATTTAACCTAAGGCCCAGTCCTGCAAATGGGGCCCATGCTTGAGGGTATATTTGGAGGATCAGGGCCTATTTTCCTAAAGTTCAAAGCAATAAAATTACTTTTGTATAATTTGTCTTAAAATGGAGAGGTGTCATTTTTAAAAAATGACCTAAAACCAGAGATGATGAAATAAAGGTAATAAACACTGAGGCCCTTTTTATACCGATGCCCTCCACCCACACACGTGTGCGACAGCGTGGGCGTGGGCATCCATATAACTGCCAGTGGGGATGGGTGGGGGTGCGTGTGTGCTTCCATGCTCCACCAATCTCCACCGATCCCTCACGCACGGAGGCACTGGGAAAAACGGAGGTGCCTCCATGGATGAAGATGGGTTAAGGTGGGTGGGTGTCTGTTCGTGTGACAGCTCGCCCACCTGCCGTGGCCTCCACCCATCCTCCCCACATCGCCGCACGTCCCGGGTCTGTGTAAAATGGGCCTAAAAGTGAGTTTTAGGAATTTTGCCCATTTTAACAAAATTTGAGGGAAAGATATTTTAAAAGATAATGGTTCTTAGTATTAGTTTAAGCTCTTGATTTCAGAACTATGGAGAGCTCCTATATTCAAGGGTGGACCACTTGTAGGCAATTGTAGGAACTTGCTCAGTGTATTCACAATCAGGCAAAGATTTTAAAAAAAATAAGTAGTAATTTTGCATGCTCCCCAATACATTTCTAGTGTTCAGAAGGCAGGTGCTCAGCACTTCTTGAAATTCTGGCCAACGTACCAGTCACCCAATTGTATTGAAAATCTTAGGCCTAGTGTTTCATTCAGATGCAAAATGGAGTAGCAAATAATTCCTTTTTGTGAACATTTGACATGTCTCCCTCCTCCAGGAAATGCTGTTGAAACGAGCAGCTGACTTAGTTGAAGCACTGTACGGAACGCCACATAATAACCAGGTTAGAATGGCTCTTCTCTCTCTCTTTTTTTCCTTTTCAACATTTTATAAAACCTCTCAAAACTAAATTAACACTGTGCTGTTCTTGTGTAGGATATTATTCTGAAACGAGCTGCAGACATAGCGGAAGCTTTGTACAGTGTCCCAAGGAATCCCGGGCAGATCCCTACTTTGTCTAGTTCTCCTGCTCACAGCAGCATGATGGGAATCAACTCCTACGGTAGCCAGTTAGGAGTCAGCATCTCAGAGTCAACACAGGGGAACAACCAAGGTAATGTTCAGCTCAATCCATCATATTCTAATGTACAACTAAACCCAAATATGTGACTGTCAGAACGGTACTGTGGGCTTCCATGTTGGTCCTGCTGTTTTTATATCTATCTACTGAGTGGACAGGTAAAAATCAGATTTTTGTAATTGCCAGCATAACATTAAAACAATGGGAGTCTTTGTATCGGAAAGAGGTTCTTTCTGTCTTTTTCATCATCAGTGATGTACAGGTCCTGCAAATGGGGTTTAGTTAACAATTCTATTGACATGTGAACCAGAACAAAATCCAGCATTTACTCATATTAGCTGAATTGCCCCTGCAGAGCTGCTTGATGTAAACAGTAGAAAAATCTTAATTTTATCAGTAAAGAAAAAGGAGATGATTTGTTAAGGTCTTGATCACAGCACAACTGGGAGAAAAATCCTCATATTGATTATAGTGGCCTTTGGACCATATCCTAGGGAAGGGTCATATTTTGCCATTGTTACCTTTCTGAAGTACTTTGAAGGAAAGTTGGAATACAACAATGGTAATTTTTTCTGTTGAATCCTTGTTAAGAAGAAAGAAACTGAATGTATCAATTACCACTAATGGGAAAAATAGGAAGTTGAATCAGATTTTAAAAAACTTTATTGTTTCTTCTACAGTGTTAAATTGCATGTGTAATAACATAGAGTTTCCTATTCTGGATTTCTTTGGTAAATGCGAACCAGTCATTGGGTTTTGGTAATGCATGCCATAGTATGTACTGAAGCACCAGGGAAGCAATGTTAACATATTAAATTACCTGATATTTGAATGTTTTATTTCTAAAACTAGTTTCCTATATATGTAATGCAAGGCATCTGAATGCATGAATGGCAGGGCATACCATTCTCTCTGGAGATTGCTTATGTCATGTCATGCCAAATGTGGGTCAAAAAGTCATTTCTCCTAGACCTGAAATAAAAATTTACAATTTGACTTAATTTAAAGATCATTATATTTAATGTCATCAGAATATATAGGAAAATATATTTTGTTTATTTACAGTAAAATAAATAAATAATTTATTTAGAACAAGGAGTTTACACTAACTTAGAGATGATTGACATTTTCTAATAAAGATTTTTCACAAAATGGCCCATTGACTAAATTGTATACTTTCTCTACAGTCATTTTTGAAAATCAAGACTTGGGTATTAGAAAAAAAAAAACAGAAAGGAAATTAGGGTCCACAGGCCCATAGATGAAAAACTTCCTAAAAAATTAAATTCATTTAAAATTGTTTCCTCCTTTGATAGTGAACTCAAATTATTTATGCATACGGCTACTT
Organism: Sphenodon punctatus; assembly: GCA_003113815.1. NCBI lineage: Eukaryota > Metazoa > Chordata > Lepidosauria > Sphenodontia > Sphenodontidae > Sphenodon > Sphenodon punctatus. The sequence continues at coordinate 279,225 of QEPC01012560.1, read as the reverse complement.
CTGTATGATCAAAAGACTATATGATCACTTTGGTGGCTTGTTGTGTTTGTTTAGTGAACATGACCACTACGTGAATCGAGGACTATTTTTCTCTTATATATTGGTGAGCATTGCTGCAGGAAACGTTGTCTGCTCTTAGGTCTAGATTCACTCTTCACATCTAGAAAGGACGTGACTTCCTCACCCCCAGTTGATTTACTCACTGGATGGTGTAGTGGGGGTGAGGAGGGCATGCCAAAACTTCAGGCTGTTAACTAACAAGCCATTAACCTGCTGCAGTCTGGATTTGGTCCGGGCAGCCTCCACTCAGCCCCGACTCACATGTTTTGCATGTCCAGCCTAATAAAGAGGCAGCCTTTCATGCACTTCTGGGCAGCCCCCACTGGCAGTGCCAGTGAGCCTGAGAGTGTAGAGAGGGGCAGGAAGTGGTTGCTCCTTGGTCCAGCTAGGATTTCCGCCCACTACTCTGTGGTGCTGGCAGACCTGTAGGCAGGGAGGCGCTGGCCACAATCTAAGGGTGTTTTCACACAAGACACTCTCTATCCACCCACCTCCCACCCACTATACATGTTGCAGGGCACCCATAGGGCAACACTGCAGCCCTGCAACATGTATAGTGGGTGGAGAGTGTCTTGTGTGAAAACGGCCTAATTGACAGAACACAGACAAATGGAAGTACATTAGCCCTCATGGTGGGCTCCACATTCTCTGAGTGCGGGCTGCAGGTCTGGTGAGTGGAGGCCTCATGTCCAATGTGGGCAAACAACTAATAAATGGACAGGTGGACACCCACCTGGTGTGGACTAATGTGAGCTAACGTCTCATTTGTAGTAGACCCTCAGTCTACTACAAAACATTGGGAAGAACCATACGCACAGCCTCCGGCTTCCCTTCCATGTCTACATCTTCAGCAGAGAGACCGTATAGGAAGAATACAGTAGCCTCTGCATTACCACATAAGATTCATCCACAGACTGATCTGAAAGCATTGGTAATTAACTGCAGGCCCCTCCTGAAGGTGGGACAGTGGTATAATTAGATTTTTTTTTAAATGTGGACCTGTTATGGTCAGTTCTTTTTCACAAAGAGTGAGAGAGAGGAGAGATGTATAGATTATGCCAAAGGCTGCATTAATGGACATAGTTTTCATTAATGGCATGTAGAGGTGCCACCCGGATAATCCAAATATATTGCCAGGGTTGATGTCAGATGTCTGGAAATCAAAGCCCTGAGCTGGCATTGCTGTCTGGAGCCTCGGGCGACTGGGTGAGGAGAAGAGAAGCAGCTCCAAAGAACAGGGTCTCCTGTAGCTAGGCCCACATTTCCCATCGGTTTTTGCATTTATGTCCAGCTTCCCCAGGAGGGATGATGGAAGTGACCTGCACATGGGTCCTATGCATGAGCTATGGGGGGCTCTGGGCAGGTGAGAGATAACCCATTCATTGGGCTGGGCTAGATCCAGCTTCTGCCCGTACATTCTTTGTTTAGCCCAGCCTCAATGTTAATCAGCAGGTTAGTTTAATTGTGCATACATTTAGATGAGTGACTGCATGCAAGTATATGTAAATTAGCACTGTCAAGTTGGGGGTTTTGCTCCTGAAACAAGTTGCAACCCTTTTTTACATTAGGCCTTTTTACACCGCTCTGATTTGGGAAGGGATCCTTATACAAGAGTATAAATGACATTTACATCCTTTTAGGGCCTTTTCACACAGCCCCCTCCCCCCCCCCTCCCCACCTGATTTAGGAATGTTTCACCCCAAGGCCCTTCTCAGGCTGGTGCCCCCCCACACAAGCAAAGCCCTGCGAATGGTGCCCGTGGTGGGTGGGAGCGCGTGCACGCTCCTGTGCTCCACCCATCTCCACCACCTGCACCCATNCCCCCCCCCCTCCCCATGTCTGCAGTGGGGCGGAGGCGCCTGTGTGAATGCTGCGGTAGGGGCGAGGGAAATGGGGGCACCCATAGGAATGGTGCCCGTGGTGGGTGGGAGCGCGTGCACGCTCCTGTGCTCCACCCATCTCCACCACCTGCACCCATCACCCACGCACGGAGCAACGGGCTCCAATGCTGGTTGCTGTATGCATGGAGATGAGTGTGTACCTGTGGAAATGGGTGCACATCCACCTCCACCCACCGCGGTTGCACACCCACCCACCACGGCCCGTTTGAAAAGGGCCTTCAAGTCCTAGAGAAGGTCAAGAGACCCTCTGTGTAAAGAAGAATCAAGTCATCAAATTTTACATGAATAATTTGGAAAGTACAACCTTGATCACAAGTTGTAGCAAATCCCATATATGGTGTAGGCACTCATTGATATATTTCTTTCTTTTAGGCTACATTCGTAATACAAGCAGTATCTCCCCTCGAGGTTATTCTTCCAGTTCAACACCTCAGCAATCTAATTACAGCACCTCCAGTAACAGCATGAATGGCTACAGCAATGTGCCCATGTCTAACCTCGGTGTTCCTGGCTCGCCTGGATTCATTAATGGCTCACCCACCGGATCACCCTATGGCAGTAAGTAGCCATTGTCCCTTTTATGCCTTTTGTGAAGCTTTGCTTTACATAAGGCAACAGATATACATTATATAATATAATCACTTTACACTTATTGCATTGTACATCTGAAGATACCAAATAAAGCCTTTATCTAAGATTCAGTGATCTAAACTAACCACATCACACAGCTGCTATTCAGATTGAACTCCACATTGGCAAAGATACTGAAAGACCTTGATTTCCCTTGCATCAGGGGTCCAGCAGAATTGAATACAAAAGGATATATACACATATAACAACCATCCTAGAGGATTTTATCTTCCTGGTATAAAATTCTATAAGAGAGTTCCAAAACACCTATAAGGTTTTGGATTAATTTCTATAGAAAATTACTTAAACCTCCATAGAGTCCTAAAGATTCAGATGGCATTTTCAAAGGAGCCCAAAGGAGTTAGGCACCCAACTTCAAATGAATTTCAAACTCCCTTAAGCTTCTTTGAATCTCACAACCTTCATCCGTATTCTATTCTAAGAGTTGACTGGCCTCTTGAGACTAGTTTCTCATCTCTAGACATGATTCCTCTGGGATAAAGTTGAGGCATATTGGGGAAAGATTACACTGTCAATGCCCAGGCTTTTATAGTAAACACAGAGGACTTCACTCTCCAGGGATGTCAAGTCTGCACACTTACAAAAAGAAGGGTGGGGTGGAGGGGGTGGGGAAACACCTTACACATAGTCTGGCCCCAGTTGTGCCACTGGAGTCATATTTACCCATTCCAGATAGTTGAGTACTTTCAACTTTAAACCCAAATCCTTTGATCTTTTCTCACACAAATAGTTCCAGTGGCTCCTAAGCATAGATCTTTGTAACAAGAAACTGCATGCGCTAATACATAAGCACAAAGTGTTATGAAAACATGGGTAATGTGTTTTAGAACAATCAGTTCGAGCATTCAAGAAAAATCCTACAACTGTTAATTGCTCATAGTATCAAACGGATCTAGGCCACATTCTACATTTACCTCTTCTTGGTTTATTCAGGAGATTTATAAAAATTATTTACACAAGTGAACTCCCCCAAGAAGAGAATGAATCTCGCATTGTTTTTGCAGTCATAGAATTTCAAAATGGCCAAACAGATGTTTTTCAGATTTTTACTTACAAACTGCACTTCCTGGCTGAGCTTTTGTGTGCCAAGTTTCAGCTCCGGGAAAGAGAGAGATTTTTACGGCTGAGTTATAAACCCCTGACAATAGGGGTTTATAATGAAATGCTTACAGACCCCTTAGTGAAAGCAAATGTTCCAGTCTCTACAAAGAATATATGTGGACTAAAATCCAGCTGTGAACGTGTGAGCAGGGGCTTATGCAAGTGAGGAGGGTGTTTCCTCCAATCGAAGTTCATAATTGATTTTCAGGCCTGCTTGATTTTTTATTCTGTCCATTGCCAATGTGCAGCTTCATTGATATCTCCTGAAGGCTGAGTGAGGGGAAATTCTTCCAAATGTACAGAGCTGAATTGGATGCAAAAGACAGTACTAGCATTTTGTGAATAGAACTAGCCATTACTGCGTGAATCATATCAGGTCTTCAGTCTCTAAAATGGGATTGGGTTTGGTTTTAATTAGACCTGGTCAAATGGCAAAGTGGAATTTCACAATATTTGTCAAAATTTGAACTGAAACTTTGGCCCAGTGCAAATGTCGACATTGAAATATTACAATATTGGTTGAAATTTTGACCCAGTGCTAGTGCTGATCTGTCTCGATCAGATGTAGCTCAGGTGATCAAGTTTAGACAGGGATCTCTGAGCTGGTTCTATTCCTGAGCCAGCCACTGAATGGCCCTTGACCCTGGACAAATCAATTTGCCCCTGAACATCAGTGTCTCCATGTGTAAAAATGAGGACAATCCATACCCACCATGTTCATTGATGTTGCAAGACCTTAATTAGGGGCCTGGTCTTTTGTTTTGAAGTGAAATACAAATTTCCTATTGACACCAGTAAACCAGAATTGCTCTTGGTAAATGCTTTGATATCTACGTTCAACCATACACTCTAAATGTGTTAACAAATGAGATGTTGCCCCACTTTCACCCCCATTAGCCCCGTATTCACCTGCTTGTTTGTCGTGGGGCCACCAGATGTTCAACCTGGGGCCACTCGACACAGCATCAATCCAAGAAATGTGGAGCCCGATATGCAGGCAAATCCAGGGCAACGTGCTGCCCCAAGGCTGCCTCCCGTTTGTTGTGGAGCCATGGGTCACCCACACGGCCGCCCCGTACTCCCCTGTCTGTTGGAGTTCCCATGTGTGTTCAGCACCATGAAGTCATGGACACCAGCCTAGTGCGTCAGGTGAGCGACCACAACTCTAATTGTGGAGACATGGGGAGGGGACACGTGGATGGATTGCGGCAGCGAGAACGCCTGTCTGTCTGTCTGTCTTGGCCCTGCATGGAGCCTGTGAGTGGCAGCTGGGCAGGGAGGGCCTATGGAGCGACCATAGGCTCTGAGGCGGTCGCTCTTATTTGTTAACACTCTAAATAGGAAGTATACACAGAAAGCTTTAGCATGCAGTACAGAGCAGGATTTGCGCTCATTTTAATTAGCTAGAGTTTCACCATTGACACCATAATCTTAGAGCTGCTGTGCAAGACAGTCAGTACTCAAAACACAGCACTGAGGTCTGAGTTTTCAGGTTCATTCACGCTGCAAACCCCATGAAGAGATTCCTTGTTTTGCTGAGCTGTAATACAAGACAGATATAATTTCTTGTTACTCATAAACACAATTTGGGGGTTTATTTGATGTTCATAGAGCACTGTTTGGATACAAGCATTCTACACAAATTAGACAAAACATTCTCACTGTTCTCTGATTTGAAGAGGACTTATTTTTAAAAAGTTTTTTTCTTTTATACATCACAAAGGGCATTGCAAAGTAATCCAGGCCTGTGCTGGCAGGGCCGGCCCCAGGGTTTGTGAAGCCATGTGCGAAGTCTTGGTGCAGGGCCTAATTTGCATAATTAGGCCCCCACCTAATTATGCAAATGTGTATATTTACATAAAATTTACTCCCTCTGGACAGGAAGGATTCCCATTCTCCACCCCTCCGAGCAGCCATGGAGACGCATAGCCTCCCAATGCTTCCCAGGGGGCCACCACTCCCCAGGAGTGTTCCACTGCAGGGGCAGCTGGGCAGGCAGTGAGGCAGGCACAGAGAGACTGACTGAGTCCACTGCCTTACTGGAGGAGTGGGTGAGCTTAGACAGCCTGACCTCCAGGGCTGTTGCTTCTTGCTGCTGGTGCCGACTGTGCCTTGTGCACACACATGCAGTGTGACTGGTCCAGAGGCACTGCTGTCAAACACACAAGACACCCAAAATGCAGCTAGCCTATATATATATAACCAGCGTGGTTATATATATATAACCAGTTCAGTTGTGCCCCCATAATCAGTTCACGCTGCCCCATCCCATAATCAGTTCATTTGTGCCCCTGCCCCCCATATAATCAATTCATGCTGCCCCCCACCCATAACCATTTAATTTGTGCCCCCGGGGCAGCGTGAATTGATTATATGGGGGGTGCAAATGAACTGGTTATGGGGTGGGGGTTTAAAGTCAGTATTCCTGTTAGCAATAACTTTGTTAAGAACAGTTAGTGAAATAGCAGCCATAATAATCTCAGAACCATTTTTGCAGATTTTCCAAGATAGAATAGATATTGTTTTACATCCTAAATTCCTACCTAAGGTAATATAAGTAAGACAGTTGTGAGAATATGGCCCTTTTTACACGGGCCTCTCCCACCCATGAACATGCAGATTTCTGTCGGGGGGAGCCCTGTGTGAACAACATGGTGCATGCACCCATGGTGAGTGGGGGTGTGTGCGTGCCCGCCTAACACGCATCCCCACTCGTCCCCACGCACGGAGCAACTAGGGGAAAGCGGCAGTTACTCCGTGGGTGTGGATGAGCAGGGGGTGAGTGGGGATGCGTGTGAGGCTGTGTGGACACCCCGCCTACGCACCAGCGAGCCCACAGACCCCTGCACCAAGCGGAGCCATGTAAAAATGGCCTGGGAGGAGCCACTCGAAGAAGAACAGAAGGTTGCTACCTGTAAACAAGGTTCTTTGAGATAGCTCCTAACATTCTCACAACACCCACCCTTCCAGCCCTGCATGGAATTTTCTTATATTCCTATAAAGGGTTGGAAGGAACTGTCATTCTGAGGGGGAGAGTGATTTTTATACTAGAGGAGCTCAAGACCATCACATGGTCTATTATTTGAATAGAGTGAGGATGCACAACCCAGTTGTGACAATGTTTGCAGCTATCTCGAAGAACCTTCTTTACAAAGTAACAACCTTCTGATCACTCATGTGAGCAGTTGTTTGTAAACAAACAGTTTTATCTCCCATTCCCATTGGTGTCCCAGTGTCCCGCCGCTGCTGCAGCGCTACTAGGAGGTAGAGTCAGGTGAGGGATGGGGACCAGAGCCAGGGAGGGGAAGCAGAAGAACTTATTGAGGGAGAAGCTGGCTACAGCCTGCTGCCCAGCCAGGCAAGCACGGGGCCCCTGCTGGCCGCGGAGCCAGGTGCAGCCGCACATGTGTGTCAGGGGAGTAGGGGTGAGGGAACCTATAACCAGGGGACAGCCGTAGAAAAGGTCCAGGGTACCCAGATAGGAAAAACCTCTCAGCCGATCTCTTGGTATTTCGAGACTGCGCTCGTCCGTATCAGCTGGGGATCCCAACTTCAGAATGCATGGCTTATCATTGAGGTTACAGAAGCAAGAGAGAGTGAGAGAGAAACTACAGAAGTAAAAGGGGGAAGAGAAGTTCTGAAGAGACACAAGAGGGAATATCAGATAGAAGGTGGGAGGCAGGGGACAGAGCAAGAGGGAAGTGAGACACGGAGGGAACACAAGCTAAAGGGGAATAAGGTAAGGCAGGGCTACAGGGGGAACGCCAAGCACGGGGGCTGCCAGGAACGGCAAGGCCCTGGGGGGAAACAAGAAAAATCAGCGTTATAGGGGAACAAGGCAATGGGGAGGGTGAAGCCAAACGGGCAACAAGGAACACAGGACTGCAGGAAAACAATGCACAGCTGTCATGGAAAAAGGCTATAGGGGAAGTGAGACAAAATGGGGCAACAAGGAACACAAGACTAGGGGGAAACAATGCACGGGTATAGGGGAACAAAGCTATGGGGGGAGTGAGATCAAACAGGACAACGAGGGAACACAGAGTTAACCAGACAGCAACAGACAACAGAGGAGACAACCGTCAATCATAGTGGGACACTTACCAGGTTACATACAAAGGAAGACAAGAACTATAGTTATAATACAGACAGCAAGAAAGGAAGGAGGTGCAGGGTCCATAGAGGTCACACATACAACAGATACCGAACAAGTACAGGGGGGGAGGGGGGGAGAGAGACCCCCTAGACACAAGGTAGGGGAAAGGTAGGGTGCTGTCACCTGGGTGGGGAGGAACACACACACACACACACAGATGCCCACTGATTCAACCTTGCGACAGGGCACGTGCCCCACAGAATAATGCCCGTCAGGATAGTAATTAGGCCCTTACCTCTAATTAAAGAGAACGGGCCTCTATCATCATAGGGTGAGGTATTGCAAGGAGACCAGAGTGCCCTAACAGCCCCTAGTCCATGCACACTGAGGGAGCATGGGCAGGGGAGAATTGTATGTTGGGGTTTGGTGCCGGAGGGAAAGGGTCCCAGGGAAGTGGGGAAAAGGGGAATCCACACGGAGGTGTAATGAGCCCAGGGAGGGGGGAAAGGAGGAAGGTAGGGGTACTCACACGTTTCACCAAGCATGTTCACACTCGCACACAATTCTCTCAGGTCCACAGGAAGGAAGGTCACACACTTAATTCTAGTTCTCTCGCTCACTCTTCCAACTACGCACGTCCAAGGTTCAAATGGGGGGCCGGTTTCATTTGCAATCACCAGCGCTGCTGCCTCTGCAGCGCTGGCTTTTAACTCCCAAGCCCTGCCCCTGTATGTGCTCGCAGCCGCTCTGAGCGGCGTGGCAGGGGCAAGGGAATCCCCGCATGAAGCCCTGATGTCGGGGGCGTGGCCACAGGCCGCGATTCGCTTCCGGCCAGTGATGCCCCGGCCGGAGTCCCTGCATCCGGTGTCCCTGCGAGAGGCAGGGCCAGAGTGTGACCGGACACCCCCAGTTGCCTGCGGGGAAAGTCCGGGCGATGGTGAAACCCTCCGCAGGTGGCGGAGGAGCTGACAATCTCCCCCCTCAAGGCCGCCGACAGGAGGGCCTGGGGGGGACCAGGCCGAGACGGATTGCGCAGATGAAATGCTCGCACCAACCAGCGGGCATGAACAAAGGATGCAGGTTCCCATGAGCAATCATCAGGGCCATAACCCACCCAGTCCACTAAATATTGTAATTTACCCCAGGACAGATGAGAATCCAAGATGGCTCGTACTTTGAATTCCAGGTCAGCGGCCAACCGAAATACTGGGCGAGCAGGCGAGGACGCTGCTGGGAGGATGGGTTCAGGGGCGGCCTTTTTTAAAAGAGAGACATGGAAGGTGGGGTGAATACGAACATGAGGGGGAAACTGTACAGTGTAGGTAACCTCATTGACTCTGCGAAGAATGGGGTAAGGTCCAACGAAGCATGCATCTAGTTTAGCGGACGGCCAAGCCGAAGGGTAATGCCGACAATCTATCCATACAAGTTCTCCAGGAAAAAGAGGGATGGGTTCCCGCCGATGTTTTTCGGCTTGAAACTTGTAGCGTTGGCATGCTTGCTGGAGTACTTGTCGAGCGATCGTCTGAGCTTCGTGGACACGTTGTATAAGAGCCTCTGCAGCGGGAACTAATGTTGGAGGGGTTTCCATAGCTCCAATCTGTGGATGAAATCCATATGTAACAAAGAACGGTGAGGTCCCAAGTGAAGCATTTGGGGCGTTGTTATAAGTAAATTCAGCCAATGGAAGCCATTTGTGCCAGTCATCCTGCAAATAGTGTATATAGCAACGGAGGTATTGCTCCATGTTTTGATTTACGTGCTCTACCTGTCCATTAGCCTGTGGATGATAGGCAGTGGTAGGCTTCAAGGTTACTTGAAGTGCTTGAAAGAGCGCCTTCCAAAAGCGCGACGTAAATTGAGTGCCTCGATCACTTATGATCTCTCTAGGGCAGCCATGTTGTTTGAAGATATGGCATATAAACAGGAGTGCGGTATGCTTGGCGGTGGGTAATCCTTTACAGGCAATGAAATGCGCAAGTTTTGTGAAATGGTCAACCACGACCAGCACGGTTGTATATTGTCGAGATGGAGGGAGGTCTACGACAAAGTCTAGTCCAACGGTATGCCAGGGCCCTGGGGGCACGGGAGTCAATTGCAGTAACCTGGCTGGAGCACAGCGGGGCACACGTAGCACAACTGGCTATGTATCATGATTGAGTGTAGGCCACCAAAATTCCCTTTGAATTAGTTGCCGCGTTCGTTCTGCTCTGGGGTGTCCTGCCGTAGGTGCTTCGTGGTGTGCCCACATCACCTGATTCTGGCATGACGGAGGTACTACTATGTGTCCTTGGTGTAGGTGAATCCCTTCTTGCACCGTGATCTCCGCACTCGTGGTAGGAGAGAGTTCTTGTGTAGAGGCTTCACAAAGTTCTGCAAGAGATAGATAAGTAGCAGCAAAGTGTTTGTCTCCGAGGATGCGCTCAGCGATTGCTGGAGATGCCGGGTGTTCCTCATTGTATCAAGACAAGGCATCTGCTAAAACATGCAATCGTCCTGGTCGGTAACGTATGTGAAAATTAAAACGAGCGAAAAACAATGCCCAATGAGCATGACGGGAGTACGTTATACGGGCAGTTTGCAGAAAGATGAGGTTTTTGTGGTCTGTAATGACCGTGACGGGGTGGCGAGCCCCTTCTAAGTAATGATGCCACACTTCTAAGGCCACCTTGATGGCAAGAAGATCCCGATCTAAAATATTATAGTTGCGTTCGGCAGGGGTTAGCTGCCGTGAATAGTAAGCACAGGGTAGGAGAGTCTCGGTGTTTCCGGCGCGTTGCAATAATACTGCTCCTAGTGCTCGAGCCAAGGCATCGGCCTCCACAGTAAATGGTTCCGTAAATCGTGGGTGTCGCAACAGGGGCGCTGTCATGAAGGCCTTCTTTCGGAATTCAAAGCTGAATTGTTGATCTTCGCCCCATTGATAAGGCTGATTTTTCTTTAAAAGTTGAGTTAACGGTGCTGTAATATCCGCATAATTGGGGATGTACTGTCTATAATAATTAGTACTACTTAGACATCTCTGAAGGGGTTTTACCGCCTTGGGTGGCGGCCATCGTTGCAATGCCTCGACCTTCTGGGGGTCCATCATCACCCCTGCGGGGCTGATGATAAAGCCCAAAAAGCTAACAGAAGTGAGGTGGAAAAAGCATTTCTCACGCTTACAATATAGTTTGTGGCACCGAAGACGGCGCAATACTTCTCGAACATGTTGAATGTGTTGTTTCAAATTGGACAAGTAGATAAGGATATCGTCCAGATAAGCCACTACGTAGACGTTGAGGATGTCTCGTAAAACCTCGTTGATGAGATGCTGAAAGGTGGCCAGTACATTGGCCAAGCCAAATGGCATTACTTGATACTCAAACAATCCGTAACATGTGCGAAAGGCAATTGTCCATTCATCACCTCGACAGACTCATAGCAAGTCATATGCGCCCTGAAGATCCAACTTGGTAAAGATCCTGGCCCCTTGGAGCCGGTCCAATAATTCTGGAATGAGCGGAAGTGGATACCGGTTGTTCACGGTAATACTATTGAGGCCCCTATAATCCACGCAAGGTTGAAGGCCGCCATCCTTTTTGCCTACAAAAAAGATTGGTGCCCCCGCCAGGGAACTGGAATGACGAATAAAGCCTTGCTGGAGACTTTCGTCTAGGTATTGACGCAGAGCTTGCAGCTCTGGTTCGGCTAAGGCGTAAATTCGACCGAATGGGGCCTCCTTCCCTGGAAGGAGGTTAATTGGACAGTCATAATTATGGTGGGGCGATAGCTCAGAGGCTCGTACCTTGCTGAAAACATCCTGGTAATCTCGGTAGACTTCAGGGAGATTGAGGGGGTCCTTCTGTGAAGGAAAAGGATTAGTGGTGCACCCTTCTAATCGTGGTTTGGGGTGAAGACAAGTCCGCATGCACTGGGGGGGCAACAAAATGGATAACCTTTCTTGACCAGGTAATGGACGGGTCGTGTTTTGTAACCAGGGAGTGCCCAATACCACTTGGAACAACGGGGTGCACACCACATCAAAAGCTATGTGCTCTACGTGATTCCCCAAGACACAGAATAAGGGGGACGTGCACGAGGTGACTGGTCCTGATACCAGGGGAGATCCATCAATGGAGTGGACCAGTTCTGGGGAGGATTTCGGGTGAACAGAAATGTTCCATACCTGAACAAAGGCAGCGTCCATAAAGTTACCCAATGCTCAATGAGGGCCCACACAACTATAGAGCTTTGGGGTGACAGGGAAAGGGTAACAGGAACTAGCAAATGGGGGTCAAGAAAGGGGGAAATGACAGGGGTTTTGGAAGGGCTCAAGACCGAGACGGCCCCTGTCCGTCCTGGCCTCGAGCATTTCCCGGCCCTCAGCGCTGCGGAGGTAAGGAGGGACACTCCCCTATGAAATGAGAAGGTTCACCACAATAAAAACAGGCGCGAGAAGCTCTTCGCCGTTCCCTTTCCTCCTTGGTTAGTGGTCCCCTAGAGGCCCCAAGTTGCATAGGTTCTGGGTCGGGGAGCTTAACAGGTCCTGGGAGCGCAAAAGGCTTGATTGGAAGTGGAGGCGTCTCTTGACGCTGTTCCCGCTTCCGCTCTGCCAGGCGTTCCTCAATTTGTAGGGCTAAATTGGCCAAAGCTTCCCATGTCTCTGGGAGAGCTACAAAGGCCAATTGATCCTTTATCTCCTCACACAAGCCCTTTCGGAACATAACCTTAGTACCTTATTTGGCCATTGTAGTTCCAAGGCAAGCTGCTGAAATTGCGTTATATAATCCAGCATATTACCCTGGTTTTGCCGGAGATTTAAGATCATTGTCTCCGCATCTTGCATACGGTGAGGATGATCAAACAAAAAAGCAAATTCTTTCGAAAATTCCTCATAATTGGCTAACAAGGGACTATCCCCTTTCAGGAGAGTAGTAGCCCATTCCAAGGCTGTGCCACCCAGATTCCCTATGATGAAGGTCACCTTCAGCTGGTCTGTAACATAGGTGGTAGGTTGAAGGGTAAAGGCTAGGCGACAGAGGGCCAGAAACCCCTGAAAGGCCCTCCTATCACCGGAGAATTTTTCTATTTGAGGTCCCCTGGGCTCCCGGGCGATAATAGGCACCGGAGGAGCCCCAGGAGCTGGAAGTTGGGGGGTGCAGCAGCCACAGGAGGAGGGGGAGCTAGTGGGGCTGCAGCGCCCTGAATCTGGGTCACGGCAGTGGCTATTTCTCCTTGCTTGGCTTGGAGATCCTTGACCTCCATAGCCAAGGATTGTACTGCCAACACTAATTGTTTAATTTCATTAGCCACGTCCATGATCCTAAAGCCTGTACCTGGGCCAAGGCTAGGCTGGTGTTTTGTCACCTGGGTGTGGAGGAACACACACACACACAGATGCCCACTGATCCGACCTTGTGACAGGGCACGCGCCCCACAGGATAATGCCCGTCAGGATAGTAATTAGACCCTTACCTCTAATTAAAGAGAACGGGCCTCTATCATCATAGGGCGAGGTATTGCAAGGAGACCAGAGTGCCCTAACAACCCCTAGTCCATGCACACTGAGGGAGCACGGGTAGGGGAGGATTGTATGTTGGGGTTTGGTGCTGGAGGGAAAGGGTCCCAGGGAAGTGGGGAAAAGGGGAATCCACACGGAGGTGTAATGAGCCCAGGGAGGGGGGAAAGGAGGACGGTAGGGGTACTCACACATTTCACCAAGCATGCTCACACACACAATTCTCTCAGGTCCACAGGAAGGAAGGTCACACACTTAATTCTAGTTCTCTCGCTCACTCTTCCAACTACGCACGTCCAAGGTTCAAATGGGGGGCTGGTTTCATTTGCAATCACCAGCGCCGCTGCCTCTGCGGCGCTGGCTTTTAACTCCCAAGCCCCGCCCCTGTATGTGCTCGCAGCCGCTCTGAGCGGCGTGGTAGGGGCAAGGGAATCCCCGCATGAAGCCCTGACATTGGGGGCGTGGCCACAGGCCGCAATTCGCTTCCGGCCAGCAATGCCCCGGCCGGAGTCCCTGCATCCGGTGTCCCTGCGAGAGGCGGGGCCAGAGTGTGACCAGACACCCACCCACCCCCATCGCCCACGGGGAAGGTCTGGGCAATGGTGAAACCCCCCGCGGGCGGCAGAGGAGCTGACAGGTGCACAAGCATTCCACACTGAGTTGCACTCGGGGTAAGAGCAGTTGCTCCCACAGCTTCCTGTGGCCGCACTATGGTTTAAATGTTACCTTGTGGCCAATCAGGAAGCTGGGAGGCAAGGCTAGGGGGGAAAGGGCACAGCTGGGGAAGGGCGTGGCAACACAGGGGGTGGAGACACGAAGAAAGACACAGGAAAGAATACAGGGCTGCTTACAGTCCAAGATAGCACCAGCCCTTAAGGCGGTGCTCTTCAATCCTGCAGGACTGGAGGTTCAAGACCCAGCCCTGACAATGTGGCACATGCCTGGGGCCGGCCCTGTGTGCTGGAGCCCTGCAGTACAGAGCATCTCTTGGTTTTAATCTATACTTTACTCCTCTTCATTTATCTTATCACTTGATGAAGAGCTGGGATTAATTCTCTTAAGCATTTTGGACTATGAGTTTTGTGAAAGAATATATTAACCACAGTAACCTCTACTATACCCCTATCGTTCAGTGGAACATTTTAATCATTTTGGGATAGGACAGATTCTTAATAGGATTTAAAACACAATAAACTCAAGGTAAAAATGGATAAGTATTTAGATTATTTTACCCAGCATTTTTTTCTCAGCCGTTCCTAATGAAGATCATATTTTCCCCCCCTTTTAGTAATGTCTTCAAGTCCAACCGTTGGCTCTTCAAGCACTTCTTCCATCCTTCCATTCTCCTCCTCTGTCTTCCCTGCTGTCAAACAGAAGAGTGCCTTTGCTCCTGTCATCAGACCCCAAGGGTCCCCCTCCCCTGCCTGTTCTACTGGCAATGGAAATTGGTTTAGAGGTAAGAAATAGACAATTGATTTTTTCAGTCCACACATACACAGCATGCTCTGTACTGTAGGCAGATGCAACAATATCAGTGATTCATTTATACAGAGCCTAATATTCAAATGAGTGCTGCAGAGCTTATACCTGTTTACACAAGGTGAGCAAGGCTCTGGTTCATGATGAGCATTAAAATAAAACAGCTATGCACTGAGTAATTTTCAAAGTCAGATGAAAAAGAAAGAAGGGATAAGATCTACCGGGTGCACACTGGATCCTTCTGGACTGTGAGAAGCATATTCACTGTCGGTTTGTATTTTGAAAGGCTTGTGTCTCCCCCCCAGTCTGACAACGGAGGTAAGGAAAGATTGCCATACAAATACAGCTAGCTGCAAACAGGCAACAATTATGAGTTTCTATTCTTAAAAAGTTGTTTTTTAAAATTTGCCTTCTAGCTGTTGAAGCTCCTAAGGTATCCTTCACAGAGGGGTACCTTTTCAAGGCTTTCTTTGAAAGCCTGAAGGCGAGATACTTTTTAAATAGTGCTGGATTGGAATGTTGATTTGAATTTTAAAAATGTAATAATATGCCATATTCAATAAAATGTAATAATATGCCATATTCAATAAAATGTAATAATATGCCATATTCAAAAGCACCAGATTATAAACCAAAATTTTGTTTCTGTGCATTCTGACATGGGAAATCTTGATTAGGGGTAGCTGTGGAGCTTGGATTGGTTACTCATTCTTATGTTCATTGGGTGGCTTAGCCTAGACTCCATCCACTTAAGCCTTTATGCATAAATCTGGGCAAACAATATTTCAGTTTCTAAACTGAAATTTTAACAATCAAATTATTTATTTTAGGTTTAAATTAATAACAGTTCAACTCAATCAAGATTATTACAATAATTTACCTCTTCAAACTGGAGTATGAAATTTTACATTCCATTTTCAATGTGGAACCTATTTGTGAAATTGAATTAATAATTGTCGACCAGCCCTACTTCAGATGTGTCTAATACTATAACTTCACTGAATGATTGCTGACTCTGGCCCACTCTATTCATTTAAACACCAGGTGTTTGGGAAAGTATGGCTTCTCCCCAGGTTGCAGTGACTTGGGGAAAACAACCCAGCCAGAAAGTTAGCACAGCTCTTTGTGAAGCAGCACATTCCTTGAAACCTGCTGTAGGATTTAAGTTCATACAGGGAATTAAGCCATATAGTGTATTTACAGCCTTTTTAAAAGGTGATCTGCAAAACAAATGTTCATGTTGAGATAAGAATGGAAACTTGTGCTAAATTCCCTTCCTAAAAGGCTGCGGGGGGCACGCAGCACACAAATACGTTCCAGCTCTTTATAGGGCCCATGAAGTGATCTGGCTCCTTCCCAGGTAGACTAGAGATACCCTAGAAAAAATAACACAACTCTGGGACTTCAGCCATGCCATGAGAGCTGGTGGTAATAATACCACAGTGAGCCATGCAAAACTACACCTGGGGTCAGGAGTGTTATAAACCCTATGCTGGGCCACAAGAGGCTAAGTAAGGTTGTGATTATCTTATAAAATAAGGAAATGTAAGTGTGCCAGACAAAATCATTATATTGTTACGGGTAACTAATAAAAAAAAACTTTGGTGTACTAAAATATACCAACACTTACCTGAGCTTTTCCAACTTACTACAATCCAGTGCGGAGCAATGAGATCCCAGAACAACCTAACAGGGATGGGCCACCGTGAGCACATTACACCGGTGCTCTGGGCTCTGCACTGGCTGCCTATTGTCTTCCGGGCCCAATTCAAAGTGTTGGTTATGACCTATATAGCCCTAAACGTCCTGGGTCCTGTTTACCTGCGAGACCGTCTCAGGCCTCGAGTCATTTTGCAGCCCTTGCGGTCAGCCGGAGGCGCCCAGCTCGAAGTCCCCCCGGGTATGCCGGGTGGCAACGGCAGAGAGGGTGTTCTTGGTGGCCACACCTCGGGTATGGAATTCCCTCCTGCTGGAGGCCTGTCTGTCCCCAGACCTCCCATTTTTCCATAGATGTTGTAAGACCTGGTTGGTCCTCCTGGCCTTTGGGGAGGAGGAGGCTGGGGTAGGGTTTTATTTGCCTTACTGCTGAAATTGTTCGGTGTCCATTTTATATTTTTATATATTGTAGTATTTTAGATGGTTTTATTATTGTTATTTTATGTTTTATGTTGTGCGCCGCCCCAAGCTGCCGAAGTGCAGAGGGGTGCGGGATAAAAGATTTAGTATAAATAAATAAATCCGCTATTGCTTTTAGCTACACAGAAAGGGAGCAGTACATTTCATTAATGGGGAGCAAAGAAATCTATTTACGTTAACTTAGTTCTCTGCTAAATTTCTCTCTGTTAGGCGAGGGGTGGGGGCTGTTTGAGGTAATGGCTTTAAACTGCAGGAAGCAAAGCATTTCTTTCACAAGTAATCTAGAACCAAAATAGCAATCCGTGGACTCACTTATTCTGAGTGTGATTTGTTCCAGTTTAACTCAGCTTAGCTTTATCTTTTTGAAATTGAAATTGAAGTTGAATTGAAATTTCATTTAAATTTTGTAAAAAAATTTATTATCTGGCCTGCTATGTCCACCTGAATCCCCGCAGTATGTTAGATGAGATCATTTCAATGGGGTTGGAAGATTTGTCCTAGTCTAAACAGAGAAGGAAATAAGGGGTAGATTTTCAAATGCAAACAATGGTACTTGTGTTTTCACATAAAACAATGATCAAGTAACAACTTCTCCACATAGCAAGGGGACACTCTTTTAGCTGTGCCCCCAGTTAGTCATGTTGTCTGTCCCAACATTCATCCTTTCTGGAAGGAAACACTGACCTTTAGGCAATGCAAAAGGTTCCTGATGCAAACTGGTCATTGGTGGTCAGGAGGTTGACCGTTGCTACTTGATTAGGACTGAAACTTGATCTCGAGTTTTTCTCTGTTATCGTTGAGAATCACGGTTCTTGACTCATTTTAAGTGAGAAATGATAATTGAGAAAAATACAGTCTCGACATTTCTAATTTTCTCAAAATATCGTTTACCGTTTATTGTTTACTGTTACTAATTTCCCATTTACTGCAATGTACCGTATACCAATTTTCCGTGGACCACTTACCGTGGACCACCTTCATCCCAGTAATGTGCGTGTGCAAAGTGGCATTTTGCATTTTGTGCATGCGCATTACTAGAATGAAGGTGGTAAGCGGTACATGGTAAATCAGTATATGGTAAACAGTAAATTGCGGTAAACAGTAATTGTAAACGATAAACAGTAAATGATATTTCAAGAAAAATTCCTTGACCAAGATCTCAGTCTGTTGTTGAGATTGTATTGAGATCTCAGTGACAATTTTCGATTCTTGCAATATTTTCACAAGAAAAAAAATTGCTTCTCGTTTCAACCCTATACTTGATTGTACCACAGAAAAACATATGCTACAAGGCAGCTGCGCAAGCAACCTTTTGCTTTTGTTTTAGGACAGCAGCTGAAAACTGATTTAAGACAATTAGCTGATTTGTCAGTTAGAAGAGGCTCCCCATGAAGATCCAGAAAGAGTGGATTACACAAAATATCAGTCAAGTAGCAAATACACCCTCAGGCATCTAAGTCATGTGCCCAAGGATCCTTTTTGCCACTGAAAACCTATCTTTATGTCCATGTGTTCTCAGTCTTCTCATCAACTTCAGTGGGCTCTGTGATTGGCAGTGCAAGGAGTGAAAATGCAGGATGATTATGCAGCAGAGCTGTTTTTAGGAAAGTGGAGTCACTGCATCTGCACCAGGCCCATGCTAGGAGGAACCCCACCTGCCCATTGGACAGTGCGGACCCATTTCCAGGATGGGCCTTCTCTACCAGACCTGGGGCTTTCAGTGTGTGCAGCAGGAAGCACAGCTGATTGGCAAGTTGCATGAGCCTTCCACCACTGTGCAAGACACCCCAAGCCAGCCCTGAACCCAAACAGTGGGAGGAGCAGTGCCCAAATGCCTGAGGTGGCTTTGCATGAAACCCCATAATTTCTGAGGACTCCAAACGGCTGCTCTGATATTTGTTCAGTTGTAGGTTCTGTTTCCAGCCCTCCATTGGCTCACTGTGTGAATGTCTGGCAAGATACTTGCTTTTCTTGTGCCTCTGGTTCCTCACATGCAAAATGGGGATAATAGTCTCCTTTCTGCACAGGGGCTTTAGGGATAAAGCACTTTGGAAAAAGCTTCCCATTGGTGTAGCACCATGATGTCTAGAATCTTCTTTTAGATAATGGGGATATAGAAGATGGAAGCAGGAAAACACATCTCGGCATGCCTTGGATAGTCATTGTGGGAGGCTGAGTCAAGACAAACCACCAGTGACTAATGCCAACATTGTCTAACCCTGCTCACAGCAGGTTTAAACAACTTGATGTTAAATGCTGGCAACTGTGGGAGCCTTGGCTTTACCTCACCACAAAGCAGCACATTTATACTATCAGCAGCAACAAAGGGATTTCCCCCCAAAGCCAGATAAGGGGTATGACTTAGATGGAAGCCACTGTAGGGAGCAAAGTATTGCCTTTCCTTTCTGTAAAACAGATGCAGAGAACGTGCCATACTTTACTGAGTGAGGTTAGATAAGAAGCCCACATGGTCCTGGCTTTCAGCTTTGTGTTGCACAACACACCCAAGACATGTGAATTCCCTCAAATAACCCGTCTCATGCCATGTGTTCCTGCTTACATATCCCACATGCCATCTGCTATACATTCCCGTTCTATAGCAGGACATGATAGGCAAGGAGGGAGTAGCAGTCCTGAAAACATCCACTCCTCTGTGCTCCCCAGATTGATAGCAGGTGTCCTGATCAAAACAATCCTGTGTTTATTTTGTGTCATACGTCAAACCTATTTAAAGGCAGCACGGTAGAGATATAATGTGACATGACGTAACATGGTGTGATGAGTACACTGATGCCTAATCATCTCATCCCAGATGTAAGGGAGCAAATTGGAACCTGCTGGAACATCATGTATCACTGGCTGCCCAGATTACCTTTGGCCAAATCAGCATATCTCAGTGTAGAAATGCAAGCTTAGTTACAAGGAGCAGCAGATAAACCTCAGGAGGTTAAACTTTCCTTTAACCCTTCAGAGCACTAGCCAATCCTTGAGGATGTTGGGTGTTCTCATACAAGGGAAGATAGAGATGCCTGATGACTGAGACTCATCTCTACTTGTAACAGAGTAAAACACACATTTTATTTTAACTGGAGCTAACGCCAGGTTTTTAGTATTATCACAGTAACACCTTGTGGTTCCTTTTGAAAACTGATCACACTGATGACCTGTCTACAGTAGCAGGACAGGTCCATGGAAGAACTGGGAGTAGGACCAGTCTTTGGGTAAGAGAGTTGTCATTTACTTTGTACTTACAGAGTATGTATTTATTTTGTTAGGTTAGATTTTATCCCACCCTTTGCCAGGCTCAGGGCAGATAACTTGCTTACCCAAAGACTGGTTCTACTCTCAGTTTGTCATGGATCTGTCCTGTGACTATGGGCAGGTCATTTGTGTGTTCAGCTTCCAAAAGGAGCCACAAGGGGTTACTCTGTTTGTTTTATCATGTAATTTCACGATGGACTATGCACTATTATGTTGTATTTATGTTTTGTTTGTTTGTTTGTTTGTTTTGTTTTGGGCCACAGCGAGAGCTAGTGCCGTCAAATAAGCTATCTATCTATCTATTCTGTAAAATATGGAAAATAAAACCTATAAAACACCCAGAGTGGCCCCCCACCTGGAATTGTAACCTTCCCTGTTGAATGTCTGGATAAATAAGAAGATGCTCAGGTTAAGGCTTTGGTGAACTTTCAAGGGAAGGGAGTTCCAGAGCTGTGGAGCAACCACCAAGAATGCCTCTCTGCAAGCCCGGGTCATATGGGTCTGGTGCAACGATGGAACGTGCAATGATGGAATTTGACTTTGTTTATAATTGTATGCCTATGCATGTTCATGGGTTGGTGTAAGAGTTGCTGGGTTTCGCCAACATAGTTTCCATGGGCCATGGAAACTACATTGGCGAAACCCAGCAACCCTTACACCAATGCATGAACTTACACAGGCGTACAATTATTAAAAAAGTCTCTGACTCTACAGTGGGCAATCACTTCTCCCAGCACAATTACTCCATAGCAGATCTCTCAGTCTTTATCCTCAAAGTAAACCTACACAACACCTTCAGAAGATGGGTCTGGGAACTAAAATACATAATTTTATTTGACACCAAAAAACAACTTAACAAAGACCTAAATTTCTCCAGCCACTACAAAAAACCCTGTAAACTTTGACACCAAAAATAATGGACTTAACAAGGACCTATATTTCTCCAGCCACTACAAATATCTATTATACTTTAGTCTACTGCATTTTTAATTTTTGTTATCCTCTGTACCAAGTTCCTAGATAACATTCTAACTACTTTGTCTCCCTCTCTGTAGCTGACTGTCAGCTGAATACTCAACCTTTGTGTTACTGTGAACCGAGTTCCTTTGATATGTGTATTCCCTTCACCTGATAAGCTGTTTCCAACTTTACCCCCACCCCATATGTTTTCCCACTCTGTGTGATTACCACTACCTATTGTTTCTCTGTTGCCTACACCAATATATAATTATACAGCTGTTTTTAAATGTCTGGCACCTCTCTCTTTCTTTACCCCTTCTCCCACCAGCTACCTTGTCCTATCCACTCCCACCTATTCCGTGCCTTCTCGTATAAACCTGCCCTACATTTGCTCATTTGCTATATTTCTACTGGCTATGCTACATGCCTGAGGAAGGGCCCTGTGTGCCCGAAAGCTTGCTTATTTCCACTAACAACAGTTGGTCTAATACAAGATATCATTCAAACCACTTTGTCTCTCTAGAACACTGTTGGCAGCCAGTGCAGAGTCTGGGTCACTGTGTGGTGTGCTCCTGGGATCCCCCACAGTCAGGAGGTGAGCCGCTGCGTTCTGCACTAGCTGCAACCCCGAACAGTCTTTAAGGACAGCCCCATGTAGAGCACATTGCTCTAGTCTAGCCTTGAGGGAATGAAGGCATACTTGAAAGAAAGGGTTGCAAGTCCTCTCACCAGGTGGAGTTGGCATTCCTGGCTACAGCAGCTACCTTTATGTTCCAGACTCAGTGCACTTACTACAATGGGCCCTCTTACCTAGTTTCAGCTTCTAGGCACTACTTCAGTATGAGGGATAATAATACACAGATGGCAGTGTTGAGGCTAGTGCTGAGAACAGGCATTGCTTTCAATATCTGAAACAGCCTGCAGATGATTTTAAGAAACGGAATTTATGTTCTCTTCCATATGATGTTTACAGACAGCTAGTAGAAGGTGATAAAATGCATGTTTTATTCAGCGAGGGAAATACGAATAAACTAACAAGTCCCCATCACATTACAATTGGCCAGCAAAGCCAGGCTGGAATTCTCACAAGTACCGTTCTCAGGTGAACCTCAAGAGATTCACTTTCAGCTTAGGATGAAAACTCAGGTAGCTTCCGCTCAAAGAAGATTTTTTTATTCTTAGTTAGAAGAGTTGGCCAAAAATAAAAATCCCTCAGATTTAACAGAAAATGCCTTTTTGACAAATTCTTAAAAGTTACGGCATTGAGGTTTGCCAGATTCTTCCTGATTTGAGAACGAGGAAACAACTACTACCTTCCTTTCATCCATTTTTTTTCTCAAAAATTTGGAAATATTCACACACAATTTTTCCCTCCAAAAAAGTTCATGAAATTTTTTCTGGATCAGCTCCAGAACTGGAGGTGAAACGATCAACAGAATAACTGCTCATGTGTTGTTGTTGTTGTTTTAAATTTTGAGCAGGTTGTAGTTGATCCAAATGACATTTGTCAAAACATTCAAACAACCAATTTTTTGCAATTTCCATTCATTTTGTTCCGTTTGTTTATTTCGTCTGTTTTCAATTCATTTTCATCAAGAACAGTGAAAACGAGTGGTGGAAAATGAATGGTAAAAACTGGAAATGGCCACACTGAAAATGAGTAATCGATCGAAGATCGGATGTTTGTTACTTGATTTGTTTGTTGGTTTGTTTTGTGTTGATCATTTAGATTTGATGGGTTTGCTCATTTTGGCAGGTACTTGTTTTAGCACTAGTTATAACTTTTAAAGCATGATAGGGTTTAACATTTTTCCGTATTCTCTCTCCCTCCTTTGATGTGCTTAAAAATAGGTACTCAGCTAGATTCCATATACAAATGTGGATGTGTGCATAATGCAATTTTAGGCCATAGTCTTGCAAGATAATGGGCGTTTTCAAATGGACATGGGGCTGCCCACTCCCAGAGCTGCTCTGGGGGTAGGGCTGAAATAAAAGTTAGGGTTTGCTAACTTTGAATTAAATGCTAGGGTTGAAATAAAAAAAACTAGGGTTTGCTGGCTTGAATTAAAAGCTAGGATTTAAATAAAAGCTAGAGTTTGCTAGCATTGAATTAAAAGCTAGGGTTGAAATAAAAGTTAAGGTTTTCTAGTTTGAATTAAAAGCAAGGGTTTGAATTAGTTAGAGTTTGCTATCTTTGCATTTAAAGCTAGGATTGAATTAGCAGTTAGGGTTAGCTAACGGAATTGAAAGTGCAGTAAGCATATCTCAGCTCACTATTGTGTGTGGCTGATTGTTTTAGCAACTGTGTGAGTAACTCACCCTAGATCAAAGGGCTTCAAAGTAATTGTTTGATCCCTTTTAAGCAATAGGCTGTAGGCGGGTCTGAGGCCTAGCCGTTAGTATAAATTGGGATCCCCTGCAAGAGTCTCTGATTGAGCAGAGAGCACCCCAGACAGAGTGAGACACTGGCAGAGCGAGTTGCTGAGGGTTGGGCAACTGTGAGAGTTAGGGGGCAGGGTTTGGACATCTATTCTACAAATCCAACATAGATGCAATTTGGAAAGATTGTACTGCTCACAAAACAGATCATTCCTGCTGAGTTTCATAAAGTATTAGATAAAGGGTCATGAATTTATAAGCAATTTACTTTCTGTGGTTTATGCACCCATTTCTAGCAGTAATATCTTTATTTTCTATCCAATATGGATGTAATTTGGACTCATTGTACCCCTCACCCAAGGGATCATCCCTGACAAAGTTCAGAAAGATCGGATAAAAGGCGCCAATTTTATAAGAAATTGAACTTTTGTGATTTTAACAGAAGACATGCAAATACAAGTCCTGGAAAATTTGGGACAAAAACAAAAATGTCAGGACATAACCAGGACTTCAGGCAGCAAGGCAGAGGAGAGGGGGAAGCATCCCATCAATCAAGAAACATGATTAACATATTCAGGCTGGCCAACTGGCATCCCAAATACACCCTACAGCACTGCAACAGAAGACATAAAAGAATCTCTTATTGACTCTTTCCTAAGCAGATGCTTCCAACTTCCTAATAACAAGTAGGGGGTTGGGATGGGCACAGCATGGAATGAGGATACATGGTTGACATTTCTGCTGACCAGTTGGCATTACAACCCATCTTGTATCACTGTAACAAACATAAGAGAATCCCTAGCATAGGCTCATTCTCTGGAGATGCTGCCCAGGCTTCCAATTTACCAGTACCCAATCACTGCAATCAGGGAGCTTTGGGGGTGGGCATTGGGAAGCAAATATAAGCTTTTGCCAACTGCACAGCCCCCACCATGACTAGCTTTTGTATGGCTCATAGGATGGCTCAGTGCTTTCTGTGTGTGTGACTGTGTGCTGCAGTCTTTAGCCTCACTGTAAGTGCTCATAAAAATAGAACTCTGCACCTACTCTCCCCCATGTATGCCCCTACAGACTTTGGGGTGCCAAACCTATGCCAGTGCCTCTGACACCTCCTTCTGTCTTCTCCACCCTCTCACCAGATGCTCCAAAAAACAATCTCTGAATCTAATAAACCGTTTTAATTTAAACAGAGTCAACACCTGAAATTGATTTAAGGAAATGTGCAACTTCTGTTAAAATCACAAAACATTCATTGCTTATAAAATTGGAACCCTTTATCCAATCTTTTTGAAATTTGGCAGGGATGATCTGTTTTCTGATGGGCATAACCGATCCAAATTTCATCCACATTCGATGGAAAACAAAGATGTTACTGCTGCTGGAAATGTTTGTGCAAACCATTAAAAGATTACATTGTTTTATAAAATCAGGACCCTTTATCCAGTCTTTCTGAAATTTATCATAGATGATCCTTTGAAAGGGGAGTACATTGAGTTCAAATTCCATCCAAAGTGGATGGAAAATGAAGATGGTACCACTAGATATGTGTGTGCAAACCATGAAATTAAATTGTTTATAATTTTGGAACCCTTTAACCAAGCTTTACTAAATGTGTCAGAATTGCTCCACTTGGTTCAGGGTACAATCTATCCAAATTACATGCAAATTAGATGAAAAATGAAGATGTTACAGTCAGAAATACATTTCCCATTGAAACCAATGGAAAACAAAAATTAAACTTAGGCCCTTTTCTGACAGGCGCACATGAGTGGGGGGATGGGTAGAGATGGCAGAAGGTAGGCGATGCATGGGTGGCCCATCACATGGACGTCCACCCATCTCCACGCACAGAACATCTGCCATTGGCGCCCGTTGCTCCGAGTGTGGGTGATGGGTGGAGGTGAGGGGAGTGCGGGAGCATGCATGTACCCACTCACCTGCTGTGGCGATTACACAGACTCCCACCACCCATGCACCCACACGTTTGGGGAGGGCGGGGTATCTGTGAAAAAAGGGCCAGAATTACAAAAATGAAAATTCTCAATAACAAAAACCAGAAAAATTAAAATTTTAATAACAAAAACAAAAAATGAAATGGGTCTCTAGCGCACACCCCTACTATCTGGATTAAACTAGAAACCCTCTGCAGTTGAATATGGTAAAAAGTGCTGTGGTAGGTAGCTAGCCCTAAAAGAAGAAAGTATCATTAAACCCCTGATACTAAATCCCTAACCTAAAAGGGCCCAGAGTTCAGTGATTTGGGAAGCATAAACTTCGTTTAAGCATTCCTCCCTTGAAAAAAGGAGATGTAGACAGCAGGCCAGGAGCAGAATGAGAGCTATCCAGTCTTTTGCACAGAGTACAACATGTATGATTATCTTCCAGTCAGGGAGAGGTGATACGTGTGCACCTGGTGCAAGAGTTCCTAGCTCTCAGAGAACACGTGCAGTCGCTAGAGGCTAGAGTGGCAGAGCTGGAGGAGATGAGGCAGACAGAGAGATAGTTAGAGGAGTCCTTCAGGGACATAGTAGAGCGGTCCCACCTCCACTCCGGCAGCCTCTGTGCTGCTTTGGAGAAGTGAGGCCTCCAGGAAGGAGAGCACCAAACTGGAATGGCGGGAAGTGATCCCGTAGCTGGGACCTGCTTTCTAGGCGATGTTTTATCCTCTTGCACCAAGGATATATCTCCAGTGGCATGTGCCCAGGAGGGTGGGAATAGGATAACTATGGTAATTGGTGATTCAGTTGTTAGAAATATAGGGTGATTTCAGACGTTACGGGGCCCTTTGGCCCCATACCGAAATCACCAAATTCATTCCCCCCGGGATCACCCCGTCATGCCGTATCAGACGTGCCGGGGGGATCCCGGGAGGGAATCTGGGAGGGGGTGGGGCCGCACGGTGCAACGTGCGGCCGCACGGCCCGGCCCCCTCCACGCTCCCGCCGCCCGTCCTCCGGGGAGACGGGCGGGCGGCGGGGCCAATGAGGCCACCGCGTCGGGCCGGGTTCGCCACGGCCCGGGGTTCTGCCGGTGATCCCGGGCCGTGGCGCCCGGCCAGACGAGACGCCGGGGTTCACCCCAGTGTGGAATTACATTCAACACGCAGCGGCCGCCGGTCCCTCCGCTTCGGCCGCTCGCGTGGTGAATGTAATTCCACGCCGTGGTAACATCTGGGGGGAAACATCCGTTTCCCCCAACAGACGTTAGGAGATCACAGCCACCACGCGGAATTGAGCGTGGTTGACTGTGATCTCGTAATGTCTGAAAATACCCATAGATATCTGGGTTGCTGGTGGCTGTGAGGTAAACTGCCTGCCTGGTGTGAAGGTAATGGACATCACTTGTCACCTAGACAGAATTTTAGAGAGTGCTGGTGTGGAGCCAGCTGCCGTGGTACATGTGGGTACCAATGATATAGAAAGTTGTAGGGGGGAGGTTCTGGAGGCCATATTTAGGCTTCTAGGTAGGAGATTGAAGTCCAGAACCACCAAGGTAGCAT
The DNA here is from genome assembly GCA_003113815.1 of Sphenodon punctatus. Classification (NCBI taxonomy): domain Eukaryota; kingdom Metazoa; phylum Chordata; class Lepidosauria; order Sphenodontia; family Sphenodontidae; genus Sphenodon; species Sphenodon punctatus. The sequence continues at coordinate 252,202 of QEPC01012560.1, read as the reverse complement.
TCCCAGAAATGCTCCCAGGTCCACACACAGGACCCCAGAGGCGGCTGAGCTCTAGAGTCTCAATGTGTGTATGAGACGATGGTGCAGGGAAGAGGGCTTTAGATTCATTAGGAACTGGGGAACCTTTTGGGGAAGGGGAAGCCTATAATGATGAGATGGGCTCCACCTTAACCAAAACAGAACCTGGCTGCTGGGACTAAAAATTAATAAGGAGATTTTTAAACTAGAATCCAGAGGAAAGCTAACAGGCACTGAGGAGTATATGATTCAGACAGAAACATCTCCAAAGGATGCTGTTAATTCAGGGAAATTAGAGTATCCTAATATAGAGGATATGAAAGAAGCCAAGGGAGCCCAGGTGGAAAACAGTGCAGGACAGATAAATATAAATAATTCCAAAGTACCAGAGACAGCTACTTATAATGAACAGATTAAGAATAAGAATAAAAAGAATACATTGAAGTCTGAAAGATAAGATGGAGTATATGGCACTAAATGAAGATCTAGACATAACAGGCATCTCAAAGACCTGGTGAAGATAACCAGTGGGACACTGTAATAGCAGGGTACAAAATATATTGAAATGACAGCGTAGATTGAGCTTGTGGTGGGGTGGCACTATATGTTAAAGACAGCACTGAGTCAAGTAGGATTAACATTTTACAGTAAGGGAATTGTGCCTTGGAATATCTATGGATACAAATTTGATACATAGCAGGGAGGCATGTAGCAGTGGGGCTATAATATTGTCCTCCTGACCAGGACGGTGAGACTGACCATGAAATGCTAACAGAAATTAGACAGGCTATTAAAGTTGGGAACTTAATAATAATGGGTGATTTCAATTATTCTAATATTGACTAGGTGAATGTTTCCTTTGGGGCGTGATATGGAGGTAAAGTTTCTAGATACTAGGGATGGGCGAACAGAACCAAGTTTGGAAATTCGGTTCGGTTCAGAAGTTCGGTTCAGTCAACTGAGCTATTTGAGTTCGGTCCAAACTCTGAACTTCCAAAAAAAGTTAGGAAATTCAAACCCTATTGAACTAAATTGAATATTAGCTTTTACGGATGGGCGAACAGAGTCAAGTTCGGAAATTCGTTTCGGTTCAAAAATCAATTTTGGTTCAGAAGTTCGGTTCAGTCGACCGAACTGGTCGAGTTCGTTCTGAACTCCAAACTTCCGAACCGCGTTCGCCCATCCCTACTAGATACCATAAGTGACTGCTTCTTGGAGCAGCTGGTCCTGGAACCAAAGAAAGGAGGAGCTACTTTAGAACTAGTCCTAAGTGGAGTGCAGGACCTGGTGCAAGGGCTAACGATGGTGGAGCTGCTTGGCAATAGTGATCATAATATAATCAAATTTGACATAGGCTCTTTTTACACAGACACTCTAACACCGTTAAAATGGGTGTTACATTTTATTATACATAGTACAGGGCAACACTGCAGCCAATCACCATGGGCCCTATGCACACATGATGCCTCCACCCAGTTTCGATGGGTGGAGATGTCTGTGTAAACACTGCGGGCAGTGGGTGGGGTGCATTTCGCTGGGTGGAGATGGGTGGAGGCGTCTGTGTAAACACCGCAGGCAGTGGGTGGGGTGCATTTCGCTGGGTGGAGATGGGTGGAGGCGTCTGTGTAAACACCGCAGGCAGTGGGTTGGGTGCATTTCGCTGGGTGGAGATGGGTGGAGGAGTCTGTGTAAACACCACAGGCGGTGGGTGCGTGCGCCCACGCAACACCCATCTCCACCCACCACCCACCCAGGGAGCAATCGGCATTGGAGTCTGTTGCTGCATGGGTGGGTGGGTGGGTGAAGATGGGTGTTGGCCAGGAGCAAATACTCACCAACACCCACCGAAAGTGGCGTTTACACAGACGCCTCCACCCATTTCCACCCACAGAAACTGGTTGGAGGCATCATGTGTGCACAGGGCCCATTGTGATTGGCTGAAGTGGTGCCCTGCAACATGTATAATAAAATGTAACACCCATTTTATGGGTGTTTGGGTGTCTGTGTAAAAAGGGCCTAAAAGGAGCAGTTGTGAGGATTAAATGTCTGCAAGAGGTGTGGAGACTATTTATAAACCACCATCTTGGAAGTCCAGATTAAATGTATTCCACAATTTAGCAAGAGGAACAAATGTCTGCCACTGTGGCTAAATGGTGAGGTGAAGAAGGCTATTTCAGCCAAAAAGGTATACTTTAAAAAATGGACAGCTAGTCCTAATGAGGAAAATAGGAAAGAGAATAAGCACTGGCAAATTACATTAATAAGGCAGGCTAAGAGAGAATTTGAAGAGAGATTTGTTAAAGAGACAAAAAACTAATAATAAAAACTTTTTAAAGTACATTAGAAGCAAGAAGCCTGCTAGAGAGTCGGTTGGGCTGTTAGATGACCAGGAGGTAAAAGGGGCACTCAGGGAGAATAAAGCCATTGCAGAGAAGCTGAATTAATTCTTTTCTTTGGTCTTCACTGCAGAGGATGTTGGGGAGATATCGATGCTGAAAATGTTCTTTGTAGATGATGAATCGGAATAGCTGTCACAGATCAATGTGACTCTGGAAAAGGTTCTAGAGCAAATTGACTAAGTAGTAACAAATCAGAGAGACCAGATGGTATTCACCCCAGAGTTCTGAAAAAACTCACATGAAATTTCAGGCCTACTACTGGTCATTTGTAACCTATCACTAAAATCTGCCACTGTACCTGAGGTCTGGAGGTAGCAAATGTAGCGCCAATATTTTAAAAAGGCTCCAGAGGTAATCCTGGAAACTACAGATGGGTGAGCCTGACGTCTGTGTCAGGCAAAATGGTGGAAATGATTATTAAGAACAGACTTACTTGGCATATTGGGAAACATGGCTTAATGGGGTAGTGTCAACATGGATTTAGCAAATGAAAGTCATGCCTCATTAACCTATTGGAATTTTTTGAGGGTGTAAATAAGCATGTGGATAAAGGTGAGCTGATCAACATAGTATATCAGGATTTTCAGAAAGCGTTTGATACAGTCCTTCATGAGAGACTCTTGAGGAAATTCAAAATTGTCATAGGATAGGGGGCAGTGTCCTATTGTGGATTGGTAACTGTTTAGAGGATAGGAAACAAAAACTAAGACTAAGGCCTTAAATCCACGGATGGGGTGGGTAGGTGTTTTGGTGCGGTGGGTGGAGGTGTGGGAGTGTCCGTTTACACAGACATACACTCACCTCCACCCACCCACAAAGCCTCCTCCACCCATCTCCACCCACCCACAGAGCCTCCTCCATTTTACCGGAGGACTCCATGGGTGGAGGTGGGTGTGCGATGGGAGCACGCACACACAAACACCCACCAACCGTGATGTTTACATGGGCGCACACCCACCACCCACCCATCCCCCGCCGTCCGTGTACGCGGACAGCCCACCCCGCCACATACTTGCCCGAACACCAAGTAGCGGGGGGAGGGGCATCCATGTAAAAACGGCCTAATGGTCAGTTCTTAAAATGGAGAGAGGTAAATTGTGGAGTGCCTCAGTGATCTTTTCTGGGACCGGTGTTTAATGTATTCATTAATGATCTGGCAAAGGGAGCAAAGAGTGAGGTGATCAGATTTGCAGATGACATGAAGGGTGTTTTTAGACAAGATAGGCAGGCAGGGGGTTCCGTGATCAGTGCGGGGGGGAGGGTGGGTAGGCACAAGAGCATGCATTTCTCCTCCCTCCACAACATTCAGATGAAATGGGCCCCACAGGTGGTCCTTGCATGGGACCCTCTCATTTTAAAACACTCCAAATTATTCAAGGTACTTAAAACCTGAGTGAATTGTGAAGAATTGCAGGAGGATCTTGTGAGACTGGTGACTAGGCATCTAAATGGCAGATAAAATTTAATATGGACAAGTGCAAACTGATGCACGTAGGGAAAAATAATTCAAAATATATTTATACAATGCTGGGTTCTAAATTAGGAGTTACCACTCAGGAAAAAGATCTTGGAGTCATTGTGGACAATACATTGAAATTCTCAGTTCAGCGTGTGGTGGCCATCAAAAATGCAAACAGAATGATAGAAATTATTCATAAAGGGAGATAGAATAAAACTGAAAATATTGTAATACCTCTATATAAATCTATGGTGCCACCGCACCTTCAGTATTGTGTGCAGTTCTGGTCACCCCAGCTCAAAAAAGAGAGAGTAGAAATAGAAAAGGTACAGAGAATGGCAATAAAAATGATAAGGGGTATGGAACAGCTCCCCTATGAAGAAAGGCTGGATAGGTTGGGGCTCTTCAGCTTGGAGAAGAGACGGCTGAGAGGGGATATGATAGAAGTTTATAAAATCATGAGTGATGTGGAACGAGTGATTAGGGAATGGTTATTTACCCTCTCAAATAACACTAGAACTAGGGGACACTCCATGAAACTAACAAGTAGCAGATTTTTTAAAAATAAAATAAAGTATTTTTTCATTCAATGCACAATTAAGTTGTGGAATTTGTTGACCAAAAATATGTTCAAGGTCAGTAGTATAACTGGGTTTAAGAAGGAGTTGGACAAGTTTCTGGAGGATAGGTTCATTAACAGCTATTAGCCAGGTAGGTTTGGGGAATGTAACCTCTGTCAGAAGCCAGGAGTGAACAAGAAGGAACAGATCATCCCATTGTGACCCGTTAGGTACTTCTTCCAAGTGACTGAGATTGGCCACTGTCGGAGACAGGTGCTGTGCTCAATGGACCATTGGTCTGACCCAGTATAGCACTACGTTCTTACATTCTTAAGATATCCCACAAGTAGGAAAGTAAGACATCCTAGACTCCCAAGAATATCTTCCTCAGTAACTGTCTACTCCAAAATCCAGAGACGTAAGTAGACAAATCCTCTTACCCCACATTGCAGTGGCTGCCAAATTTAGGCTTTGTCAGATGTTGAAGGAGGCTGGTAAGAGCTGTGCGCTGAACTCCGTAACACCAGTTGTCAAGATTTCTACATTGGGAATGACAACAGAAATACACCATCTAGCATGAATGGGTGAAAACAGACATGCACCGTAACTCCACTTTAACACTGTTTTAACATTTCATTTGCATCTTGCAGGGCTCCATAGGGTGCCAATACTGCCATGCAATATGCATTAAAAATGTTAAAGCAGAGTTAAAGTGGAGTTACGTGCATGTCTGTTTTCACCTATTCTTCGTGAAAGGGGGTATGATGAGCTTTAAGATGGCCAAGCCGTACATAGGCTACTTAGAAGATTATAAACTTGATGCAACCTGCCAAAGGTATTGAAATCCACAATGCTTGCTACTTGCCTTTATTATTATTATTATTATTATTATTATTATTATTATTATTATTATTATTATTAACAAACATTTATATAGTGCCAGCAGTGTACCTGGCACTTTACAAAGTAATAAAATAGACACGGTCCCTGCCCCTAGGGCTTACAATCTGAGAGACAGGAGCTGG
>QEPC01012560.1:205791-245563 GCA_003113815.1 Sphenodon punctatus | reverse complement strand
GGTCAGAGAGGTAGGAGGAGAACCAGTTATGGACAGAGCCACAAAAGCCAAGGGAGTGAAGGGAATCCAGCAAGAGTGAGTGGTCAACAGTATCGAAGGCAGCAGAGAGATCAAGGAGGAAAGTGAAAGGCAAGCATGCACCAATGTTCTCCCTGTGGCCCTGTTCTCGAGATATTTTCTAACCATGCCCCTTATCCGTTCCTTTAGTTGTACGTGACAGCCTGCAGCAATTATTTTCCTAAAGAAAGGAAAATTGGTCACCTACCTCGGTGAATTCCTTTCTTCCCTGCTGTCCGGATAATCCTCCGCACAGGTAGCTCTGCGGATGGCTGCCGGGAGGCAGAAGATGAAACAACACTCTTGCGCATGCATGGCAGAGCTAGCCCCCTTCGTCAGTCGATGTCCAACCTAGGACCAACCTGTCCACTTTGATTTAACCTTAACTGTGAACTCAACATAAGAAACTTTGAAACCAAGAAAAAGATAACTGCTCCCCTTTCCACATCACCCTAGTTTCCAGGTCATACTTGGTAACTGAAAACATAACATATCTCTAGCCTAGAGCGCAGGACTCAATCAAATGAATGAGTACCCCTGGCCCTAAGCCCATCCACCATAGTACCCACCCCAGGAGTTCGAGTGTGCTGTTTGGTAGGGAGCGCCGGAGGATTACCCAGAGAGCAGGGAAGAAAGGAATTCACCGAGGTAGGTGACAAATTCTCCTTTTTCCCCCTGCCTCCGGCTAATCCTCCGCACGGGATGTACCCGAGCCCTTAAATATTCCTATGGGTGGGAACCAACAGCACTGGGAAACTCCAGCACTGCCTGTAGCACCCGTCTACCAAAAGCAGCTCCTGCGGATTGATACACATCGAGCTTGTAGTGCTTTACGAAAGTATGCAGGGAGGACCAGGTCGCCACCCTGCATATCTCATCATAGGAGGCCCCTGTTTTAAAAACAAAAGCAGTCGCTGCGCTCCTTACTGAGTGGGCCCATATCTGAAGGGGTGGAACCCTTCCTTTAGTGCTATAGGCTTCCTGGATACACTGTCTCACCCATTTGGAAAGGAGTGTTTTGGAGGCCTTGGTACCCTTGTACCCTTGTCTAATATTAATAAATAAGGCCTTGGATGATCTGAAATCTTTTGTCCTGTTTAAGTATACCCTTAATGCCCTTCTGACATCTAAGGTGTTCCAGATTTTCTCTTTAGGATGTCTTGGTTTGGGGCAAAAATACGGTAGCACTATCTTCTGATTTTTGTGAAACATGGAGTTGACCTTGGGGATGAAGGCCTGATTGACCCTAAGAGTGACTGATTGATCCTGAAAGGAACAATAGTTCCCTTGCATCGATAGTGCCCCCAACTCTGAGACCCTTCTAGCAGAAGTGACAGCCACTAAGAAAACCACCTTGAGAGTAAGCATATATAGAGAAATATGCCTCAAAGGTTCGGAAGGCACCCTAGTGAGGGAGTCCAATACCAGGCTTAGGCTCCAGAAGGGGCATCTATGGGCTACTGGGGGAGAGATGCATCTCGCTGCCCTTAGAAATTGTCTAACGTGTCTATGTGAAGACACGTGCTTGTTAGTCAGTGCCCTCAGTACGGAGTCTGTCGCTGCTGCTTGCCTAGCTAGAGTGTTAGGTTTAAGTCCCTTGTCCAATCCCTCCTGGGGGAATTGGAGTACAAGTGATATTTCTGCCTTGCAGGGGTCTTGACCCCTGTCAGCTGCCCATGATGTGAAAGTTTTCCAAGTAGCTCTGTATGATCTCCTTGTTGCAGGGCATCTGGACTGCTGGAGAGTTGTGAGAACTGCTTCAGAGTAGCCCCTCTTTTTTTAGTGCACCGCGGACAAGTTTCATGCTGTCAGACTTAGATTCTTTAGATTTTCACAAAGAACTGGACCTTGACTGAGGAGGGTTGGTTTGGTGCCCAGGCTCTCATAGTGACCCTGGCTGAACTCTATCAAGTCTGAAAACCAGGGTCTTCTGGGCCACCACGGGGTTATGAGGATCACTTGAACTTGCTCTCTGATGATCTTTGTTAAGGTTCTCAGAAGTAATGGAATTGGGGGAAACGCGTAGAGTAACCCCCGTGGCCATGGTTGGTTTAGGACATCCACTGCTGTTGCTGTCTGGCAGGGGATCCTGGACATAAAGCTGGGCAGTTGTGCGTTTTCTTTGCTGGCGAATAAGTCGATCACTGGAAGACCAAAACGCGCGACCAGGTCCCGGAAGACCAGTCTGCCTGGTCGTTGTCCTGACCCCTGATGTGCAGAGCCTTCAGAGAGAGGAGATGCTTCTGGGCCCAAGAGAATAGCCTCACTGCTTCTCTTTGGAGAGTCGGGGCCCTGGATCCGCCCTGGTGGTTTATGTAGGTTTTGGCCGTGGTATTGTTCGTGTATATGAGTAGATGATGGTTGAACAGACTTGGTCCGAGGTGTTCCAGGGCAAGGCGAACTGCCTTGAGTTCCAGGAAGTTGATGCTGTGTCTCTGGTGGTCCTCCTTGCTCTAGAGGCCTTGGACTGATCTGGTCCCGGAGTGGGCTCCCCAGCCCGAGAGACTGGCATTGGTTGTTATCACCTCTCTTACTGGTTCTGTTATTGAAACCCCCTTGCTGAAAGTGTCCTCTTTTAGCCACCAAGACATGGAGCGTCCTAATTCTCGGGAGATGCGTACCCAGGGATTTAAGCCTAGCGTCAGTTCTCGTTGCATAGGATGCAGCAGTCTCTGCAAGGGTCTCAGGTGAAATCTGCCCCACTGCGCCTGGCTGGTGCATGAAACCAGGAGACCTAGCAGTTGAGCAAGAGTCTTGAGACGCATTCGAGTTTGAAACCTTAGGAAGCGAATCAGTAGATGGACTTTGTCTCGCCTGGGGGGGAGGAACCAGTGCGACTTCTAAGGTTGTATCCAAAATCACGCCAAGGTGTTGCAAACGGCGTGTCGGTTGGAGGTGGCTATTCTCCAGGTATTGCATTGTCCTGTCCAGGTCTGTCATTATCTTGTGGTTCGATTATGCCCGGATCAGGATGTTGTCTAGATAAGGGTATAAGTGGATTCCTGCCCTCCTGAAATTTTCAATCAGAGGGACCAGGACCTTGGTAAAGGTCCTCGAGGCTGACGAGAGGCCGAAGGAGAGTGCCTTGAACTGGTAGTGGGCTTGCTGGTAATAGAACCTGAGTCACCTTCTGTGTGGCTGCCAGACTGGTATGTGGAAAACCTCCTCTTCGTCCCCATTTGCTGGAGAGTCTTATGCTTAGATTTATTGTTGGTGTCAGCCAGAACCTTTCGTAAATCGAATGATACCATCCAGTCCCCCTTCCTTAGGCTCTGTGAAATCGAGGCAACAGTCTCCATTTTGAACCTCTGGGTCCTGACTACCCTGTTCAGGGTTTTCAGGTCCAGGACTGCTCTCCAAGTACCTAGTTTCTCGGGTACCAGAAAAATGATTGCGTATAGGCCTCATCTCGCCTGTTCCAGGGGGACTGTCTCTATGGCTCCTATGTCGGTTAACTTTTGAATCTCTGAGGACATGGCTAGGTGCTTTTCCTGGTTCGTTGAGGCAGGGGAAGGGATAAATCTTTCTAAGGGCTTTCTGGATAGTTCTATTTGATACCCTTGGGACACACACTCTAGCACCCACGAGTCTGAAACTGACCTTTCCCAGGTCCCTGAGAAAAGTTGGACCCTGCCCCCGACCTCTGTGACTTCCAGATAGTCAGGAGTCCTGCTTGAGTTATCCTTCAGGGGGGGCCCCTTTGCTTTTGCTTGTCAAATCTGAGGTACCTATTTCCCTTCCTTCAAAATGGTTGATTATTCTGACTGTCTCTGAATTGTGGTTGGAACCTTTTAAACGCCCCATAGTTAGGTCGAGGCTTATACTGTTGGGGTCGAAAAAACCTCCTCTTCGTCCCCATTTTTGGGAGGTTTTCCTGCCCGCTTCCCCACTGATTTGGGGGGAGGGGGGGAGGGTTTGGGGACCCCTTGGCTCTGGAGCTCACAGAGCCTGTTCAGGAATTGGAGGATTTTTTCCATGGTGGCAGCCATGGCCTCCATCGGTACCTGTGATTCCTCCTGGCTGGAGGCTGCCTGATCCTGCGCCCTGTTTCCCCCGGCTGGCTCCATGCCTCAAGAGAGCTATTCCTATCACCTCGGGGTTTTCACGCTGGCAGCTTGGAACCCGCTCTCGCCTCGCGGAGCTGTTCCTTTGCGGGGGAGTGGCTGGTGTCTCCTTTGCCTCCGAGGGGTGACGTCCAAAAGGTAAAAATAAAGTAGAGCCCCTCGGATCCCCTGTTCCCGGGCGCTGTGCGCGGGAACCGGCCCGGCCTATCCGTGCGGCCCCAAGGTCTCGGGGGAAGCACTACTGCTTTGACCCCGCCTGCTCACCTCTCCGCCGAAGATTTTTTTTTAACTTTTTATGGCGAGCCCTCCCGCGTGTCCCACAGGGAATGTAACAAAGAGAAAGAAAAGAGAAGTGCAAATTTTCTTTTGACAAAGTGGAGCCGCGATGAAGCACTCCCGACGGCCCAAAGGCAGAAGACAGACTGACAAGGGGGGCTAGCTCTGCCACGCATGTGCAAGAGCGTTGTTTCATCTTCTGCCTCCCAGCGGCCATCCACAGAGCTACCCTTGCGGAGGATTAACCGGAGGCAGGGGGAGAAAAGAGCACAATGGCTTAGGAAACACAGACATTTCAGTTGAATACCAACATCTCCATAGCCTTACATTGAGATTTAAGCTTCATCATCACCATCCATCATCCAATATGTATTCCTGGCAACCATAGCAAGTTCCGTGCTTTTAACACTGAAACCCATTAGCAAAGCCACAGCTGATCAAGTGCAGACTCTTTCTGTGCTGCATTCAGCCATGGAGGCCCTGTGGAGTGCAACCTTGTCTCTGCCAGTATGCAAAGCAATTGGAGGTATTTCCCCCCTTTGCCCTTATTTGTTGGGCATAGAAATTTGCCATCCTTGTGAGACTTAACATGACAGAAGACAAAGAGCTGGTTCATGTTTGCAGGAATCAAAGTGTGCAGACAGACAGACAGACAGGGCTATGTTTTGCTGCAAGGAAGCTACCGCTGCCACTGCAGGACGATCACCACTTTGTCTCTGGAGCAGGCACAGCAAACGGAGGGCCCCTTGTTAGATTAAAAATACATTGATCAATATTCTGCTCTCAGATCATTGACTCCAGTTGCCTTGTATAGGCTGCAGTTAGGCTGGAACACAACAAAGCAAGGGTTTGGCTTTAAGCTCACACTTCAAGTTTTATGCAGAATTGAGGCTTACTTGCAAAACCTCTTCCTTCTGAGCAGAGCAAGTTGCAAATGTCCCATCTTAATGTATTTATTTTAATATTACTTTTTGGACCAACCAAATTCCTAGGGGGGGAAAATCATTTTCTATTTTAATTTTTTTTTAATGTTTCTCACAGAAAAGTTCAGGGGAGAACATTGACTTTTCTTCTATTAAAGTTTTAGGAAAAACCTGACCCTTTCCATTTTGAAACATCAGGAGCCCTAAACCCCTTTTTGATCTAACTTTTGCCACTTAGAAAGCATTGAAAGGGAGAACAACCACTTTTTAACCAGAACTTTCATCATTAGCCTGATTTAACTGAATTAAAGGCTAATATTTTTCAGGGGCTTTAAAATGAATATTTAAATTGTTTTTGTTATGAGTTTGTGTTCTTACATGGCTTAGCTAAATAGTTCAACCCCCCTCAAAAATCCAATCTTGAGTCTCTCGTAAATCTAAGAAAAAAGCAATGGTTTTACTAGGAGCAAAAGAGGTGATACTGTAAGTAAAGAGAAATCTGAGTTTGTAGACCTTGGACAGTTTGTGTCCAGATAATGCAGTATCTTGTTACTGTATCCAGGCTGCCTTTTCAACAAGTTACTGAAGTAACATCAGAGGTTCTCCGTGAAGAAACTAACAGGGAAGGAGGAAGTGCTGCATGCTCAGATTTAAATAATGCGTGAAAAACTTAATGCCTGATTTCCAAAGATGTTGACTGCAGGCTGCTGCCACTGCCTTCACCGAGAGTATTCAGCACCTCTGTAGTCGGGGCATTGTGAAGTATGTGGGTGTATAAGTAGAAATACATATATACTCGGGCAGTGACTTTTAATTTTGTGTGTCCAACTGAAGTCTTACAAAAAGAGCCTGGTTTCCAGTAAGGGACAAGCACCCACCCTCTGAAAACAAGCCCATTTTAAAGGGTCCCACGTTGGATTCCAAGTCTTGAGTTGCTTTGGACAAATCTTGGCTGTTATGTACATGCACGTAAAAGCATCCCAGCCTTTGAAAAATTCCTCTTAGGCTGTTTAGAAAATTCTGCTGAGTAACAGAGAGTTCTTTCCCTTGAAAGGCAGGGAGATATTTAAAGGAGCCTTTACTGCATAGTATTAGTATTATTAGTATTATTCATGACATATGTCTAAGGTGCCTATCATCACAGCATCTGAGTGCTCATATAGACAGACTCCAAACTTGCGACAATTTTAATCAAGTGTTTCAGTTGATAATTGCAAGCTGTCAAGGTTAATACAATAAGGCACATCTCTAATTCTTTTTCCATTTCTCTTCCAAGAAAAAAAAACCCCTCTGGGCTAATGACTGTGGTTTCTATATTCCCAACTCATCAGGGAGTGTCCTGCATTGAACCACTTTTATTGAAAAGTTACATCAATTCAATATATAGTAATACAGGCAAAAATAATTACAGCTTTGCTAGCAGTGTAAAGACCTTAATCCAAACCTCACAAACATTCAATAAGAAATGGTACAGGCAGGGAAATAGGCTTTTGACAGCACAGCCCCAAAGGGAAAGGAGGCAAGGGAGAGATGAGCAGATCAGCAGATTATGTGAGCTGGGGCGAGGTTGGTTATAAAGAGCCTTCAGTCTACTCACCCCCTCTGCTAGAAGATGGGCTGCAGGTACAATGCTGGAGTAGTAGTCTCATCCCTTAGAAGTATTATTTGTGTTAAATTAGAATCTAGACGATCCATTACCCCAAAGCACTTTCCAAACACAGGAGATAAACGGTAAAACTTATCACGGCACCCAAGTAATTTAGACCCCAAAGTCTCATTTGAAAGTCAGTGTATTTTAAAGTTCGCTGGTGCAGCAGCTTCCATTTGCTGCAGTGGGATCTCTGCATATGGAGGCTGGCTCAGTCCTCAGTTTATACGAGAGAGAGAGAGAGAGAGATTAGAAGACCTCAGAACTAATGACCCAGTAATGATTTCTGTGCACCACAGTCTGACACGTTTTCAAAAGGAAAACTTGTTTTTAACAAGAAAATAGTCTCAATAGTACTAATTCATAATTAATAAGGGAAAGAAAACTCATTCTCTATCAAAGTAGGATTTTAAAAATATTATATTATTATTATTATTATTAATTAATGTATTTATTTATTTATATAGCACCAGCGATGTACCTGGTGCCTTACAGAGAATAAGATAGACACAGTCCCTACCCGAGTGCTTACAATCTAAAGACTGGGGTGGGGAGACAGGGAAGGGGGAACAGAGGGAGAGACAAGGGTTGGGATGTGGTGCAAATGAATGTGGAATGAGGCTTTATATCCGATAGATAGATACACAATTTTCAGATTTTTGGGGATATAAATCATTTTTTATATATGGGTAACACACCCACGCACACCCACCCACCTGCCACAGGATTTACACCAGGGTGTTCGTGCGTGGGTGCCACCCGTGTAAAAAGGGTCTGCAATTTCAACAAGTTGCTTCATTAGCCAATATCCAACCCTCAGAGGACAAACTTTTTAGAGTAAATAATATTTACCACATGTTACTGACTCATTCTTCACCAGTGAGTTACAGAGCAAGCATCCATCATCTCTGAGCTGCTTGGTCATAGGACATTGGCTCCTCCTCCTCTTCTCCAGCTGCTAAGTGGCATTAAAAGAAACAGAAGATTCATTAATAATTTTGCTAATCTTTCCACAGGTGGCTGCCCAGGGGAATGTTACTTGGGGTAATTTCAGACGTTACAATACCATGGTCACCCACAGTGAATCCCCTATGGTGGCTGTTCGTACCGTAACATCTAAAGGGATTTCTGCCAGATGTTCACCCCAGTGGAAACCTGGTGGGAATCACATTGACCACACTTCTGGACCTCCGGAGGTCCAGAATCGTGGTGGGATTGGGGCCCAACTGTGGCCACGATCCAGAAAGGGCCGAAGGTAACGTCTGTTACCTTCACCCCTGCCAGATCGTGGTCCCGACTACGGGATGGGATCAGGCGCAGCGGCCGAATTGGCCGCTGCGCCCGGCCCATCTCCCAGAAGTCGGGCAGCCGGGGGGAGTGCGGTGTGTGTTGGGGGCGGGGCTGTGCGGCCACATGTCACACCACGCAGCCCTGCCCCCTCCCCGCGCAGCACCTCCCCCTCCCCCTCCAGAATCAGGCCAGCACGTCTAAAGGACGGACAGCCTGGTTCCTGACTGGGATCCGAAACTGATCCCAGTCCATGGTTCAGTTTGATGGGCCTCCGGGCCCGTCACATCTGAAATTACCCTCGGTCAGAAGTGGGAGGGGAGGTAGCTTGTGCAATAACCTTTCTGATAAACTGTGGTCTGCTATTTTGGTCCCATTAAAACACAGCAGAAATTTTATTCATTTATTGACATTTTTATTCTGCCCTATCCCTAAGGCTTAAGTTTTAATCTTCTTGATTTTCATTTTCAGCTATGACTGGTCTTGTCGTTCCTCCAATGTAAAGAAGAGGAGGAGTTGCTCTTTCTTTTTCTTTTTCCCTTTACAGCACAAAACTACTTATTGTGATGGACCACTAAAAAGAAAAAAAAGCACTATGAGCTCTTTTGTTGGGGAAAGCCACATCTGGGGAAAAAAGGAACAATTTAAGGACTGGACAAGCTAGGTGTCTGCATCGTCTCTGTTCCACGTTTCATACGTAGCCACATCAACCCCTAACACACCATGAACAAAGAATCAGCCAAGAACCAGGTTGGACACTGTAGATATAATGGGATTAGAACTACAAGGCTTTTTCTCTATGGACTTGAAACCTTCCTAATGTTTGTAAAATATTAAAAAGGAGCAACATTGGCCAATGATTCAAGCTTGATATTTTGGATACTCTTTCTTTTACTTTGTAGGGAAAAAAAAGTTGAAGTTTCTATTTTCTATGGAGCCTTTCAGATACCAATTTAGTTTATGCAGAAAAACAAAACAAAAACAGGGTACCAGCATGAAATACTTTCTTAATACAAAACTGACACGAGTGATGGAACGTTGATGTATGTGTGTGTTTGCTTATAGTTTAACCTCTTTAAAAAAATAAAAACTGTAAGATGTTTTACAATTATTTAAATAAATAAACTTGTAACTTATTGTATGTAGAGGTAGAAATTAAGACTTTTTTGGACTTTTCCCTCCTGTTGTAAAATGAAGAAAAATGATGCAAAAATGTAGTGACAAGTTTGAGGGACGTACTATTGTTGCTGCAGCCACTCCTCACTTTGCTTATACCCCTTATTGAACCATGTGCAAGGATGGAACAGATTCTTTCTCATTAACTCATCACAAGCTTTTACACACATATTGTATCTGTATAGGTCAGTAGTTATATGGATTTTATCCGCTTTTTCATCTTTTGATTCAAATAAGATTTCAGGTACTGAAGTAAGGTGACTAGTTTCATACATCCTATCAGCAAATGAGTGGCATTTATGGACTTTAAAAAAAATTAAAAATAATAATCAGGTTTTCATGTGGTACTGTGATTACTTCTCAGATTCCAATTCAAGCAAAAGGGAGAAAGAAAGGTTTCTCCAGCCAGTAGTTTTCCATGCAGTTGAGGCCAGCTTAAAACATTCAGTCATGTTTTATAAGCAATTTGTAAATGCACCTTTAATATAAATAGTTAATAAACGATAGATAGTTCAATGAGTAATCAGGTTGCTTATAAACTTTTTACATACCTAACCTTCTATTGATGTTCTTGTAACAATTTGCTACTCATGTCTTTAACATGCTTATAAACATCCATTGATGGTTTATTAGTGCTTTATAAAAAAAAAAAACTACTTATAAATATACCTGTAATAGGAAGTGGAACTCAAAATCCCATCCGCCATCCAAGGAGAGTAATTCTGTTTGATGGTGGAAATAAAATATTAGTGTTTTCCCATGAGGATTTATTGTGGTAGAAACTCGTGACAATAGGGAAATGCTGAGCTAATGTGCATTTTCTTTTTAGAGAGTGACTTGGTAATAGGTTATAAAACCCATGAGTCAAGGCCAACTATTCAGATCTATCCCAGGACTTTAGCATCCAAAAGCTGCTTTGTGCCATGACTTCGGTAAGCCTGAGGCCATTTTTAAATGTTGCTGCCGGGTGGGGGGTGCATGGGCACGCTGGTACGTGTGCGATGGGGTGTGCACTAGGGCATGCACATGGCTGCACATGCATCCTCGCTCACCCCCCACTCATCCCCATACATGGAGCAACCTCAGTTTTCCCTGGTTGCTCCGTGCATGGGGATGAGTGGGGGGGGGGGGACAGAGGTGAGTGGGGATGCATGTTAGGTGGCAGTGCGCACGCACCCCCATGCACCCGCGCACACCATGTCCCTCACACGGGCCTCTCCCACGCATGAACAAGCAGATTTCTGAGTGTTCATGAGTGGGAGAGACGCGTGTAAAAAGGGCCTTCGTTTAGTTTCTTTTGGACATTGAGCCCATCTTTGGGCCGAGTGGTGCAAATGGTTGGACATGTGAGTCAACGTACTTATATGCATAATTCTTCCAATGAAGTCACTGGGCCTGATTCCTTACAGCTTGGATCTACACAGGGTTGATCCCACCCTATCAAGAGTCTGCCACAAAAAGCTCAGTGCAGGGTCATGGTCTAATGTAAATAAACTCAACATTCTGAATTGTTTGCAGGATCTGGACCTTAATTAGAAGCTAGCATCAACAAAATACCTGAGGGACAAAATCAGGGGCACTGGAGGCTAGCAACAGAAGACAAGAAGTTAATGTGTGAGGTTCCTTGTTCAAACATAAGGCTCCCGGTGCATACAAGACTATTCCAAAGTCTGTTGGAAAAACTTCCATTGGCTTTAAAACAGACCCTAATGTTCATAGAGGATAAGTAAGAAGGGAATATTGGGGTGGACCATGCTCATTTGTGGCCTTTGTCACCCCTTTAAGTTCATTCCCATGCTGGACCTCTTCCATACATGTTGCTGCTGCAACTGAAGAGTTATAGTCTGTATGTTTGTTTAGTAGGTATTTTACATTCTTTCCATTCTGAATTACTAAAGTAGGACACTTTCTCCAGCTCGTTAAGGACATACCACTATTATTATTAGTGACTGCTTTCAAATATGGCACCTCTGCCATCAAACATTCGGCGTACCATGTAAGAGCCAAGAAAGGAGATTTTCAAAGGCACAACTGTTGTAGCTCTCTGTAACATTCAATGGGAGCTAAGTGTCAGGTACTCTTAATGCCTTTCAGAGTATTTCACAATGTTCTTGTGCTACTTGACATTTATTTTTATTTTTTTTATTTTTTTGGTATTCCCAGTTTTGATCAGTTTGGACACTTTTCAAAAACAAACAAACCAAAAACCCCACCAAAACAAAACACCTTTTTATTTTCAATTTCCAACATGAAAAATCTGGGATAAAACACACCGAGGAACCTTTGGAAAAAACAAAACAGGAATTTGGAGGGGGGGAAATCTTGTTGAATTTTTCAGCATTCCGGTGGCGTTTAATATTCCATCCAGCTCTGTCTGTTCTAGTTATTCTCAAAGTGAAGAGCCAAGGACTCAGATTTAAAAACAAAGAAAAATGCTATGGGAAGTTCTCAAGTAATTCTAAGTAGAGAAATGAATGGTAGCTGACTAAAGAGGTAAAAGAGCAAAAAGGGGATTGTGGGTTTGATTGGAACCAAGCAAACCTAACAAAAGAAACATAGCGATGATTTAGAATGTGAATTATGGTCCTGCATGGAAAGCCTTGCATTCAGGGAAAACACAGAACTTGTTGGTATCTTTACACAAAAAGTGTGTAAATAAAAACACCCAGCGATCCTTCAACACAAAACCAAGGACTTTGGCAGTAACAAAAAAACAAAACAAAAAAATTAAGATGTACAAAATTGTAAGGATTTTTTAAAATGTAAAACTATTCTGTCCTTTTATAGTCATTGCTGTTTTAATTCCTGACCAAACATCCTGTTTGCCACTAGAAAGACAAGTGTTGCGATAGGTAATTTCAAATTTTATTGTAACTTTGAAAGGGTGTTTTATTTCATTATTTATCTTGTTATAGCATCTTTTTCTCCCCGTTTCTTTGCACAACTTTCAATATGCATGGGTTTTTAAAAAGAACTGTTCTGTCCCTTTTGTAAAGTTAGTTCTCATTTTTCCCAACTGTATAGTTCATTTGACTGTTTTTGATTTTATTATTTTGCTTTGTCAGTTATATACGGTATGAAGTTGCTATGCACAGAGCTTTTTGTAAAGATAGCTTTTTTGTTTACTGTTTTTAATGGTCCTACTTATGGAAGAATATCTTGTTTGTAAAATGAATATGTCTTCTTCAGTTTTAAACTTTAAATTATCCTAACAAAAAAATAAATAAAATTTTTGTACTGTAAAAAACACAAAACATAAAGGTAATGTCTGAACGTTTCTCAGAGTGGAAAGTCTTAATTCCACCTTTTATGCAGTTCAGTTCCTATCATAGCATTATCTAGGGTTGCCAGGTGTTCCTTATTCCAAAGAAAAGACCCTTATTCCAGAATCCCCACAGCCATATAGAATACAAGGCAGCATCCCATCTTTCAGAATCCCATCATTCCACGGTGTCCCTTATTGAAATTTAACTCTGGCAACTCTAGTGTTATCTGGCCACTTCACTCATTAATAGATTGATCTTTCCAACACCCAAGAGAGGTAGTCGAGTGTTGTTATCCCTATTTTACAGATGGGAAATGTTGTCTGCTTGCACTCTAGCAGCTTGCCTCAAATTTGGGAGGTGAAGAGTGGAGATAGTGGTTGCTCCAGAGCAAGCAACTGATCAGGAGCTGGAGTGCAGGGCATTCACTCTGGGGCAGCAGCTTACACCAGAACGTGTGGAACACAAGGCACAGCAAGGGGCGAAGCGACACCATCCAATTCTGCTAAAGACAGGGAAATTGCTTAGAGTGCACATGGACTCAGAGATCATGTGACATTACCACAAGATATTCTGTGGCTGAGCATAAACCAAGCCCAGATCTCCCAAGTTACAGCCCAGTGTCTTAATGTCCAACATCCTCTGTTGCTAGTTCTAGTGTTCTTCTCACCACAGAGAATGGCCACACTTATCTATTTGGAAGGAACCATAAACTAGTTTTATACCCAGAGGTGATGCTAGCTACTGAAAAGATTTCGGGCTCAGGTCCAAGAAATTACAAAGGGGCATACTAAAATTATGCTCTGCTGCTCTGTCCTGGATCCAAAAACACTCCAAGGCTGAAAAAATGATGGACTGGAGGGGGCTGGCCCCCTTCAATAACAGGTGTCCCGGTTTCCTCCAAGTCACAAGACCGGCAAACTATCATCACTTAAGGGTTGAGCAGGCGGCTGGACTAGATGACCTCTGAGGACACTTCCAACACTAAGATTCTATTCTAGTCTAGGATTCCACTTCACTTAGCTCACCCTCATCTGGGGCTCTGGGGAAAATATTTGGGTTCTGTGCCCTGTGGGACACCACCTAGGAACATGCCTGTTTACACCTGAGCGAGAAACATTTTAAATGATCAATGCTGCAAGGTACTGAGTCCTCAATACTCCCTAAAAATCAATGAGACAAGAGCACCTGGAATTTGTTCTTGAGCCCTTTTTTCATTGATGTGTTCAGTGCCAATGGATCAGCTATTAAGATTATAAAGGGGGTTCTTACTCTATTGCAAGAGTGTGGAACTGAGTTGGTGGAAAATGCACACTTTGCCGGCGCCTCCCCCCCGCCCCCCAGAAATGAAACACGGAGACCGTATATGGATTAAACTGGCCGCACTCTTTAATCAAAACTAGAGCAAAGAAAGTTGGTGGGGATTGCTGCTAAGCAATCACAGGTCCATTATTTTATGTTGAGAACCTATTTAAACCGTAACAGGTGTCTGGCTTGGAGATGCCCTCCAATGCCAGCCCCAGATCAAACTTAACAAACCTTCCCCTTCGAACAGTGCCCAGGCCAAGGCCGAAGGGGAAACACCCTGACGGGCACGAGTAAGGAGGAAGGTGTCTTCAGGTTTGAGGTCCGTGTTTGCCCTTACCCCGCCCCCCCCCGTCATACACCCCTCTCAGGGTGACGATCCTCTTGTTAGCTGTGCCGTGCTTATCGCCAGGTATCGCCTCCCCATCTCTTATGGAGATGACTCATTTCGCTATCCTAAACTACCTATCCTAAAACACCTATTAACCATACTGGACCCCCGCCAGAGTGCAACATATGAATTATAGGTAGTCTACCAAGCCAATATATTGCCACATTCTAACAATGTCCAGATTAGCCTAATTGTCAGTAATCCCTTTGCCGAATTAAAGTTCCCCCATTAAAATTAGACTCCAATCCAATGACCATCTCTAATTTGCCAGATTATGTTCAGATTCTTAAGCCTTTAACTAATTTTAACTTATTCCAACATTGCGATGAAGGCGAAACTCAAAAGCTCTCGTAATAATTGAGATGCCTTCCAAAATTCCTTCTTGGTCCCCTAACGGCAACCAGTTTTACCCGCAGTATCAGAGGGAATGGGTGGGTGCTAACTATCCGGTGGTTCGGAAGCGAGCGAGACTCTCAGTCACTTCAGCAATGTGCAGGCGGCATGCCCCCGCCCCCTTCTAGCAGAGGGGAGGGGCTGCCCCCGCACCAACCAATCACACACACCCCAACAGGAGCACGTGATGCCCAGGCAACCAATCAGGTCCCCGGGCCGAACATACGGGGCTTTTCCCCACTCCCAACGACTCCCGCCTCCGTGCTCATCCCCCTCTCATAGGGGCGTGGCAACCTCCCCCCACCGCCATTTTGTGCAGTGGAGGGCCCTTTTTTCCAAATGGGAAAACAATTGAAAAGTTTTTCAAAATTTCCTGTGACTATCCAAGTCCCAAATAACATTTTATACATTTTACATGTCTTTGTTGCTATCCGGAGACAAGGAATTATATTTGAGGCATGAAGACACAGAAGTTGGGAGCTCTTGCTCTTGCACCTACTCCATATCCCAATCTCACCATATGGCTGAGTATGCAGGGATAGCCACTTGGTGTTGGGGACAGCTGCCATGTGGCTGGCATAGTTGGGACAGAACCCAGCAAGGAGTTTTGTCTTTGCTTGTGCTAGAGTCAGGTCCAAGAACTAGGCTGCAACAGACTCATATATGTTCTGTGAATTGGGTTCAGAAGGGGAAGCTTAACCCTCACTGCTCCAGGGGTTACAACTGTGCACTTGGAAGGCATCAAACATTTTATACTGAATTATGCAGTTTCTCAACGAATAGAATGGCAAAATGTTTCAGCTATCCGCTCAGGGAGAAGAAACTATACCCATGTGACTTTGTTAACAAACCACACTAACTAATCGTGAACTCTCAAAGACCCCCATAACCTTGCCTTGAGTGACCCTATGTTACTTGACAGCCTCTGGGGATCAGTCCCTGAATGGTTTCAAAGTCTGGCTCAGCACATTTTTGGATGCACTGCTCGGATTTGATGACTGCAATGGCTTGTAGGGGCACAGCCATGTATTTAGATTGAAAGAGATTCCTAGCCTGGTAGCGACCTAGTTTTATATGCAGGAGAGACAGTTTGTTGATGATGGAGCTCCAAGCCTGGAGACGTGCTGTGTTACTGCTTTCTAACCTCTTTTGAGAAACTGTTGATGTGCAAGTACAATGTGTGCCTGTGGTATGTTATCCAACTGACCTTTCCAAACCCTCCTCGAATCTCAGAAACTGCCTCCCAGGGAATTTGCAAGCAAAAAGCTAAGAGAAAAGATGAGATACATAGAGATAATTTTTTTCTGAAACTGACTAACAAGAATAACTCCTGACGTGAGTGTTACACACACAATTCATGCTGGGGTCAACCGCACGCTGACCTGACAGTGTGGGAGAGGCAGGCTGTGTGTGTTCTGTATGGTAGAAGACTGACGCTTCCATAGAAAATGCTTTGTGTTATTCATCATCCATTATAAAAACCCTGGATTGGCTAACATGCCCTGCCTTGCCTCAAGAACTAGATTGACAAGTCTTTCTGCTTGCTTCACACTGCCCAGGGCAAAGCATCTTCAAACAATAAGAGGATCAGTTGTTACAGATCTCCCCAACCTACTCGACATGCTGCAGTTATCATCTTCCATGGCCACTGCTACAATCACATCACAGACCGTTCAAGATCCCACTGCTCCTTTTTTGCTGTTTCTTTGCACCATGATCAAACTACTCAATCACTCTCTTCTGTCTGTGCACAGGTCTCCTGGAACTTGACTCCTGCCTTCATACTCTGGTCCATGCAATGGCAGCTCAGTCTGCCTTCCAAACTTCCCCACTATCTCCCTCACTCGTGACTTAATGTTTTATTCAGAAATTCTTCCCTATGCTTGGAAAGCCCTCGCTACCCTAAATGCCCTCATTCTTCTTAAAACATCCAAACCAACGATCTACTTCTGCTCTCATCTACCACCTCATAACGCTTTAATGTAGCTCACATTTGATTTCAAAACAAAGACAAAGCCTATATTTTGCCTGTAACAGGCATCTGTATTTTGTGTTAGGTTTGTGTGTTTCAAGCTCCATTTATAGGGTTAGGGCTATGTAAATAGCTTTTTCTTAGAATGGGGGGCGGAGGGGAGATCAGATTTATAGTCCTTTGGCTGAGACAAAACAAAATGTCTCTAGTGGTTG
Organism: Sphenodon punctatus; assembly: GCA_003113815.1. NCBI lineage: Eukaryota > Metazoa > Chordata > Lepidosauria > Sphenodontia > Sphenodontidae > Sphenodon > Sphenodon punctatus. The sequence continues at coordinate 228,593 of QEPC01012560.1, read as the reverse complement.
TACCAAGTAGACTGGAGGCCCCAGCAGTCACTCTTACCAGCCAGTTACCTGAAATCACTAGGGATGGGCGAATGCGGTTCGGAAGTTTGGAGTTCGGCCCGAACTAGAACTGTTCGGATGACCGAACACGAACGCGAACAAACCGAACAATCCAAACACCGAACGGCGAAATGGCCGAACAGGTCGGTAAGTTCAGATCGCGTTCGGATGAGTTCGGGTAGCAAAAAAAGGTTCACTGGAAGGTCAAACATGACAGGGAGGTGTAGTCACTGAGAAGCAGACTTCCAGGCACCAGGGGTGGAGAGGCTTTCAAGAAACGAAACTAATTATCTGCCTCCCCCCTTCCCAACACCTTCTGAGCTAGTCACTGTTCCTGAACAGCAGGCGTTGAGTAGGATTTTTAGATTGCTTTAAGTTTCATTTCAGTTTTGTAATGAAATGAAACTTAAACCATAAACTGAAACCTTGTGTTATGCACTGTACAGACTCATTGAGTATGTAATGTATGTATTTCACTACAGACGCCTCTTCTGTTTGTGATTCCCCCCATCCCATATATATGGGATGTATATATATCCATATATATCCATATATATATGGATATAGATAGATAGATATGGATATGGGATGGGGGTATAAAAAAATAAATTAAAAAACCCCATATAAAAACAAAAAAACCAAATAAAAAACAAAAGAAAACCATATAAAACCCAATAAAAATCCCAAAAAACATAAAAACCACCCATAACAACATTTCCCGAATGGCCTAACCGAACAGCCTGTTCGGACGACCGAACCGAACAGCTGAACCCGAACTCGGCGAACGAACGAATGAACCGAACAAACAAACTGAATGCATCCGAACCAAACGGCCAAAACAAACGAACAAAACGAACGCAGCCGAAACGAACAGCCGAACCCGAACAGTGATCTGTTCACCCATCCCTAGAGATCACATGGGATAAAAATAAATGTGCTGGCTACATGCTCTGGAGGGGGGCAGCCCTGGCAGGGTCAGGTTGGGGCACAGAATAAACATGCACCTGACCGGGCCAGCTGGCAAGCCCTCCCACACCCCACCCCCAGCAGAGGAAGAGAACAAATGAGTGGATGGGCAGGCCCGCCTCTGGCATGACCCCAACACCCTGCCATGACAGGCAGCCATGGTGGCCAATCACGGACAGACATGGCAGTCCCTGGTTCCCAACAGGGGGTCACAAACAGATACACTGACCTGCTATGGCCCACATTGACCTGCCTGGGTGGCCCTTTGCCCAGGCTGTGGGTTCAGGATCTTCCAGGGGACCACATCCAAGCGAGATGCCTACCCAGGCCAGGGAAGCAGCGGGCCCACATCTAGCAGTCCAGAAATAGATATGCCAGCAAGTGTCTGGTCCAGGAGGACCATAGCAGGTCCCCATCATATCTATTATCACCCTTCATTATACTTTCCTGACTTAAAAAGAGTACATAGCCCCTGATCCGTGTTGGGGGACAGGACTGCAAACACATGCACTGGCCTGCTATTGCCTGTGTTGTGGGCCTGGAATCATCCGGAGCACCACCTCTAGACCAGCTATCTACCCAGGCCGGGGCAGCAGTTGGCCCACATTTGTCAGCCCGGTAATAAACGTGACGGGGAGTTTCTGGCCCAGGTGGCCATAGCGAGGTCTTATCATGTTTATTATCATCCACCGTCAGAAGCTAGGAGTGAACAGCAGGAAATGGATTGCTCCATTTATGAGCTGTTGCACATTTCTCTGAAGTGACCAAAGATGGCCAGTCAGATACAGGATGCTGGGCTGGATGGATGGATCATTGCCACTGACCAGTATGAGACTCCTTACATTCTTCATTAGCCCTGAAAACAGCCCAGTGAAGACAGCATTGCTAACTCCTAGTGAAGGCTGATCTGAAATGGACTAGGGCTTGAACACCTGGGTTCTGTTTCTAGCCTTGATGCTGACCATGAGCAAGTTATGCCCTCAGTTTCTGCCACTGCTTTCTACCCTTTGTCTGTCTTGTTTATTTAGATCGCAGGGACGCTCTTACCGCAATGTGTCTTGGGTTAGTGCCTAGGGCCAATGGGCCCATTCTCAGTTTTAGGTGCTGCTGGTATTCAAACAAATAACTACCCCTATGTTACAGATTAGAAAAAACAGAGAAGCAAAATGACTTATCCAAGGTCACTGTGAGGGAGAATTTGAATGTTAGGCTCTTGCTCTGAAGCCTCAAGTGCTTGAGTTGGTGCCATGGCTAACATTCCTCCTTTGGGCCATGTCACCTCTACAGGGGAAGTCTGAGTTATTTATTTTAGTTCATGGGAATTATTCACCCAAGTCTAAATTTCTGCTTTCAGACCATCAACTAGGTGCTGCCTAGACTCTCACTTAGCTGAGCCCAGTGTTGTAGCATGTCCTGAGAGAGGGTTTCCACCTTTCCAGACTCTTTGACCCAGAAAAGGAGGGGTTGAAGAGTCTGTTCTTGATGTTACGATGCTCTGCAGGAAGTGGAACCACATCAGAAAGGAGCAGGTGAGCCTCTTCACCCCACCCCAAACTTTTGGAGCCCAGAGTCTCCAGGTCAAACCTAAAAGTGTGATAATACCCAGAGTTCTTTGCCATGACCTTAGGGAGACTAGAAAGGCTAGACTCTATGCTACTGCTACAAAAAGCACAGATATTTCCACTGAGAATTGGGGGATGCTTTTGGAGGATTTGTGAACCCAGGATATTGTTCACTTGTCGGCGCATCTGGAATGAGACAAGGACAACAGTTCTTGGATTTAAGCAGCTGCACTCTTTATTCAATTGGAATTAGCCTGGTGGGAGTAAATTGCCTTTAGCAATTTGGGTCCAGTACTCAAACGTTAACTGCTTAAACATCAATGCCTCAGGGAGCTTGGCCTGGATGTGCCCTCCAGTGCCATCCCCAACGTTATCAATCGTCTCCCCCTTGATTCTCGGCTTGCAGCCTTGGCCCAAAGGGGACAATGTCCTTTCAGACAGGAGTAAGGATTCTGGGTGCTGCAAGTTTGGGGACCGTGCATGTCCCTGCCCGCCCTCGCAGACCACCCCTCCCTGGGATGATAACCCTGGCGCTGGCCGTGCCCTGCCTTTGCACCCGGTGTTGCTTCCCCATCTCTTAGGGAGATGACTCCACTACTACTGATTTTCTATTCAAAAAACTTCATAACCGTACTGGACCCCTGCCACTGAGGGGCCACCAATGTTTACTTTGGATGGGCCTGACCCCCACCCGCGCTCCACTTCATTTCCAAAACCTTTATTAATTCTGCCTTCAACGTGGCGAGATAACTATCATTTCCTGCTGGGGACAAGTGCACCCCATCTTCTCTAAAAAAACCTCAGGATTCCAATATGTGATTCCATAGCGGATTACCCTGTAGCCTCCTCTTTGGGCAACCCAACCCACTTCCCTATGTCCCAGCTGAAGTTGCGCCAGACTCTATCTACCTTCCTGGGTTGGATGGCCTTAGCCCATTTCACCCGGCCCAAAAGGTCGGTCCAAATAATTACCACCCCGGGAAATAGCTTCTTGATTTCCATTATGTCCAATTTAATGTTGACTATCAATCGGACCCCTTTTATCACTGGGAGATCGTTCTCACCCAAATGAAGAACCAGTACATCTGGTGGAGGTTCGTTCGCCTCTGCCCTGAGGGTAGGCAGTAACTGATGCCACCGCATCCCGCTGCGTCCCTTCCAGCAGATCTGGAACATCAATGCCCATGCTGAAAGGCCCAACTGGGTCCCCCATCAGGTCTTCCCAGCTGCCTTCCCCACCCAGCGCACCAAACTGTGGCCGATTATCCAAATCAGGTCTCTCTGGGGGAACCTTGCCGGACCTGGGAGCACAGATATAAAAGGAAAGAATTACTGCGGGAGGCTTCGGATGTAAGTTTTGTAGGCCCAGGACTGCCAGCATCCTATCGCCCTAATACCTTGCTCTGGCAGACCCGCCACTGCTATGGAAGTTGCAGCCCCTATGTGAAATGAATGAGACCCATACTCTCATAAGGGGAGGCCGAGGTAACACAGTGCACTCCATAACATGGCGGTGAATTTATACCTGGTTAGGGGGGGTGCCAGACGCATGGCAAAAAAGGGGGCCGTGTTTGTTGGGCAAATCCCCAGGTACCCCTCGAGAACCCTCACTGGGCACAGCTCGCTGGACCCTTCCCTGCTGAGGGAGATTACCTGCCCCTCTGGTCCATCTTAGACCACCTCAACCTGATAAGGAGGGTATGCTGTCCTATTTGTATGTCCCCCACGGCCAGTGCCCGGTTAGTATTGTCCCGTGCCGATTCTGCCACCACCTCACTAACTCTAAAAGCCCCCAAAAAGGCAATTTTAAATGCCGCTGCAAAAAGTGTGGACTCGTACTGGTCTGTGCATACTAGGGGAAGGACACTACAAATCCTTACAAGAAGGTGGGGAGTAATGGGGGCCCGGCTGTCCAGTTGTCTGGGCTGTTCGCACAGCCATCCGTCTAACATTCTGCGAGTGAAGAAGCCTCGGTCAGGGGGAGGGTGGCCAGCCAGGTGGCTCATGAAACTGAGAGCAGACAGCTTACTAGCGATAGTCCCTACCGCTGCACCCCCCGCTCCTTAAGGACAGGGTGAAATGTAGCATCTGAGCTTCTGGAATCAGAAAACATGCCGACCAACCCTTCAGTAACCGAAATTGCTGAAGCTCCCTAAAGGCCCATTCATAAGCTGCCCTGGTTCATACAGCCAGGGATCCCTGTATGGTGGTGTATAATTCTAGAATCCAAGGCTCCACACTGCCGGCGGTAGAGGCTCCGGTGTCAGGCAAGCTCCTGGCGCCAGGGAGCGAAAATGCTCCATCTGGAAGTGAGAGAGGGCATTGGCTATGCCGTTGCTCGTACCCGGCACGTGACTGGTGACAAACATGACATTGCGCCGCAAGCACGTTAAGATGAATGTGCTGACCAGATCCATTGCCCTGGGGGACTTAGATGACATGGAGCTAAGTACGTGTACCACTGCCATGTTGTAGCACCCCATATGTGATGATGTGGCTGGGGGTTACCCCCGAGCTTCCCATGTAGGCGGGACAAAAAGGCTTGTCCTGGGGCTACTACTCTACAGGTAGATAAGGTCATCCTTATCACTTGGATTCGGTAGGGGATCAGTGAATAGGAGGGTGAACATGTCCAGATATTCCCCTTTCCAGATCTTCTCCCTGGTGGGCTGCAGTAGGTGGGCCCCGCTGGGTACCGAAATGTCTGCATAGCCACCACCCAAGGGGACAGGGAGCCGTTGGATTCCAGTAGGAGGGGCAAGGGCACTCTGTGGCGGGGCCCAGACCTGTGCGGCCTGTGCCCCGTATTGCCCATGTCCCCCGAATGCAGTAGGAGGCAGGCCATGCTGGCCCGGGGTGGGTACCCATGCCCTGTTCCACCATAGGTGGGGGGGGTCTCATTGTTCCCCCCCCATGGGTCCGCTAGGCCCCGTGCTTGGAGGAGCCGATCCAGGAACCATAGCATTTGCCGGGCTCGGTGGGTTGATGTAATATGGCAGTTGACCCTGGCCATTCCCCTGCGGGGCCCACCCCGCTATGCCTCCCAGTGACTGGCCTGCAACCATGTAGAGAGGGGTCTGACTGAGCCCTTCCATGTGACCACCCACCCACCCACAGGTCCCTCATACCTCCAAAATTCAGTGCCTGGCTTCCTGGGCCCAGCCTGAGTGCAGGTGGGGGGTGGTATTCCTGGGCCATAGCTTGCAGTTCCCTTTCCAAGGTGGCAATCCATTGGAGAGCATCCGCTACGCCTAGTGCCATTCCTTCGTCCTCCCCCGCCACCGTTCCCTGTTGGTGCTCAGTTTCCCTATGGAGAAAAAGAGAAGCCTGGCCATGGCCTGTCCCCCTACCCCCCCCGCTCAGTGGGGGTAGGGCCTGTCCAAGGACATTGTCTTCGCTACACCGAACCTGGGTGGGGGCCATGGGGCTGCCTTCAATGTCATAAACCCCCTGATGGGCCTGGGACTGCAACCTTGCTCGCTTGGATGGGGCGGGAGCAGTTGCCTGTGCTGTGGACAATGCCAGCCCCTCCACTGCCGCTCTGTACCAGCTTGGGGGTATGACCACTCTACCCCTCTTCAGCTCAGGTGGGATGCCCGAGGGGGGGGATTTCCTTGCCCCTGGGTGGAGAGGTACCCCAGCAGTGGTCCCGGGTGCCCCACGTGGCAGCCCTCCTGGGGGAACCCCATTGCAAATTGCCCCTGCAAAACACCAGTCTGCCTGGGACCTGAGATTCTGCCCCCCGCTACAGCTCCCTGAAGCCCGGAGGGCCCAGCTCCCATCAGGTGTACCGGGGGAAAGGGGGCCTGAACCAGAGGCAGTCTACCGGCCCGTGCCGGATGGTATGAAACTCCTCAAGGCCCTGTTGGGCCTGGTATGGCAGGAGAGTGTGACCCCGTGCCACAGTCATGCGGTCCCTTAGTGCCTCGTACCCTGCCAGCCTGTCCTGGAGGGCTCCGAGCACTGTTGGGGCAGAGCACCCCATGCTGGGCCCCAGCATGGAGAACCCGGGCTTAGGCCCACTCGCCAGTTCAGCCGTGGACATGGCTTCAGTCTCCACCCCCCTCCCACATCCCTGGCAACAGGCTTCCGGATCTTTGTCTTTGCCTTTCCCATCGCGGTGCCACTGAATTACGGTAGGCCCAGCCGACGGGAGAGGCGACGAGGAGTGGCTTGGTCCGGGACCTCACAAGCCAGGAATGTGGCTTGTGCGATGCACACTGAGTGAAGAGGCCCCCACCCCGCAACAGGACAAGGCCTCGAAGCCCACGCTCATCTCATTGGCGCAGCCCCAGTTGCCTGGGCAATGCTGGGACAAGGCGGGAAAAGAGTGCCCCCTCTTTTCCCGCCTTGTCCCAGCCGCTTCCCCAGCAACACTCCCTGCTGCATCAGAAGCTGCAGCAGAGAGGGCGGCCGCATCCACCTTGCCCCATTCCTTTTATGGGAGCGCAACAAAGAGGCCTCATGGCTGCCATTACTGGCAAGCCAAGGGCCCATATCATTAGCAAAGGCTAGTAGCAAGTGAATTAGCATGGGGGGATGAGACATCTTGCCCCCGCGCTTTATCATGCGGCGTTCCGCAGGGTTCTATTCTGTCTCCACTATTGTTTAATGTATATATGCAGTCCTTGGGGGAGGTCGTGAGAGGGTTCGGGGTGCGTTGTCACCAATATGCTGATGATACTCAGCTGTTCCTCTCTTTTTCAACTGATCCAGACCCTGCTGTCTCGTTGCTATCCCAGTGTCTGGAGGCCGTGGCGGAATGGATGTGACAGAGCAGACTGAAGCTCAACCCAGATAAGACGGCGGTGATGTTGGTGGGGAGAGCGAAGGAGGTAGTGGCCCCCCTGATTGGGGGGTTTGCCTCCTATAGCTCAGCAGGTCCGGAGTCTGGGGGTGATATTGGATGCAGATCTCCACCTGGAATGGCAGGTGGAGGCAGTTACAAAGGCTGCTTTCCGCCAGTTACATCTGGGGCGGAGGCTGCGTCCGTTCGTCTCCGGCCCGGACCTGGCCTCCCTCATCCATGCCTTCGTCACCTCGAGGCTGGACTACTGCAACGCGCTCTACATGAGGCTTCCCTTGTTCCTGGTTCAGAGGCTGCAGCTAGTACAGAATGCAGCGGCCCGGCTCCTTTCAGGTCGTCAGGAACACATAACACCTGTGCTCCGGACTCTGCACTGGCTGCCAATAGCGTGCTGAGCTAGGTTCAAGGTTTTGGTGTTGATCTATAAGGCCCTTCACGGTCTAGTCCCCTCGTACCTCAGGGACCACCTTGCCCTCTGCTCCCCAGAGCAGCTCCTTCGGTCTGCCGGGGGTGCCTTCTTGGAGGTCCCCCGTGTTAAGTGGGGGGGCCACAATGGAGAGGGCATTTTCGGTGGCCGGGCCACACCTTTGGAACTCCCTTCTGGAGGAAGCCCGCCTGGTCCCAAGTCTGTTGACATTCCGGCGCAGTTGTAAAACCTGACTGTTCACCCAGGCCTTTTGGGAGGGGGGGTTGATGGGGTTTTTTCCCCTACCCTTTTTTGTTTTAATGTTCCCGGGCCCCGTTTAATATTTTATAGTATATGTTGATGTTTTAAATTTTTTATATGTATTTTATGTCTTATTGTGTAAGCCGCCCCGAGCTGTTTGCAGGAGGGGCGGGGTAGAAATTCAGAAATAAATAAAATAAAATAAAAATTAGGGTAAGCAGAGTTCAAATCCTTTGGGGATGGGGTCAATTTTCAAACTTTAAGCTTCCACCTATGCTCAAGATAAGCAGTTTTCAGATATGAGTGGGGAGGACATGAGGGGTGGTGATGTGGCTATACAGAGCTTAAACTCAGGCTAAGTCTGCAGCTTAGCCTTTAAAAAACAACATGGACTCTACTCCAATAGCAGGGTTGGAAACAGCACCTCCTTTGCATCATGTTATGCACAATGTAAGCACCCAGATAGGATGTACTTAAACAATAACAAAAATTCTAACTTCCAAAGCTGCATGTGGGGGAGAGCTAAGAGCACAGTCTCCATTTCACCCCTCCTGAGCTCTTTATACCACAAGTTCTAAAGCACCTGGCATATAAAATGCCCTGCAGAAAATCAAATGCTATCAACTGGTGGCCTAACTCAACCCTCCACCCCCAACCAGCCTCCTTCCAGCTTGTTTGTGTTGTCAGAACTTGAATTCCACTTTAATAAATGGTGAAACAGTAGCCACTCTTTCAGCCACTTAGGTGGGGCAGCTAGGGAATTGACAGACCAGTTAAAATATTTATCTCTGTGACAGCAAGCAGCTGGCGAGGTGCAAAGATCTGAGACACTAATCACACCAGGTTCTATAAGTAGGAATGTCTCATTAACTCCACTTGCAGGACTGGATTAAACGGACAGGTGGTAGCCATACGAGAGAGTGCAGACAGCGCAGCCATGTCTTGAAAACAGCACCACAGGCAGGGGGGTGGGTGGGTCTGGGTCAGTCTATGCTTCCCCATCATCAACAGAACCCATCAAAATACTGCCCTACAGAGGCAAGAGAGTACACAGTGTCCATTTTATGCTTTCTGGGTCTCTCTACATTTCTACTAAACATGGATTCTTCCTAATACAGAAGTCACAACCACAAGAAAACCACACACACACTTACCTCCATCAGTAAGGAGATATATATATATATATATATATATATATATATATATATATATATATTACATGTGTTGCTTTTGTAATATTAATAAATGGGCTGCAAATTCATCTCTTTCCGTTTTCAAAAGTGCCAGTGACATAGAAATGCTAAGCATGTTCAGAAATGGAACTAAAGTAGCTTTGAAATATTGACCTTTTGGAAGTGTTTAGCCACTTCGTTCACTAGGACCACCCTGCTCCAGACATTTAGCTATATCACCAACAAGTGCTGCACACCAGTCTGGCTATAGAGAGGTGGGATTGTTTCTGACAACTGGTACAAACTTAACTAATAAATGGGACCATTCTGCAACTGTGAGATAGAGGCAGGCAGTTGTGTTTGGTATCTGGATGGATGATACTGTGCAATGAGTTTTGCTAGTAGGGAGCCTTTCAAATCATTATTGTTCAAGGGTTCCACGTCATCATTATTATATTTAAAATGAATCAGGTGCTTTCAGTGTTCAAAATGCTTTTCACAGGTGGAAAGATTTTCTTCCATAGTTTTTCTGACAGATTTTCTTCCATGGGTGATTTTCATCAGGTGATAACTTTTGGTCCAGGCCTCAAGCGATTAGTATCAGGAGTCAGAGTCTCTCTCGTTTGTAGGTTGAAGTAGGTGGCAGTAGAGGTTTGCACTAGGGGCCCAAGTCATTTTCATTTTCCATTTTCGTTATTTAAATCTATCATTTTCGTTTTCATAAATATCAAATTGTTGTTTTCATTTTTGCTTTTGTTTTCGTTTTCCATTGGTTTCAATGGAAAACACATTTTCAGCTGTTTCTTTTTTGTTTTTCACTACATGTGGCTGGAACACGGGGTGAATATACCACCAATGGAAGGCATTATGTGTACCAAATTCCAAAATGATTGAATAAAGGAATCCAATTTTAGAAGCCATTGGATTATTTTATTTTGCAAAATTCTTCATATACATTCTTAGCTGTATGTAACTTCTTTGCCTCACATCTAATGTAGATGAAACTTGGCAGATTTACACCCCTTCCCATATTTACTATCTTTGCCAACTTTCAGAAGGATTGGATAAAGGGTCCTGGTGGTATAAGCAATTAACATATAAATGTACGTCTGACTGTAACATCTTTATAGTCCAGCCAGTGTACATGAAATTTTGCAGGGCTGTATATCAGACTTTCATGATCATCGCTGCCAAATATAAGAAAGATGTGATAAAGGGTCTCAATTTTATATGCCTGCACAACATATGCAGAGAAGGAGCCTATGCCTGGGATTCTCTTATGTGTCACTGTGGTATAAGATTGATTTGTGATGCCAATTGGCCAGCAGAAAGGTCAAGCAAATATCCTCATTCTGTGCTGTGACCATCCCAACATCTCTCCCCCACTTGTTACTGGGAAGTCAGAAGGATCTCTTTAGGAAAGAGCCAATAGAGATTCTCTTTTGTCCTCTGTCACAGTGCTGCAGGATGTGATTGTGATGATAACTGGCCAGCCTGGATGTGTAAACCATGTCTCCTGCTTGCTGGAATCAGTGCTATCCCCAAAGTCCCAGTTATGTCACTTATGCCCACCTGAGGGCCACCCCCTATGCCTGCCTCGAAGCCACTTCCGATTGATCCTGTAAAGCTAGAAGCATGCAGTAATGTGTTTGACCAGTGAATGTGTTTGTCGGTCTTTTTGGGTTGCTCCACATCCTCCCTCCTACAGTCGCTCTCCCCCTGCCATGCATGGTGCCTACCTCTAACTGGCACTGCATGTGCTGCTGTTTATCTGAATAATGGTCTTCACAAGGACAACATCAACTGCTAATAAAATTGGTTCCCTTTATCAAATTATCCTGTAGTTTGGTAGAGATGACAGGGAAAGTATGTGATACATTCCTGACAAATATCTTGTAAACAGGATGGAACATACAAATGGTATAACTGGAAATGTATTTCCAAGTTAATGCCTTATACCATCAGGACTCATTATCCAATCGTTCTGAAAATTGGCAGGAATATTAAGCTTGTGGAGGGACATAATATTCACAGGTTTCATGCAAATTGGATGGAAAATAAAGATGTTGTAGCCATGAATGTGTATGGAACTTTTCTTAAAATCACAACATTCAATTACTTCTAAAATTGGTTCCCTTTAACAAATTGTTTCAATATTTGGTACACATGGTGCCCTCCATTGGGGGTACACTCCACCCATGTTTCAGCAGAATTGAATAAGAAACAAAAATGCTATAACGGGAAATACATTTTCATTATTGCAATAACAATAATGAAAATGACAATTTTTGTCATTGTTATTGTAAGAACAAAAATGACATGCACACCCCTACAAGGCAGGTAGAAGGAGATCAAAGACACAGCTTTGCAAGCACTCCTTAAATAGCATTTTCAAATCCTTATCTAGTTCCCTCTCAGAACAACCCTGTGAGATAGGTCATTATTATTCTCATTTTACAGCTGGGGAACCGAGGCTGAGAGGCAGTGACTTGCCCAAGGCCATCCAGTGTGTTCATGACTAAGCTGGGATTTGAACACTGGTCTCCTGAGTCCTCTAGGCTACACTGGCTCTCTCCTCCCTCCCATCTCTTCTCACCCTGATGGTTTTTCCACAAATGGTTACAGTTTATTTTCTTAGGAGACTCTCCTTTTCAGGCTGCCATAGTTATTTTAGAGAAAGTAAGGTTGCCATGTTAGTCCCAAATATAGGCAATAGAGACAAAGTAGTGCAGTGATATCATTTATTGGACCACATACAGTTGGTGGAGGTCTGAAAGCTTGCATACCTCCACCAACTGTAGTTGGGCCAATCAAAGATATCACTGTGCTACTTTGTCTCTATAGTTATGTTATACACACAGGATTTGCATTTGGAGTGTGGTCTAACTTGGACTCTCTCAGCTCCAGACCTCCTTGCTTCTAGAATATAGACTTCTTCCTACAACATCCTTCCCTCTTTTAATTCCCTCTGCTTGCCTTGTCCTGTATCAATGGGTGTTAACAACCAAGACGTTAGCCCACACCAGGTGGGTGTCCACATGTCCATGTATTAGGTGTTCACCTCCACCGACCATGTAGCCACCACCCACTGTCCCTGCAACCCCCATTCATGTGGGCAAATGCTGATGAATCTGGACTAACGTGTGCCCATGTGTCCATGTCTCATCAATTTGGGTGCAGGCAGCAGTGTGCATGCACAGATGTGCCAACGCCATAAGAATCGTGGGTGAAAAGCCTAGCGCACTCCAAGGAGGAACCACTTCCTGCCCCTCTCCGTCCACTTTCACTGGCACCTTAAAAGCCCATTGTGTGCCTAATTCAAATATACATTGTCCTAGCTCATCTTGGTTTGGAGCACATGCTCAATGCTCTCTCTTCTCGAGCTGCTACTCACATGGCTCAGAATGACAGACAGAATGACAGTCAGTCAACTATGGTAAGTTAATGCACTGGAGGGCGGGGGGGTCTGCATTTAGACAGTAAGTAATTGTTTATTGTTCATCCCGTAGGTTTTTACAAACAAACAGACACAATACTAAAAAATGTAATATAAACACAAATATAAGTATAAATATAAATATTTAAATTAATACAAATTAAAACGGAGATGGACTAGACCACATATAATACACAGGTATCCTCGCACATGCACACCAAAATAGTTGCAAATGTGTATATAAATCCTATCAATGATTAAACTTAAAAAGTCATAGTTCACTTCAAATTTTCCACTATTGCCTCAGACTGTTGGACTCGAATCAGAGAAACTTGATGACAAAAATTGGCCACCGCCCTAGATTTAATCGAGTCTGCTGGGTTAAAGAGGTTCACTAAAATTCGGGATTCTCCCCTAACAGGGTTAGCCATCAAAAACTTAGACAAGTACCTCAACCTAAGGGGCTGGTAAGCCGGGCAGTCCAGGATCACATGAGCCAGGGTTTTGACCCTCCTAGAGGCACATAAAACACAAATCCTGTCCTCCCAGGGGATTCCAACATGGCGACCCTCAAGAATTGCAGAGGGGAAAACATTCAGCCTGTACCTTGTAAAGGCAACTCTTCCCTGGGAGTAAGGCCAAGCAAAAATATAACCTGAGGGGTAGTGGGGAGTGAACATCTCTTTATACAGAGGGGCAACCAATTGGGAGTCCAATAAAGTATTTTCATCTTGTTGTGTTTGGTTCAAAATTCATTGTTTAATCAGGGACACTGCTCCCAAAAGGCCCCTAGTCAATAGATAGTCTTTTGAAAAGCCCAATTTAGTGATTTCCACAGCGATTATTTTTTCCCATGAAACCAAAATATTATCCCCTAAAACTGCCAAAATCAGGGGGTTAGTTGTATTTTTAAACATTGCTGTCTTCAGCCAGTATTTGAGCAGACAAATTTTTAGACAAGAGCTCAATGGGAGACAGCCTGATTCACACCGCAGTAGCACCTGGGGAGTACCCCTTGGGACTGCCAACAGAGTTTTGAGAAACCTATTTTGAACCAGTTCCAGGTGATTTAGAAACTTCAACCCCCAAATTGGAAATGCAGAGCAGATGAGACTCAGAACCTTGGCCTTAAACAGTCTCAAAGCCAGAACAACCAGTCTCCCACCCTTGGTAAAAAAACAGCTTAAGTAAGTAGTATAGCTACTGTTTTAAGGGCCGAATCCCTAACTGTCTTATATTGGGTGTTCCATTTAAGATTTGGGGTAATTATAACCCCCAAATATTTATATGAATAGATCTGTTCTATGGTATTTGATCCTATGTACCACTTCTGCTATTTTGCTCTGGGTCCAGCACCCACTATCATAGTTTTGGTTTTAGTAAAATTTATTTCTAAATGCTCTTGGGTGCAATACGCGTAGAAGTGCTTCATAGACCTCAACAAACCAATTCTAGTTTGTGACAGAAGGATGGTATCGTCTGCATATAATAAGGCAGCAATCCTTTGGTTGCCCAACTTAGGAGCATGGACATCGAATCCCGCTAGGTGAGCTATTACTCCATTTAGAAACAGATTGAAAAGGGCGGGGGCCAGAATACAGCCCTGCCACACGCCTCTACACACCGGAATGCTATCTGTTAACTGATTCTGGGGAGTATAACGGACCTGCAAAGAGTTGTTGGAATGCATAGCAATAATCAAGAATAGTAAATGGGGATCCATGGCCAAGGCTTCCAGCTTGAGCCAGAGACGCTCGCGGTCAACCAAGTCAAAAGCCGCCCGGAGGTCAATGAAGCACAAAAACATCTTACTCTGAGATTTAACATATTTCCCCAAAAGGGAATTCAGGACTACTATGTGGTCAGATGTCGAACGCCCCTGGATAAAGCCAGTGTGCTCGGGTTCCAGAATTTCCTTGTCCTCCAACCAGTCCTGTAAGCGCCCCAATAAGTATCTCACGTACAATTTCCCAATTATGCTTAACAAACTTATGGGGCGATAATTGGAGGGAAGAGAAGTGTCGCCCTTTTTGAAAATTGGACTAATATACTTTTATGCCAGTCAGGAGGAATACGACCAGTAGAGTTAATTTGAGTAAATAGTGGAGCCAAAATACCGGCCCACCAGTCTGGAGCACTTAGAATTATTTCTGGCGAGACGTAATCAACTCCAGGAGCTTTCCTGGGTTTAAGGCCTGAGAACAAATGACGGACCTCCTCGACAGTCACATCCGACCATTGGGGGAAGTGATCATTAGGTAACAGAAAAATGGCACCAACCGTAGGACTGGGCAGGGCAAAAAGGGTTTCAAAATGCTCTTGCCAGACCGATTGAGGTAAAGGAGCCGGCCTGCCCTCGCCTAATCTAGCAGATAGGTGTGAATGCACCAGATTCCAAAAGGATAAAGAGGATTTCCCATTAGCTGTTTGTAATAATTTCGGCCAAAAGACCTCCTGAAAGGAACGTTTCTTCCTCAGGAGCATTTTACGATAATCCCTTCTAAGTTCAAGAAACCGAGAACGAACTAAAGGTGAGGATCGTTGTTGCAAAGCCCTTGTCACTTGGCGCAAAGTCGTCCTCCCTTTGTGACATTCCCTGTCAAACCAGCTCGGACCTTTCGGGCTGCTGGGACACGGGGGATTCTGATTTTTGAGGAAGGGAGCCAATAAAGTCAAAATTTTGTGTAAAAAAACGCAAGACCCAGAAACATCCAGGTGTGACAAGGACTGTGTCAATAAGGTCCTCATCTCTTCATTATTTACGAACTCAAGGAAGGCTTGATTGACTGTGTCTGACCATCTAATTTTAGAGCATACGACCTCGTGTGGGACAAGTACCACTTCAGTTGGACGTGAGTATGGGTCAACTAGTTCAAGAACTAGAGGAAAGTGGTTAGATTCGTGCCTTGGGGTGACCTTCAGTGACTTGGCCAAAAAACTAGATGTCTCTGAGATTAGAATATAATCAATAACTGAGGAGCCCAGAGGAGAATGGGATGTAAAGCCTTCTTCCATGTCCCCTACAGTCTGGCCATTCAGAATTCTCAAGTTTAGAGAGGAGAGAAGATGTTCTAAATACATTGTGTGAACCCGGGAGCAAACATGATCCCTGGAGGATCTAAAGGTCGAATGAACAAAAGGAGCATGCTTGTCAAGAACTGGGGTTCCCATATCTGGCATAAAATCCCCTATCCTGATGTTAAAGTCCCCACCCACCAATAGCGTGGCATCTGGATGAACGTTACACTGGGACTCAAACAAATTTTCACATTGGGACCATAATTCCCACGAGTGAAATGATGAATAAAGAGGAGGAATATAAATGTTCCCAATTAATAATTCTAACCCTGTTCCTAAACAGCAGTGATAACTAGCTATATGAGCATTTACCGAGGCCAGACATTTAATCTTTGCACCCAATGAAGTACGTATTAATAAGGCCAATCCGCCATTCGGGTGGCCCTGCTTACAAGAAGGGGTGGCTGAGAGACAAAAGGAGTCAAAGCCTGGGACAATCAGATCCTGCAGTGCCCACGTTTCCTGCAGTAAAATTATATCAAATGAAGAAATAAAAGGTAAAAAATCAGGATCCTTCAAACAGGAATTCCAACCTGATATATTCCAACTGGCCAGAGTCAGGAGCTTCCCAAGGGCTGATGGCAGTCATTTGGTAGGTGCCGAATCTAAGGCAATCAACTCAAGGGGCCCTGGGAGGCATAGTTTAACAGTGTCCACAATTGTCTCGAGGGTAGAAAGCCTTGTTACATCAAGCAAAGATGTTTGTAATCCTCCCCATTGGTCTGGTCAAGAGCCGCTTGTTGTAAATGACTCGAGATCCCTTTATTAGATCTCGGGGGGGCGGGCAAGCTTCTCAATCGAGGTTTAGAGTCCCGCCCAACTCCCACAATAGGACCAGTGGGTACTTCCGGACTGCTCGCCACCCTTCCTCCTGAAGGGGTGGAAGAGCGGGAAGGGGAGTTACCACCCCATGGGAAACCCTACAACCCAACAACCTCCCTGACTGGCATGGGGTCAGAGTCTCTTCCTTAAGCTTGGTGAGCTTAAATACCACCTGCTCTAAGCTCAGGAAGAGGTCTTCGAACTCCAAGGGTTGAAATATTGGGGAGTTCTTACCGCTCAGGACCCCCTGGGCCACCCGCACCCGGTCAGGCCCACCCAAGTTCACCTCCATATCCTGATTACTTTTAATATAAACTAATTTTCCCAAGGGCGAGGAGCCTGGACCCTCCTGGAGAGGTCCCTTGGCAAAAATCGCTCATCGAGCCTCAGTGGGCAAAACTGCCTGGCGACCACTGTGGCAAGACGGGGGTTGCACAGCCTCAAGGGGTGAAGACAAAGCGGGGCAATGATAAATATTATTTGAAGTGGTGCAAAAGACTCTCAAAATAAAAATTGCATGCTTATTTAAAATATTTTCTTTGTCCATTATTTTTACTAATAATTCAGAAGATTTAAACAGAACAATAAGAGTCCAACTATCTCTAGATGCCTGAAGATGGTCAACTGCCCTGATATCATGTCTTGTAATAGGGAGAGCCAAAAGGACTCGAAGGCGCTCAGCAGCATCCAAACTGGACGACCAGTTGGGTAAGCGACCAGCAATGGGCCGATGAATTGAAAACAAGAGCATAGCCACATCCAAGCTAAATGATTGCCCCTGGTGCTTGCCAACTGGAACTGCCATCGAGTACTGAGAGGTGGATTCAAATCCTTCCCCTAGCTGAACATCAGCTGAAGATCTTACAGGTTGGGACGTCCTAAGCTGAATTTCATGGAGCCCCTTAAATGGGCCCTCTTTGACAGCCCCTTGCCCCGGGGACAGTAACGTGGTTAGACTATCCATTTTCCCAGACAGTTGAAGAACACTAGAATGCATATATTGCAAGGTTTTGGAAGTGAGAGCTACATGATCTATCAAAAACTGGTACAAGGGGTCCATAGGATGTAAACGGGGTTTAGCCACAACCGTCTGTTGCAAAGGAGAAATATCTCCAAAAGGCGGAGAATGGGAAACAAAATCATCGAGGGGGGCGTAGTTAAATCCACTAATGGAGCAAAGGAGTTACTCACAGGGATAGCAAACTCAGTTTGGGAACCACCCATTGCCTCTGATGGCTGTACTACATTTGCTTGGAGTACAGGTAAAAGGAAAGAATCCATTTTCCTCTGCTTGGGACTATTATCAGGTGGGGAGAAATTAGGCTGGTTGTCGTCCTGAAACCTTTTCCCTGCGGCCATCGCTAAGATGTATCGATCAAGCAAAAAGAGCTAAAGGAGGGGAGTGCCCCTGCACCCGACCGGCGCCTAAGGCCGCAACGCACAAGGGCGTGCCCTTGCGCACGCAGCTCTTATGTGCGCGGCCCCGGCACATGCCGCCAGCGCTGCCTCTGGCAGCACGGCTCTGAAATAGGGCAGAGTCAATAAGGGCGGGCAGGTCCAACGCGGCTCAGGTGAGCCTCTGATGCGATGCTGCTCTCAGCTCTCCCGCAGTTCCACTCTATGCCTCTGGCAGCACGGCTCTTTCTATGGAGTGGAGAGAAGCTCTCACTCTCTGATCACTTTAGTCAATGCCAAAACTCTGCATTTAGACAGCTGCATGATAAATTATTCCTTTTATCGCTATCTAATTATAATAATTATATTATTATTGAAAAGAGACCAAACCCTTCATTGCTTTGAAGGGACAGCATAACATACAATGCAAGCTTGTGAAATGCTATCGGAATGAGGTGGTATTCCATGAGATCTCCCTCCAAATAGTGTAGCAGGAATACCCCCAGGACATGAACCAAGGGGCCAAGGACTAGCACAGGGGGTACAAGGAAATCAGGGACAACTTTACCTCCAGCCACAGGAGGCAATGTCCCCTATTACAAGTGCCTTGACCAGTTTCTCTGCGTTGATGGAGCCATCGTGGCATCCCACCTCTACAGCTACACCGTCACCAGAAGCAGGTGGTTAGGCTCCCCCACTGCCCATTCCAACAGTTCCTGCTCCCCCCTCCCCATGGAAGCCATAACTTCTGGTGACGATCCCTCCAAGTCCATCCTAGTTCCAGAGCCAGCAAGGGTTGAGGAGGACATGAACACCATGACTCTGACGGTCTAACTCCTCAGTCTCCAGAGCCAGCCTCTATTTGGGAAGCCACCAGAGGTGCTCATGGAGGGAACAGAGGACCCAGAGACCACGTTTATAGAGGAGGCAGAGGAGGAAAGCAGTAAATTAATTCACCCATGCAGGGTAGAGGGTGGGGGCTGCACTTGCATGCCTACATGATAAAAGCTTCCATTTATTGCTTTCTAATTATGTGGGTTTGGGGTGTACATTTACTACTACCACTACTTATAATTTCTATAGTGCTACTAGTCATATTCAGCGCTGTACAGATACACATAACAAAGACAGTCCCTGCTCCATGGAGTTTACAATCTAATTAAGACACAAAGATGTAGACAACTACAAATAAGAGTCTTCCTATGAATAATGGACTACCAGATGCAGGTATTCAGTAAGTTTATTTATTTCAGTTACAATGGTTGAAATGCACAATGCTATGATATGGATAGGGCCTGGGTTCAAGATTTAAAATATATTATTTAATTTTATATATGGTTTCTGTTTAACTCAAACAAAATTTTGTGATTTCATTTAAGTGAACAGAAAACAGAATAAAAACCAATGAAATTTAGTTTAAATTTTATGTTTTGCCTGATAGTGCCTGCTGCAGTGAGGCTGTCAGGCAAAACAAACAGTGAATCAATTCAAGCCAGGGGGAGGGGAATAGGGAGGGAATGGACGAGCATTTTTGGTATGTCTGCTGGCCAACTGAGATTACTAAGATATCACACAGCACTTGGCACACACAAAGAATTCCTGTGATAGGGTTTGTTCAGTGCTGCCAGAACTTGGAGGAACCAACCAGGGGCACTGGGGGGGGAGGGAACTGTGAAAGCCATATCAGGGGAGGTTAGCTGGCTGCAGCTGCTTGACTGCCTGCTAGTTTCGGATTCTTCAGAGCTATTCAGAGCTTATCTATTCCTCCTTCGTTTCCAAATAACTTAAACCTCCTGTCTCTGTTTAATCCTACTAAGTCTCTTTTAAGTGACCCCCCCATCTATTAGAGAAGTGACTGGACAGATGTCCGTGTTGCAGGCAGCTTTTTTCTCCCTTTCAGTGGGTGTTAGATCGCACTGCATCCCCCCATTCCCTAACAAAGCCATGAATACCCATTGAAATGAATGGAAAATGAATGTTTAAACATAAATGACATAAAAATGAAAAACAAAACATAATTTTTTCAAACATAAATGAAAGGAAAATGAAAAACAAAAATGTTCACCCCTGCACATCACTAAATATGGTATACCCCACCCCCCACCCCTTTTACTGTGTTCACAGGTGGGCAGGAGAACACTAAGGAGCAGCAGGATTCTCCCTGGGACAGAGCAGCACCGGAAGTGAACGGTATGCATGGAAAGTGGGTGGGAAGGCACTAGTCTTGCAGGCTAGTGGGGATGTTGGAGAGGCACCATGGCAGGTCTGCAGCTTGGCAGAAAGTAGAGGGTGCCCCGTGGCAGAATGGCGGGCTGGACGCCAAAACAGCAGGCAGGGAGAGAAGGGGCAAGGGCACTAATGGTGGTGCTTCACTTCTCTATAGTGATCACAGGAGGAGAAAGTTTTGACACTTCGATCCTCCCACAGCAATCTCCCCAGCAGCAACCTATCCCAAGTACTCATTCCTGCTTCCCTTAGTGCAGGCAGTGAACCATTACGTTGGGTGAGAAAGGTGGTCTGAACTCCTGGATTTTCTTTTTGTCTTGCTACAGGTCTACCACCGAACCTGAACCCCCCTGCCACAAGTGCCCAGTGGAACCAGGACCTGCAAGTCCGCAACTGGTGGTGCAAGGAGGATTTGGCAAGGGAGCTGCTTGGGGAGACCACGCAGCGGACGGATGAGATCCATCCAGGGCAGGGCCATAAGCATGAGCAGCTTGTACAGCTGAGACCCACCTGGACTGCTGGTAGGAGGACAGGCATTGGCTTCACCTCTGGCAGCAGTTGGAGTGCTTGTACAGCATGCTGGAGAAGGCAGACAAGAAGATGAGATTCCAGCATGTAGCTGCTGTGAGTGCAACAATTGTTACTCAGGGGCAGGTGCAACTAGCCGACCCCTTTTGGAAGGTAATTCTGCCCCACCTAGATCCTGACTACTTGCCCTCGTTTCCACAGCATTCAACCCCACAGTGAAACCACCCGAGCCTTCTCAGCCCTCTACTCGCACAGGTTACCTGGTCATCAACCAAGCATGCCTCCCCTTCTACCAGCAAGTCCAGCATACTGCCCCAGCCTCCACAGGTGGATGCCCGGGAGGAGGAGAAGGTTGGGGAGAATGCAGACCTGCCATTACCTCCACCCAAGTGAGCACACCCAACTTCACTAAAAAGGGGAAGGTGCAGGAAGAAATTACAGTTTCAAAAAGTTGGCACTTTACAGTACAGCCATGAATACCCATTGAAATGAATGGAAAATGAATGTTTAAACATAAATGACATAAAAATGAAAAACAAAACATAATTTTTTCAAACATAAATGAAAGGAAAATGAAAAACAAAAATGTTCACCCCTGCACATCACTAAATATGGTATACCCCACACCCCACCCCTTTTACTGTGTTCACAGGTGGGCAGAAGAACACTAAGGAGCAGCAGGATTCTCCCTGGGACAGAGCAGCACCGGAAGTGAACGGTATGCATTTATAAAGTTAAATAAAAGTTAAATTAATTTTGTCATTGTTTAATAAAGCTGTTATAATTTTCTCAATTCATGGCTTCTGTGTTTATTTTGGGGAAGATAAGACATTTGAGTGAGTGGGGTTAGCATGGCATTGTGGGGGAGTAAAAAGGGAAGGGGGAGTGGTGGGTGAACTGAAAACAAGAGTGGGGAGTTCTCTGGTGGTGCACTTCCATGTGAGGGCAGAGGGGCACAGGGCTCATGGAGAATTAATTATTATTATTATTATTATTTATTTATTAATTTCTGTCCCACCCCTCCTGCCACAGGCAGCTTGGGGCAGTTCACACAGCAAATGAATGGTGGCATGGCATAGCGATAAGCCGCTTTGGGGGCTGCAAGCAGAAGGGGAAGGGGGTGGGAAGCAGGGGTACAGGAAAGGAAAGGGGGCATAGAGTATGGTGGTATGGCATAACGATAAGCTGCTTTGGGGGCTGCGGGTGGAAGGGAAAGGGGGCTTGGAAGCAGGGATCCAGGGAAGAAAAGGTGGGGTCCACTACGGCCTGGAAAAACACAGAGAAGAACCCCTTGAGGTTCAAGTAGTCATCCTTACTATTGGGTGGGCAGATGATGTCAATATGGCTCCCATCAATTGCCTCTATACCGTTCGGGAACCCCTATTGCCAAAGGCCTACCATCACCTCTGTGGGGTCAACCACAGTGCAACCTGCTGTAGGGGCTTGTTGTACCTCCCTCCCCCCCTTCCCTTGACTGCCTTGGGACTGTGGGGCTTGTTTGCTTGGCCCCTTTGAACTACCTGATAGCCCTCCTCCCATTTCACAAGGAGGAGGGCGGGGCCAGAAGTCCCTCCCCACCTGGAGTGTCATCAGTGGGGAGGTTGAAAAGCTGCCAGAGACCTGGTGCCACCGAAAGTGCGTGGCCTATGCCTAAGGGCCATGAGCCAAAGGGCACAGCCCTTATGGAGGCCCTTAAGGAGACCTGGGGAGCCTGAGCTGGTTATGCTGTTGGTTGTATTGTATTTTTATTGAGTTTGGGGTGGGTGGGTTGGTTTTTATAAGTGGGTGTGGGAAGGGTACCTCTTTTTAATTTCCCCTGACTGTTAGGGTTCTGTGTAGAGGAAAACTCTGTTTTAAATATATCAGGGGTAGGAGGTGCTACTATTTGTGCTGTAAAGGAGTTTTGGGGGAATGGGGGATGTTTATTTTGAGGGGGAGGGGCAAAGGGAATGGGGGGAATAGGGCCACTCCCCTTGGTGAGAGTAAGGGGGTGACCCTAGGGGTTGGGGGGTGGAGCCTACCCATGAAAGGGGGGGCATAGGTTTGATTGGTGGGAGGAGGGACTCCCAGTGAGAGAGGCAGAACCAGGATGGGGCGGGAGGGG
>QEPC01012560.1:163280-176829 GCA_003113815.1 Sphenodon punctatus | reverse complement strand
CCCCCTCATGGGTGCTTGTGTGACCTGGCGGTTGGTGCCCCCCAGACTGGGCCATGGTGCTTCCCGGGGGGGGGTTGTGTTGTTGGACCTGGAGCACCTCTCCGCCTGTCCTGGCTGCCCTCCCTGTGGCCCTCTGTGACTGTGGGGCCCGCGTTCCCCTCCTGGACCGTCTCCGCTGGGCTGGCTGTGCCTTGCGGGCCCCCATTGTGCCTTGGTCCTGGGGTCCTGGCCCCCCCCTTTCTGAGACTGCCTGTGTTGTTGTGGGGGCGCCTATGTGGACTGTGGTGCTGTGGGGGTGGGGGGTTGCTGCAGCCTGTGTCCTGCCCTGCCCCTTTGCGGTGCCCCCCCTCTTCCGTGTCCCCCCCCCACTCCCATTGTTCCTTGTGCTTTGTCCGGGAACCCCTGCCCCCCCTTCCCGACCTTTCCCTTGGGTGGGTGCTCCCGCGTGTGCATGTGTGTGTGTGTGTGTGCCCGGGAGTGTGGTCCTGCTGTGTGTTGCGCTGTGGGACCGCTGTGTGTGTGTGCGCGCCTGCTGAGTGTGGTACCTGTCGCCCGTTTCTCCCTCTTCCCCCCTCCCTTCCTGTTTCCCTTGTGTGGGCGTTCCCTTGTGTGCCTTTAGGCTTCGTTTGCCCTCAGGCGGCCATGTGTGTGTCCCGCCCCTGCCCAGTGTCTTCTGACCATGGCTGGGGATGGGCGTCATGTCTGTTGCGCTGCCCCAATCCGTGATGTGTCGCCCCGATTCCCGGTCGTGGTCCCGGTCCCATCACGTCTGTTTGGGGCTTTTCCTGGCCCCGTGGCGTGGCTGTTTTATTCACCCCCACCGGGGATCCACTGTGGTGAACCGCCCGCCCGTAACGTCTGAAATCACCCAGTGACTCATATGGCCTTGTGTATTCATGGGAACAGGAATTATACTAGTTTGGGTGATAAGGACTCCCAAGCCAGCCACACTGACTCCAGGAGAAAGCCATATTGATACATTGTTGTAGGAGATATTACTGAACGACTCATGTATGTTTATGAAACCAGTGTATTATGAATTTGGCACTTTGTAGAATGTAAGAACTTATACGAATGTATGAATAATCCAGAGTTTACATCTCATTGGACAGGTTTGAGTTCTTTGCCTGAAAACACATAAATACACCCAGGGTTGACACTGGGACCCCAGATACTTCTGGTCCAGCCCAGCTGTTCTGTATCTCCCAGCAGTGGAGTGAACCAGTCATTTTCTACACTGGTAAGTAAACCTTCTTTTACTTTGACATTTCCCTGGGTCTGACTCCGTACCTTTGACCTCTTTATGATCTATGCTGTTTAGCAGCCATCCCTAAAGGGGTTAAATTCTCTAACACCACAACCAATAATTTATCATGATCCATGAAGGCAGATCTCTTCCCTAGCACACAATTTTATTGAACCGCCTTCTTGAGACTAGAAGCCTGACCCTGTGCATAAGATTTCAGGACAGGGCAATATTTTTGATCTTCCAGTTCTGATCTTAACTAGAAAACAGACACACCCAAAATCATGGAAATATTTATATACAGGGGAGGAGTTTGCCTCAATTAATATCTTTTGGCAAATTAATTCATTTAAGGACAGGAATATAGGGAAGAAAATATTCATACCGATTTGACTATCCCTTAGTGAAGTGGAACTGTGACTGCAGTTATTTTTGACAATGGAAAATTCTCACAAAAAAGGATAAATTTTTCATGAAAGCTGGAACAAATCCAGTTTCCATGGAAATATGAAAGTTTTTTTTTTAAAAATCCATTTACTGTCATATGATAATATTAGTAAGAAATTCTTAGTAAGAATTTAAAAAGATATTGCAAGCCCCTAAAGTCTTGAGTACCTTTTAGACTCAACCACTGCTTAATCCAACCTTTGCTCTCTTGATTTGTTTGTGCCTCTTATCTACATTTCTGAAGCACCAGTCCCCACAATGTAGCTAAGCACCAAACACAGAAGTTACGGTAGCAATAATCATGCCCATTGGGATTCCACACTCTACCGACTCATGGTGCCAATCTTTTTGTTGTTTAATGATTACTATTCTTTTCTGCATTCTCTCTTCTCTTTTCTCACTAATTCCTTTCTCCCCATCCAGAAGTTCTAGTCATGAGAAGAAGCCATCATAACTGTGAAGGGTTTAGTGAAATTTGGGGGTCTTAGCAATGTGACCCGAACACACTAGCAAGTAAGAAGAGAGATGGAGGTAAAGATATATTCTTAGCTTTGGTTCATTACAGGGGATGTTGTTTGTATCCCAACTACTTGCATGATTTCCCCTTTTTAAAAAATGCTGTAATGTGTCATATCACTATGCAGATGAAAATTATGCAGGTTTTTCATCCAATTGCTTTTGGAAGGGCGGGGGGGAGGAAAGAGCCAAATTTAATACTCTACAGCAGTAGCAGAAATCTCCTGGGCATAAAACATCGTTCAGGTAGACACATCTGGTGAAATGCATCACGTCAAATTAGTATCAAGGGTATTGAGACTCTAAGACGCCCGGCAGACAATTCCCCTTCTAATGTACTGCTTTTTAGATTGTTGAAGAAACTTGAATCCCAAATCTCATGTGAAATGAGTGATACTAACATGCCTGCTCAAATACTGAAAGTGAAGATCAAAGATGCAGTGTCCAAATTGGCTTTGCAAACAAAGCAGCTCCAGAAAGCCCCAGGAGGATGTGGTGCTAATTTTATCAGATCTCCTTGACTTTTTCATCCAAACATTTTGCCATTTAAAGGAAAGGAAAACAATAAAAAAGCATTTCTCTGTCAGGAGCCTATCTGCAGGACAACAAGCAAATTCTCTGCCTTGCAAACACATGTTTCATAAGTCACTTAAGAGTTTTAATCTATTTTAATTTAAAAATGAATATGTCTTGCACTCAGAAAAATCTACCCCCACCTCACCTCCTAACACACACACACGCACGCACACACACACACACACCATCACCATGAATATTTCAATACGATGCAGGCTTTCAGATCAATACAGCCAACTCTCAAGCTCTATTGATTTTCAGAGGTTTGGCTCACAAGGGTGATAAAATATTTCTCAAGTTATGAAACCTGAGTTAAAGAGCTTTTGCTGACACTTCAGCATTTACCAGACACATCTCTCTCACACACTCTGTCTGCTTCTCTTTCTTTCTAGATTTATGACTAAGCAGTAAGTCTTGCTAAGGTGGGCAATGTCATCCCATCGGGCCCACTTAGGGTCAGAAAGAGAAGCCAATGTCATCAAGCAGCCTTAAGGTTCTTAGATTCAAGGTTTGTGAGGCAACCCTTGCAGTGGACTCGCTTCCTGATCCCCTCCCCCGCATGATCCATCCCCAAGGCTTTTAAGTTCATCATTCCAAAAGTCATTCATTAGTCAGTGGCCACGACTCCACTCCAATATATCCTTTGAGCAATGTAAAAATGGAAGAGGGAGGGGGTGTACCAAAACAGAGGTAAATAAAGTAATTCCCTACTCAGGAGAGGATGCTAATTCTCCCCATATGGGAAGAAAAGATACTTAGTTATGTATTTATGCCTGTCATATTTCAGGCTTATGGACTGTTTGAGTTACCTCTATGCTAAGCCTAACCTATTGTACTCTAATGAGGGAACGTTTATATTTTTGGATAACAGAGGTGCACAGCTTTCCAACGCATTCCCTCCAGAATGCTTCAGTTCAAGGGAATTGGCTCTGTCCCTAGAATGTATGGGTTCTAGCTCCAGTATAATAAAGAGCTCCCATAAAAATGTGAACATTTACTCAGGCTGGGTAATTTTTATTTAATTTCTGGGCAGTTGAAAGACGTTGGCAACTTGTGAGCTCTACTGATTAGGGCACTGGGGTTGGAGGAGAGAGTCCTGGTTTCTAATCCAATCTCTCCCACTGATTCCCCATGTGACTGAGCAAGGCACTTCACCTCACTGTGGGTGATTTCAGACATCACGGCGGGCCCCATTCACCACGGGCCATGGGGTGGTTTGGACCACGGCCCGGGGTGAAGGGGTGCGCCAACATACGTGCGCTGCTTCACTCCGGGCCGCAGGGACCGGCAAACCATGGCCCGTGGTTAATGGGGCCCGCCGTAACGTCTGTTGTGGCACCATGGATCGCGGGGGGGCAGGGCTGTGTGGCGCAGCGTGCTGCCGCACGACCCCACCCCCTGCGTTCCTCAACGGCCTTCCCCCCACCAGATGGGCAGCTAGAGTGGCCAATTCAGCCGCACTCAACACTGCGTTTGGGGGGAATGGATTCCACCACCGGCAGGGGTGAGTAAACAGACGATACGTTTCTTTCACCCCTGCCTTGGTGGCCATTCACCACACTTCTGGACCCGCTCGCGTCCTCGGGTCCAGAAGTGTGGTGAATGCAAACGCATTCCGCGTTTGACTGTGGTGAACATCTGGCGGGTAGCAAACAGACGTTCACCTCAGTCAAATGCGGGCCGCGTTTGAGTGTGGTTCAGGCATGGTGAATCTTGGATTCGTCACGTCTGAAATCACCCTGTGCCTCTGTCTCCTCTTCTGTCTTTTGTACATGTGTCCATGTAGACTGAACGCTCTATGAGGCAGGAACCATCTCTTCCTGTGTGTCTTTACCACACACAGCATAATAGGATCTGGTCTTAGTTATGACTTCTAGGCAACCCTATAATGCAGAGAGAGATCTGCTATAGTAGCAAATGTGCCAAAGCTATTGCAGTAACTATTGCTGGCTAGAATTTTCAATTTTTAATCAGTTTCAAATAATAACATTTTAAATTTACCAAAATACCCAGGGTATTTCAGAGACAAAAATACATTATTACTGTGCTGAATGGTTTAGTCAAATCAGCCCTCCCAGAAATCCCAGGCTTACCTCAGATTTCACATAGGTCTTGAGCCTCATTAATAATTGCACTTAAACAGTTACTTTCATACTCATAAAAGGTGGGTTATTATTATCCCCAGACAGGAAAACCTAGGGAGAGAACAAGATTCACCAAGGTAGCAGAACAATATTGAGGCAAGTTGGTTGACTTCTAGTCACTTGTTCTAGCCTCTGAAACAAGTAATATTCATTTTGTGCTCACGTTTTTGTTTATGAGCATTGTTTAGCATTTTTGGCTATGCTACATGCCTGAGGAAAGGTCCTGCGTGGCCCAAAAGCTTGTTTATTTCCAACAACAGTTGATCCAATAAAAGATATCATTCGAACCATTTTGTCACTCTGTCATTTGGGACCAACACGGCAAGGTAGCCACACTACATCTCTGGATTTTTGTTTATGATTCAATTTAATGTGGAGAACCTCCCCATTTCTAGAGTGTGGTGTCTACACCGCAACAGGAAATGTTATGGTGTTGTTTATCAGCATCAGATACAAAACCATACAGTTTCATTTAATGGAAAATGAATTGGATATTAAAGGAAATTATTCTTATCGTAACTTATATAGCACTGTCAGGATTCAAGGAGCTTTAAATCTTTACCTAGTTTGCCCTTACAACAACCCTGTGAGGTAGGTCATTATTATTTCCATTTTACAGATGGGGAACTGAGGCTGAGAGAGAGGGCATTTTTAGACAAGATGCTACCCCACATGGCCACCCAGGAGGCATAGAGTTCATCGCCTGTCTGAAGGTGGAGCAGGTGGATGCACGCTCCAGTGAGCCATGGAGCACTCACTCATGGCCACGCATGGAGCACTGTCAGGAAATCTGGAGTGCTCTGTGCGGGACAAGTCAAATAGATCCATGGCTATGGGTGCCCACGGAGCCCTTGGCAGCCAGCCATACCAGTAGACCAGTCTGTCACTCATAGGCAGTGTGGGTGGGGGACATGGCCTTTGCAAGTCACAAGAACTGTCCAGGAGTGCTGGGGAGCCCAGGTTCCACAGAGCTCACATCAGGGACATGTAAATTGCAAAGGCTAACCAGGCGCGCTTCCCTCTCCTCCATGGTCCATGGCAGGGGGAGCCACCTGTTTGAATCCCTCCCCTGAGTGGGTGCTCCATCTGAGTGGGTGCTCCGTGGCAGTGCCACTCAGTAGTCACAGACAACCCCCTCCCCCCCACAAGTCTTGTTCGTTTAAAAAAACCCTTAGTAACTTGCCCAAAGCTGCCCAGTGTCAGGGTTCCGGGCCGACCGAGCGCTCTCGGGGTTGCTAGGCAACTTGGAGTTCGATGCTGCTGCCGGGTAGGGCCCGGAAGACGTGGCTCAGCAATGCATGACCTGCAGGGGGTCGCACTGCACACACCGCAGACACCGCAGGTTGCTATACAACCAGGAGCCCAGTCACGATGCAGTGCATGGCTGACGCAACGTGGCCTTATGGTGCTCGAGAGCCACCTCGCCATGACAGTGGCAAGGGCAGGTCCTGGGAGACAGGAAGTGGCAACACCTGGGTGGGCTCAGGGAACAAGATAAAACAGCTGGCGGGGGTTCTTTTCGAGAGACTGGCCCTTGGAAATAGTTCATTTGAGTGTGACCAGATCAGGTTTGAAGTGTGAGAGTGTGTGTGCGTGAAAGGGTATGTCTCTGTTGGTGTGTTATAGGTGAGTGTGTGTGCATGGAGCCCCCTCCCCCTTCAAGTCCTTGCACCCATGTGAGAGTAGTGCGAGTGTCCTCCCCTCCTTCTCCTTTCACAGCAGGTTTCTCACCCCTGGACCGGCCTTGCTACTCTGTCACGGAGAAACATGGGGTCACACACGTGTAACATGGGACTACATGTTCAGTAAATGTGTGGTGCCAAGGGTTTCACATGGATGTAATGTTACTATACATGTACACTATGTAATGTCAAAGGTACCACATGTTTGTAAGGTTGAAAATGAGAACTGTAGAACTCAAATTAGGCCTCTCACATGTCACCAGTCTACAGGAACTACAAGAGATAACAGAAAGTGTATTCAAAAACATCTGGCTTGCTAGACAGCCTGTGGAGATGTTAATGAACTTCCATGTTTGCCTGGATTGACTATGTGCCCGGACCCACGATCCCCCAAGGTGGGAAATCCGAGACAAAAGGAGGCTAAATGCTATATAAAGGGGAGTAAGATACAAAGAGAAATCAACTTCTTCTTGCAAAGCTGCTGCGAGAGACATCTGCATACGAAAGGAGCAGCCAGTCTACAGCAGGCTGGGGACAGCATAAACTGAAAGACAGATTCCGCTCCCTAAGCCAAGTGCCCAGCCAGTCACCTCATGGCTGAGAAACCAGAACTTCTGGACTCGTTAGGGTAAGATGAATAACTTAGGAACTCAACCAGTATAAGTTAGGAATGTGTTATATTTACCTTTGATTTCTAGTTACCACTCTGTTTAACTATCTTGTTTATGTAATCAATAAAATTACTTCTTATTTTATGAAGAAGTGGTCAGGGTCTAATATTGGAACACAAGTGAGCTACAAGAGCCCTCAAGCTCTTGTGAACCCAGAGAGTAAAGAGTCTGTAAACGGGAAGGATCAGGCCCTTGTGTGACAAAGGAGTTTCATTGTGGCACACTTGAATTAGCCAGTGAGAGAAACTGATTCAAGAGAACTGTGCGCAAGGGAAACTGAGTCACTCAAACCTGGTAAAGTGGGGGTGCGGACCCTCTAACCCGTGACATACTCCCAACATGTTTCAGGTGATCCCTTTGTATTTCGAGTGAGTAGCGTGAGTACTGCGTACTTCGTGGAGTCTCCCCTTTCCCCCTTCCCCTTTCAAGGTGACTCGCCTTCTCCACCCTATGATGATCTGGGTTGCTCTTCAAACAGGAGAGAAAGCCCAAACAAGATCCTGAGGGTTCTTAGACTCCAGGGGGATCCATTTGGTCTTGGAGGAAGGAAGTGTTGGAATTACAGGGTTGGAGTGTGGTACTACTTTGCTACCCCCAGCCACCCACCCTAACACCCAGTGAGTTCATAGCTAAGATGAGATTTGAACCCTGGTCTCCCAACACCTCAGCCACAAGACTAATATTATTTACATCATTTGAATCCATTTATCTGTCATTATTACTTTTTTAACCTCCATCACTAATTCCTGAGCTCCCAACTCCCATGTGAGGTAGAGAAGTGCTAATATTCCAATTTTACTAATGGGAAACCAAGGTGCCAGGAGACTAACGGTTTCCTTCAGGCATCACTATTCAAAACTATGAATGCGGCAGAAAGTACCTCCAATGATAGCTACATGGCGGGTTATTACAAAGTTTTTGCCATTCCTGAAATCCTGAACGAGGCGGTAACCCCAATGAAAGTTCCCCTGACTGTCCTAAGGTCACCTATAGAGTCTAGTGGGGGGTAGGAAACTGTACCTATGACACGAATACAAGATGAATATTCTAATCACTGGACCACCTTTCAAGTGTACATCTACTCATGTAAAATACTGTGAAACCATAATGAGAGAAACAAGGAGAGTCTTAGTGTTTGCGGGACCCAGAGCGAAAATAAAATGTGGGGGCCCCATGGTCCTGCCTTCCATAGCCCCACCCCTTTAACCTCTTCCTGCAGGGTCCTACTCCTTTACCCTAGTAGGTGAGGTGGCTGAGGGGGTGGGCACTGGGCAGGGCTCCACAGGAAGCAGCTGCCATGGAGGCTGAGAGTTGCAGGGTCCTGTAGAATTAGCCCATCCTGAGGCCTCAGGAGCTCTGGTCCTGAGGCTACAACTGGCTTCCCTGTGGACCCCTCCGGCTGGGAGGAGGGGCTATGGGCCTAGTGGCCCTGCTTAAGGCCGGCCCTGTGTGGATATCTGCTAGTTTAGAGTACTGAAACATTACTCAAAAGTCCTGGGTTCTATTCCTAGTTCTGCCAGTAATTTCAACAGAGCCACATTAATGTACACTAGATGAAGATTTGGCCCTAACCATTCGGTTTCACTTTCCTCTCACTCTTTCAACCTTTTAAATAATTTAGAATACTTGCATTAGGTCAGAGAGACCTCTCCTATCTCCCCATCTCACAAACCTTTCCTGCAGTTGTTGGAAGAAGTTGTGGTCATGACTTGGCTATGCCAGTCAAAGATATGGTGCCATCTATAGCAAGGTGATAATGACTTGGCTATTCCAGACAAAGATATGGTGCCATCTATAGCAAGGTGATAATGACTTGGCTATGCCAGACAAAGATATGGTGCCATCTATAGCAAGGTGATAATGACTTGGCTATGCCAGACAAAGATATGGTGCCATCTATAGGAAGGTGACCATTGCTCCCAGTGTCTGCCTGGCATAGTGTGGCAAGAACAAAAGGTTGCTCTTTTAGATTTGTATTCCCTCTCTCCTATTGACGCACCTTACGATGCTGGTTTGCATTCTTTTTTACTGCAGCAGTATACTAGGATGATGGCTTGAAAGATTTTTCTACAATAGCCTCTAAATCCCTTTCCTGATCAGTATGCTGCATAGCCCTTCCATTTAATATGTACAGTCAGTTTTGGTGCACTGCCCCCAGACTTATTTTACATTTCCATTTACCGACCCAGAAACAGGGCCGATTCCTTCTCAACAGAGTGGCGTTGCTTTCTCCTTACTCCCTGCACCCTCTACTTTGGTAATATCTTGCAGGCACTTTTGTGCCCCCAATGTGTGCAGTACCTCAGGATCTCACAAACTTGAATGGATTTATTCTTAGAGTACCCCAGTGAGATAGAAATCACTCTCAGGTCAGTTTTACAGTTAGGGAGCTGAAGCACGGGGGGGCTATGGGCCTGATTTTGAGAAGTGATGTACATATTTAGAAGCCTACATCTCTATCAGCATTAATAGGACTTAGAAAAGTAGAGCACTTATAGATATCTGACTCTAGGTGACTTCCCAAGGTCACACAAGGATAAAGTGTTGAACTTGGAACTGGGAGATCAGGGTTCAAATCCTATCATAGGGTGTTTACAAACACCTCTCCAACCACTACACATGTTGCAGGGGTGCCCTATGCGTGCCTTGCAATATGAATAATGGGTGGGGAGGTGCTTGTCTAAAAACACCTTTAGTCATTGGGTGCCCTTGGGCAAGTCACACTTTCTCAGTCTCAGTTCCCCATCTGTAAAATGGGAATAAAAATTGGCTGCCTCATCAAGGTATTTAATTCACGGTTTTAAAAGAATGCGTGACCAGCTTTAATGCATGAGACGTCACGTCTAAACCCCACCTGTGGGATTTTTATACACAACGTAATTTCACACCGTGTGTGCATCGTGCAGTGTGCACGTCTAAAAGCAGCCAAGGTTGATGTCAGGGTGAATTAGATATAGATTAAAAACACTTTGAACATTGACAGTGCTAAATAAATGCTAAAGTTCCAGGTGGGATAATATGTTCTTAAATACAAGTCTAAAGTTGGGCTCTTAAATGAATAATTAGGGTGAAGATGTGCAAGGAAACCTGAAGGATTTAGCATCCCAAACCCACTAAACTGAAATGAGAGCCAAGTACATAGGCTTGTCAGATTGAAGTAGTCTGGGCATATATGTGTGGCTTGCTTTGAAAGAAAGATTAAATAAAATAGGATTTATTTGCTGAAATTGGTGGATATCAGCACTTTACTTAAGAGCCCAAAGACAGGAGTCTAAAGTTAGCCTATTTTAACATTATCCCATTATTTATTTATTTATTTATTTAACTATTTTTCTACCCCGCACCCTCCTGCTCACAGAGCTGCTCGGGGTGGCTTACAAGACATATAAGACATATATCACCAATAATAAAAACAAACAATATACAATTTAAAATTCATTAAAATGCTAAAAATATACTAAAAGGGCAGAACCCCTCCCTCCCCAACCCACCCTAACCATCTCCCTCTCCAAAGGCCCAGCAGAAAAGCCAGGTCTTACACTGTCTTCAGAAAGAGGGGAGTTTCAAGCCCAGGTGGGCCTCCATCAGGAGGGAATTCCACAGCCTGGGAGTGACCACCAAGAATGCCCTCCCCATCGTTGCCACCCGGGAAACCCAGGGGACTTCAAGTCGGGCATCCCTGGCCAATCGCAGGGGCCGTAATACGATCTGGGGCATGAGGCGGTCCCACAGGTAAGCCAGGTCCAGGCTGTTTAGGGCTTTGTAGGTCAGTACCAACACCTTGGATTAGGCCTGGAAGATAAGCAGCCAGTACAGAGAACGGGGCACTGGTGTAACGTGCTCACAGTGACCTGTCCCTGTTAAGAGACACAGTGCTGCATTCTGCACCAGCTGCAACCTCCTGACCGTCCCCAAGGGCAGCCTCATGTAGAGAGGTGATAAAGGCATGGATGATGGTGGCCAGATCTGAGTCCAAAACATACGGCCGTATCCGTCGTACCAGATGTAACTGGCGAAATGCTCCTCTCACCACAACCTCCACCTGGAGATCCAGGCGGAGTTGTGGGTCGAGGAGCACCCCCAGTCTATGGATCTGTGTGGCCAAAGGGGAGCAAACCCCCTCAATAATGGGAGACACACACACACACACACCCAGCCCTAACCACCAACATCACCTCCGTCTTGTCAGGATTCAACTTCAGATGGCTCGTCTTCATCCAGTCCCCCACAGCTGCCAGGCACCAGGTAATCACCAAGACTGCTGGGTCTGGGTCTGCAGAAAAAGAGAGGTAGAGTTATGTGTTATCAGTGTACTGATGAAAATGCACGCCGAACTCTCTCATGACCTCGCCCAAAGGCTGCATTTACATGTTGAACAGGAGGGGGGACAGAATAGAACCCTGCGGGACTCCACACGTGAGGTCCCGGGGAGATGAAGTACATTCCCGGAGAACCACATGCTGAGTTCTTCCAGCCAGGAATGAGTGGAACCATTCAAGAACAATTCCGCCCACCCCGGCCCAGTCCCATACCCAAGCCACCAACATCTCATGGTCAATGGTATCAAATGCATTAAAATTAAAATAGAAGATCTGCCCTGATCTAATTCATGACGCAGGTCATCAACCAAAGCCACAAGTGCAGTCTCCGTGCCAAACACAGGACGAAAACCAGACTGCAAAGGATCAAGAAAACTGACCCGATCTAGAGCCACCACCCATTCAATAACCTTCCCTAAAAAGGGAAGGTTAGAGACTGGCCGATAGCTGGCCAGGGAGTCAACGTCAAGTGATGGTTTCTTGAGCAGGGCACACACCACCGCCTCTTTGAGGCAGCTTGGCACTCTACCCTCCTTAAGGGAGGCATTCACAACACCCACCAGCAACGGCCCTAATGTCTCCCGGCAGGCCTTAACCAGCCAGGACGGGCACGGATCTAATTTGCAACAGGTGGCCCTTATAGCCCCAAGGACATCTGCCACATCAGTGGGCGACACCTACTGAAATTGATCCCATGAAATCAGATAAGGCAGGTCCTCCACTACCTCAGGTTCACCCACTGTTATAAGTGCAGCATTGAAGTTGCTGTGAATCCGAGCAATTTTATCTACAAAAAAGTCAACAAACATGTCAGAGCGGGCACTGGAAGATTCCAGTTCCAGGCAGAGTGGGGCTGGACTGACCAGCCGCTGCACCACCCAGAAAAGCTCAGCTGGATGTGATTTTGCAACTCTTTCTTTGCTGCCCACACCACTACAGCATAAGTTTTTTAACTAACTTTATGCTGCATTCGGTCAGCTTCAGCACAAGTCCGTCGCCACCGTCGCTCCAACCGCTGTCCTTCCTGCTTCATCCAATGCAGGTCCCCTGTAAACCAAGGGGACCTGCGTTGTCGGAATTCCAGAAGCAGATGCCTGGAAGCCATTTGGTCAATGGCCTCAGTCAACAAGTTGTTCCAGAAAACAATGAAGTAATCGAGCAAACGGTCATTGAAATCGGAAGGTAATACCCCCACGGCATTCTGGAACATTTCTGGTTCCATAAGTCTCTGGGAGCAAACCAACCGAACTGGTTCTACACCTCTCTGGGGGAAGACATGAGCCAGGAGATTGGCCTGGAGGAGATAATCATCCATCCATGACAAGGGCATAGTTAATACATTCCCCACTACCGGATCCCCTGCTTCAAGGTCAGTGCAGAACATCAGGTCAAGGGTATGTCCTCCATCATGTGTCAGGCCCACAACTCTCTGAGACAGTCCCATAGTTGTCATGACAGCCATTAGGGATGGGCAAACAGATCGCGGTTCGGGTTCAGCCGTTTGGTTCGGCTGCGTTCGGTTCGTCCGTTCGGTTCGTCCGTTCGGTTCGGCTGCGTTTGGTTCATCCGTTCGGTTCGTCCGTTCGGCTAGTTCGCCGAGTTCGGGTTCGACTGTTCGGTTCGTTCGTCCGAACAGGCCTTTCGGTTAGGCAGTTCGGCTGTTCTGTTCGGCTGTTTGACTGTTTGGTTCGGCCGTTCGGCTGTTCGGGAAGTGTTGTTATGGGGTTTTTTTTTGTTTTTTATATGGTTTTTTGGTTTTTTATTGGGTTTTATATGGTTTTCTTTTGTTTTTTATTTGTTTGTTTGGGTTTTATATGGGGTTTTTTTTGTTTTTTTTAATCTAATATTATATCTATCTATCTACACTAAGTCTAACTGCTATTAACTATTCTAAATGCTATGAACTAAATGGATTATCTAATAAGTACACAGACCTACTCCTACAAAC
>QEPC01012560.1:147465-163109 GCA_003113815.1 Sphenodon punctatus | reverse complement strand
CTGTAGTGAAATACATACATTACATACTCAATGAGTCTGTACAGTGCATAACACAAGGTTTCAGTTTATGGTTTAAGTTTCATTTCATTACAAAAGTGAAATGAAACTTAAAGCAATCTAAAAATCCTACTCAGCGCCTGCTGTTCAGGAACAGTGACTACCTCAGAAGGTGTTGGGAAGGGGGGAGGCAGATAATTAGTTTCATTTCTTGCAAGTCTCTCCACCCCTTGTGCCTGGAAGTCTGCTCCTCAGTGACTGACACCTCCCTGTCATGTTTGACCTTCCACTGAACCTTTTTTTGCCACCTGAACTCATCCGAATGCGATCCGAACTGACCGAACTGTTCGGCCATTTCGCCGTTCGGTGTTCGGTTTGTTCGGTATGTTCAGGTTCGGGTTCGAGTTCGGTCGTCCAAACAAGCCGAGTTCAGGCCGAACTCCGAACTGCGTTCGCCCATCCCTAACAGTCATGAACTCATGCTCCGCTCCTCCAAGATTGGCATCAGCATGGATGTTGAAATCCCCCAGGACTAAAGTCCTTGGAGATTGCAAGACCACCTCTGACAACAATCCAGCTAGGGCATGTAGGGATGCTGCCATACAGGTAGGCGTGAGGTATAGCAGCAGCAGCCCCAATCTGTCTCCAACCAAATCAGTCACCAGATGGATACCCTCCATGTCCAAGATAGTCTGCACTGGATACCTCAATTAGACAAACAAACCTGGCACCACACTCTAATTTCATTCAAGAGAGAAAAGCCACTGTGTGTGTACAGCAGAGATGGGGAGACTTTTCTGCCACAGGGGCCACATTGAAAATTAGTATGAGCTCCAAGGGCCACATTGTGGTTGGGAGTGGAGGTACTTAATAGGTGTATTCAAGAAAAGGAGGGCCCAGATCATGAATCTGTGCCGTAGATCTGTTCCCTACCCTTGTATGCATGCCCTCCACTCTGCTTCATTATCCTGAGCTAAGCTTTTCAGTGCTTGGGGGTAAAGACTGGATCCAGGGTCCAGATCCAGGCACTGGAAAGGGGCCACATAAAAACTTTCTGAGGGCCTCATTTGGCCCCTAGGCCTGAGGTTCCCCGCCCCTGATGTGCAGCCATCTCATTTTTTGGTTGGGTTCACCCCTCTTAGGTAGCCTATTAAAGTAGCCTCTAGAGCCAATGTTTCTAAATTATGAGTTGGGACACCTGGTGGGGTCACAGTCCTGTCCTGACAGCTATTTGATCTACTTGGCATATACTTGTTGTCATTTACAGTCATGGAACTAGATTAAGTTTCAAAATAGGATCACCTGGGTTACTGGGTAGAAAGCTTGAGAATCACTGTACTAAACCAGTGGTTCTCACACATTTGAATCCTCGCACCACTTTCCTTTTCCTGTGGTACTTATGACCCTGCCACCATTACACATATCTATACACTTTTCTCCCTTCTTCCCTTGCCATCATGCCTTGATCTCCTCCCACCCACAAATCTGCCCCTTTCTACTCCATTTTGGAAATCCCCCCTCCAGCTTAGAATGGTCCCAGCTCCGTAACTTCTTGAAAATGTCGATGGACCGGCAGCGCACATGTGCAAAATGTCTGCCAAGACCATTCTGCGCATGTGCAGCCCTAATCCAATATGGCATCAGCAGCGTCGGTACCATTTTGGAAGATAGCAGCTGTTCTGCCCATGCGTGGAATGGCTGCCCTCTTCCAAAATGGCACTGACACTGCCGGCGCCATTTTGGATTAGGGCTGCACCAGTACAGCAGCATTTTCAAGAAGTTCCAGAGCTGGGACCTGTAGAATAAGAAAGAAGAAGAGAAGGCCTGGCTGCCTGGCAGTGGAGCTGGCTCAGCTGCTGGTGGCTGGGTGTCTTCCGCTGCTGACTGGTGTCGGGAGCTGGCTCCACTGCCAGGTGGCCAGGTCTTCTCCACTGCCCCACAGTGGAGAATGCCCAATGGCCTGGCAGCAGAGCCAGCTCCTGACACAGTCAGCAGCGGAAGAGGCCTAGCTGCCGGTAGAGGAGCCAGCAGCCCAGCCAGCAGCCATGACCCCCACCCTCCAAACCCAGACCTGAAAAAGTAAGAGTCGCATAAAGGGGCCCTGGGGGTGGGGTGGGGGGTAAAGCTGGGCCCTGGGTGGGGGTGTTAGAAGTAATGGATCCCACCCACCCGAGGCCAGGAGTGGGGTGATGGGGGTGGAGGAGGTTTCCTGGCTCTTCCCATTGACTTCAATGGGACCAGTAAATCTGAAAATTGGGAACTGAGAATGGCCCAATTTGTTAATCTCTTGGTTTTAACCGAAAGAGGGACTTTCGGCCTCTTTCAGTTAAAACCAAAACTGAAAATCCCATCCGCACTAAGCACCCTAAAAACTTAATTTAAAAATTGCTTTGCTAAAGAGCTACCAGTCTAAACAGATACCCCACCCCACACCCATTTTGTAGTTAAGGCATTGATATTAAAGGTCTAATCTTGCAAATGGATGGATCCCTGTGTCCCTGTGCCTTTAGAGAGCCTCTAAAGTCAGCCAATCTGCACAGGCTTGGAAGAATACATGGACAGATGTTGCAGGATCTAGTCCTAAGTGACTTTCTCAAGATGACATAAGAAATTTGTGGTAAGCTGACAAATGAACCCAGATTTCCTGAGTCCCAGTCCAGTGCCATACCCAAATAACTGTTCTTTACTTATCAAAACAGGATGCTTAATGACTAATAGCCTAATTGTTGTCAGCTGCACTCACTCAAATAATGTCAGGAGACCCAATCTTATTTGAACAAATTTTAAATGAATTTATCGGCACAATCCAATGAAACTAAGGGTGCTTTCAGACATGCCTTAAAGTGTACTTACAAGTTTGGGTTGCAGGACACATATGCAAATTAAGTGCTGTTTTGATAACGTTGGAAAGGTGTGCCACGCATGATTGAAGCTTTTTGGCGCACTGACAAGTACTTTGTACTGAGCTGCAAAATCCAGCTCGGTACAATGCATTTATCAGTTCGCCTAAAAGGTTCAATCATATGCGGCGCCCCTTTCCGACATTATCAAAGCTGCACCTAATTTGCATGTGTGTCCTGCCACCTAAACTCATAAGTACACTTTAATGCACATTGGAAAGCACCCTAAGAGGAGCCATGTGGTTGCAACCCAGAGTGCTCCCTTATATGTGTATTCTGAGTGCACGCCATCCACCACAGATCAATTGCCTCCCAGGACAGTAATAGTTCTGAAGAACTCCAAGTTAGTTAAGCCTCCTTCCAAAACCCATGTTGCCCATCTCTAATCAAATTGCACTTTTCAAGCTGTTCGCTCCCCAAATCCCATAAAATGGTTTCTAATAGTTTTCCCACAACTGGTGTTAAACTGTAATTGCTTGCTGTAGTTCTTGCCCCTTTTGAATAATGGGTGTTAGATTTGCTACTTTATAGTCTTTGGGAATGTGACCTGTCATTATAAAACTTCTGAAAATATCAGTTAACACTTCACAATTTTCTCTCCTTCATTCTGCTCCT
Organism: Sphenodon punctatus; assembly: GCA_003113815.1. Taxonomy (NCBI): domain Eukaryota; kingdom Metazoa; phylum Chordata; class Lepidosauria; order Sphenodontia; family Sphenodontidae; genus Sphenodon; species Sphenodon punctatus. The sequence goes on along the minus strand of QEPC01012560.1, from coordinate 159,597 downwards.
TTCACTTCCTGCTTTCTCTCTCTTTCAACAGCTATGGATGTGTCTTATCTGGATCTGATACCTGATCCGCCTTTGAGCATGTAACCTTCTAACAATAATTTCTATTGTCATTTGCACAACACCACCTTTAGAATGTGTGGAAATAGAAGAGTCAGGGCTTTAAATAGTGGAGTTTCACTGATTCAGAGATACGCTTGTTTATATCATCAGGTGAGGAGCTCTGTCCACATTATCTTTCTTGAGACAACTTACCATCCAATCCCTTTCTCCCTAAAATAAGTCAAACAAAACATTCCTATTGCTGAAAAGGAAAAAGATAATATGACGATTCATCCTAATGCCTCAGAGATGGATACAAATTTTAGATAAGGTTACTTATAACATATGAGCAATTCAACAGCCAAAACAACACTTCACATGCAGTCCGAGGTTTGCCATTTGTGGAAGTTGTTTGTAGAAGGAACAGTTTAGTAGCAATCTAGGAGAGAGAGAATGATCCCAAATGCAAGAGAAGGAAACAAAGTAGTTCAAATCTCTTTTGTTGGACCAACTATGCAAGCTTTTGGGCCATACAGGACCCTTCCTCAGGCATGTAACAAGTCAGAATAGTAGACTAAGTGAATGCAGGACAAGAATATGTATACATTTGAGTGGAAATTAAAAGCACAGGAAAAGAGAGGCAGGCAGGCAGACAATGCGTACTGAGTTTTCACACTTTAATGTTGTTTCCATTTTTGCTGGGATTTGGTTTGTGGCCATGTTGCAGGATGAGCAACCACAAAGGCCTACTCTGACCAGAAATTCTGTTCTGCATGGAGTCCAACTCTGGCTTGCAAACTCTTGCCAACAGAAGTTGGTCCAGTAAGATTGTCTGAACTGCTTTGTCTCCATCAGAAAGGGAGGAAAGTGTGTACAAGAGTCAAGATTGTTGCTGAAACTCCAGCAGTAGCTTCACCCTATGACCTTTTCTTTTAAAAAAAATCTTTAATACACAATGTTACATGATTCCTAACGGTACTTGTTTTGGAGCTTGGCAGGGCAGAGGTCATGGTCTGGAATGTCACCAGGGCTCCTGCTAACCAAGCAAAGACAATTAGATGATTGTCTAGACAACTGTGCTTTGTGCTCTGTGATAAGCATGTAATTGAGTCTCTGAGGTGATATAAACAAGATGCCCCTAGTCACTATGTTTTCTTCTCGACCTTTCCCTCCTTTCCTTTAGAATCCATGATATTTGTACTCCTCGTGCTAAATAAGCAGCTTCTCCCTTCCATTCCTAGGCTGCATGGAGGTAGACTATGATGAGTTGTGATGGGGTTATAAGAACAGCACCAATAATTCCTAAGCCTAAATCACTACAGAGAACTAGCTTCCTTGGCTGCCTTATGCACTTAAAATTTCTCTTTAGGCATAGTCAGCTAAGCACCAGGAATTAAGCCCAATGACTCGGTCCTTTTAAAGTTGGAAATAGTATCACCTATCCAACAGGATCACACATGTAGGGTAGCCGGTTCAAAATTTCAAAAATAAGGGACACCAATGAACTGACAGACACTGGAATAAGAGACGTTCATCATATTCCATGGAGCTGTGGAATTTGGAATGAAGGACATTTGTTATGCATATAAGGGATGTCCATTCAGGGCTATAAGGCTCTGAAATAAGGGACGTTTAAAATAAGAAGTATCCCTTAAAGTAAGGGCAATCCTACACACGTGGTACAAACATCTCTTTCACACACTGGCCACCATTCAGAAGGCTACGGTTTAAAATGAAAGCTCTTTGGGCCAGAACTCCCTTGCACTCTATGCATGTACAATAGGACCTGCGTCACAATTGGAACCTTTAGGCCCTACTGAAACACAAATCACCTTATCGCACAGTAGGTGTACCTCCCTAATCTCTGAACACTACTCTCATTGGGATCAGTGCCCCTCTGAGCGCTAATATAAACATTCACCTTAGAGGTGAAAGGAACATCTGACAGGAAAGTGCTGTCTGTTGGATTTAGGTGCTCTGATCTGCATCCACTAGATCAGGCCTGCTCCACAGGCAAATATTGTTTATGTTTCATTAGTCGTTCAGTTCAGTTAACTTGTGTTGGGTTCAGCCGGCCATTCACTTGTTTGTTTGGTCCAATTAGTTGTCTGTTTAGTTTGGCCTGGTTTGGTTCAATCGTCATTTGGCTAGGTTCAGTTAAGCTATGGTGTTTGGTCCATGTGGGTTGGGTTGAGTTAAGCCTTTTTATTCAGGTTGGTTGAGTCGTCTGTTCCTTAGTTCAGATTTGTCCAAAAACTGTGCAGGCATTTCCAGCCAAACCTCTAACCGAAGCCCTTACAAACCAGACCAAACACAAACTGAACACACCCACCCAAACTGGATGAACCCCCCATCCTAGACAACCTCAAACCAAACCACATCCAAAGTGGACCAGAATTCCACTCTGATTTGGATATTCATCAACCAATTCGATCAGGAGAAATAAGATATTCAATATCTGTTTCATCTCTAATTCCCCCGGGTCATTCATCATACATAATAAATAATGATCGTCTATACTACTGTGGCAGTACTGGAAGATGCTGTGCACACTGGTGCAATCCTTATTTGCCAGTTCTGCGATGGGCTGCATACACAAAAATAACATGCCAAAGTGACAAGCTAGACTTAAGTGGGTGCCAAATCCTTCACCGCAGGAGGTTGCTGCCTGTATTGTGGAAGCACCTGTACCAGGGGCAGGCTTATGAGTAGTGAGACCACACTTAGGTCCTGACTACATGTCAGGGCTGTGTTGCATTCAGAGGACTAACATGGCAATGATACTCATTACTGCGAACAACGATTTGGCACCCGCTTAGGTCTTTCCAGGGGGAGCACTGAGACTACACAACCAACTCCTCAGTGCTCCCACCAGAAGGGAGGATCAGCCACACAGGACTCCTAATCTTGGCAGGGAGCAGGCTCACACCCTACCTCTCAGTCCCACATACATTTTGAGTCTCAGCCTGGAGCTTACAGTGTGGGCTGGGTGCAGCATTCCTGCATCTTTGTTGTCTCTCCCTTGATCCGTCTCCTCTTTGCCATCCTCTCTCATCCAGCACCGTACTCGAGCAAAAGTATGGCAAATAGAAAGGAACAGTTATGCCCCATGTCTTAGATGTGATGTATTTTCTAACATACCCTACACTGCCTGTTATGTATTTTGTACCAGCAACACATTGTTGGCTGATATTTAACTTGTGACCCTCCATAACCACCACCACCCCCGAGATCCTTCTCAGATATGCTTGTTGTCCTTCATTTTGTATTAGTACGTTTGGTTTTTTCTCTCTTATGTGTAACCCTTTACATTTGCCTTTACTGAATGATTCCTTTCTTTTGCAACTGAAACAAGACTCGAAAGCATTAGAAGAAATGATCATGAACACAACAGCAATGAATAAGAAAATCAGCTTGACAATTAATTCTCTTGTCTCACAGTGGGCACCTAGTCCCATTTATAGTTCAAACAGAACAAAGTCTTTGGGCAGGTGGGCCCAGACCCAGTCCCTGCCTCCCTGTTCACAAACATCTTCAACTGAAGAAAAGGTAGATTCACTTGAACATAAACCTATTGAGCCAAGGGGCCTGCAAACCCACTCTGAGTAGTATCTCCTACGGCACTCTCTGTAGAGAGAGTCCCTTTTTAAGCCAAGCATGGAAGGTGTAACCTCTTGTGAACATTTTTTCCACACCCCTGACCAGGACTCAAGAGAATCCTTCCTGGATGTTACACTGAATGCACCCTGTGTGAAGGAAGGTCATTCACAGCCCTGTGCAATGCAGACACAAATCAATAAAGCTGACAGCTTTGTATCAGACTATCAGGTCTGATTGCCTTGATTTAAAGAGAGTCCCAAACTTGGAGTATAGCAGCCACAACAAAAGCTGCATGCAGCCTGAACACGAAGTGCCTGTTATATCATGCAAAGGCTGCTTCTATCCCAGTTCGGAGCAAATCCAGAATACACTTTATTTATATTCTTTAAACCATACTCATTGGAATGCTTGAGCTTTTAGCCAACTTCTGCCAGATAAGTCTGTTTGAAAATTTCTTATAAACACCAAATGAGCCATCTGAGCAAACTCAGGCTTATGCTTATTCTTTTTGCTCTCCATGCCCCTCCTTTGTCTCAAATCTCACCCCGATAGGACAATAACATAAAACCCAGGCAAACCAACCAAAGCATCTAGAATCCCAAACATTCCATGTAAAACTCCTGTTTTATGAGTCTCAGAGGGTCCTTAAAGGGCAAGAACGTCATCATTTGAACCATGCTAGGAGCTGTTTAAAATGAGATTTAATGCTGTTCCTTTAAGGGACAGCACCACTTAGCATAACATGTAACATTACATGAATTTAGACATTTTTATTAAAATGGGGAAAGAGCGGCCCTTTTGGAACGCATCTCTGAAAATTTCAACTGGCAGCTTTCAACCTAGATGCAGGAGAGGGTGATGGAAATGGTTAGAGGCTTGGAAAGATTTGGGGTAGACGCCGGGTGGAATGAAAAAAAGTTTAGGACTATTTAGTTTAGAGAAGAGATGGGTAAGAGTCAATTTAGCCCTTCATGAAATTAAGAAAAGAGAGAAGTTTAAGAGGCAAAATTTGATATGCATAGAAGAAAATTATATTTACACATTACATAATTTATCTATGGAACTCCTAGCCACAAAATCTTGAGGCAAAAGACATACTGGGTTTCAGAAAAGATCAGCCATTTAAACTGAACATGAAGACATCCACAGTTCTGTGGATATGGCAGGAACAATCCTGAAGCTGTTTGGTGCCAGCAGCACTAGCTTCTTGGACCAATGTAAGCATTGGTGAAGCAAATGGGTAGTGCTGAACAACTTCACGACTACACTCAAGTCACTGGAGAAAGGAAAAACAGGTTTTGTCTCTGGTTTCTGGTTCTTTTACAACACGTTTTAAGTAAGAAAGGCACTCAGATTCTAGGACTATAGACAGGTGTGCCATTTCAGTATTTGGGGGCCTCCCTGCCCCCTCTTCAGCCACCTGGGGAACTCGGAAAAGTGTAGCAGGCCAACCCCACTCCATCTAAAAGCCAGTCTATTTTGGGAGATGACAGGTTGTCTGTATTGCACCAACCTATGTGCCTTGAAGTCCTGAATCAATGTCTGTAGGTTCTGACATAACTCGGAGCCCCCCTGGATTGAAGGTGTACTCACAAATTGTACACTGCTACACAAGGAATATCCTCTTTTAAGGTAACGGCCCTACCTGGCAGTTCTTCTGTCCTCACAATTCAGCTGAGTAGAAAGTATCCCACCAAAACTCCCTTGCCAAGACTTAGGGAAGGAGAAAAGGGCAGTGCTTCTGCTTTCTTACACTATGTGACTTCCACCAAAGAGTAGGGCCAGTCTTACAAATGGAGGCCCTAGGGCCGAGGCCCAGAGTGGGAGGAGTTGGAAGGGCCAGGGTGTGCTGGGGAAGAGCAGCAGCCTGGCATGAAGTACATGGCTGCTGTTGCCACCGAGAGGACCCCTGAGTTGCTCTGTTGAGGAAGAGGGGAGTGGCAGTAGCAATGGGGCAGCCCAGATTCTCCCTCCCATTCCCCCTGAACAGCAGCAGTAGTGGGGTGGTCTGGTTCCCCTGATCTAATTTGAGTGGCAGCAGTAGGAGCAGTGGCAGCAAGCGAATAAATTCCACCTCCCACCTCATTGTATGTGTTCCTCTATTAACTAAATCAATGGGAAGCAGTCCACTAGTATGCATGATTTTTTTATATATATTTTAAGATTGCTTTTTTAAAATATAATTTTCAGTCATACACCAGACCAGTCAGTCTGTTTTAAATCTACATACATTCACATATGCTAATAAAGACATTGCTCTCCATAGATCTGGAGCTTTGAAAGTGGCTAGTGACCACAAAAACGTTGGGGACCACTGCTCTAGGCGTACATCCTCAATACTCCTGAACATACCTAAGCAGCGTATGTGACATGTTACCACATGGTAATTCATTTGTCAAAAAAACCTCTTCCATGGAGCACCACAGATTTATTTATTTATCTTTAAAAATGTGATACCCCACACCCATCCTCCCTTGGGCAGCTCAGGGCGAGTAACCGTTTATGATGTGGTATAAGTATTCACTGAATCCAGGGTGAATTACCATGTGATGACTTGGTGCATTCTAAAGGTGGTGGAAGTTTTCTGTAAAATCTACATTTCCAAGCAAACCTTGGGGCCAAACTTGTGAGGAAACTCTGTACCCTGACACTAAGTCGTAGACTGTCGTATGATTGGGTGGTACAATAGAATCCACTTAGGTAGAACTTGCGTACGTTGAATTTCTGGGTAAGTCTAACTATTTTGTTTTCCTCAGCCCCAAGTCTATGGAACTGTAGAAGTCATTCTGAACCCTGATAACTCACATTTTTAAGGGTGTTTAGGGTATACTCATCTAGTTAAAAGCAACAGGACCTTTCAGTGTATTAATGATTTCTTAGCAGCATGTCATTAAAATATTGTAGCATATGCCCTCTCAGGGCAAGGTTTCATGTCAGGCATGAGAGATGAGTGTTAGGGGACATCAGTTCTCTCCATTTCTGGCTCTCCGGGCATTCAGACTCACACTGACAACCAGGAGAGCTGTGTGTGTGTGTGTGTGTATGTAAAATTCAGTCAGTTCTGACCCTAGTCATTTCATACAGACTGCAGAGGGAGTGAGCATCATATTTCCCTGTGTCCAGGCCATCCAAGACTTCCAGAGTCAGAACTGGCAGAATTGATCACAGCTGCCACCACCCCTGTCCACAAACCCTCCCCACCACTCCCACCAACACACACACACACACACACACCATGCTTGCTTTCTGCCCTGACCCTATGCTTTTGAGGGATGGAATGGTAACTTACTGTCTGCTTAAGTAGAATTTCTGGTAAGTCCAACTTCTTTACGTGGCCGGAGAAATTTAACTCCACTGTAGCTAGAAAAGGTATGTGAAAATGTTAGCTCATATTTGAAGCATTCCTAAACCAGCGCATTTAAACCAGTGTGGAACTCCCTCCCGCTGTAGGTCTGCTTGGCCCCAGACTTTCCCTCTTTTCAAAGACAATGTAAGACCTGGCTGTTCCACCAGACTTTCGGTGAGGGAGACCCGGAGGGGGGTGGGGGTGTTTCAGCTGCTTTGGGTTTTTATGTAATTTTTGTATTTATATTTATTTTTATATATATATGTTTTTTATGTTTATCTATGTTGTGAGCTGCTCCGAGCTGCTGTGGCAAGAGGGGGTGGCTATAGAAATCAAATGAAATAAATAAAGAAAATAAATATACTACAACTGATAGGAAAATGCTTACGTTCATCTTTAGCATGAGCCTCTTCTCTTCTCCTTCACACGTTCTGATCCAGGGAGCAAGTATCATCCATAGCATTTTGTATCTTCCAACCTTGGACTGCACTGCACTGCCAACACCTCATGATTTCATCACAGGTCCCATGATATTAGGGTGTTTTCTTAAGGCCTCAGCACTTGGAGCCATGAGATTACATAAGAATCTCAGCTTCCATTTAGGATAAATTAAATTACTAGTTTTCACAGTTAAGGAAAAAATACTGAAAACATGGTGACAATCCATCCTTAAAGCTCAACAAACAGAAGGTGAAATAACACACACACACACACACACACAGATTTTAAAATCACCTAGTTTATAAGCCAATTCTCTTCTTTTGAGGGGCAGGACTGGAAACAGGGAGCCCAAGTCATGATTTCCGAATGCTTAGGGCTGGTAATTTGGCCTGCTTCTCCCTCCTTAGGCTGTTATTTATTTAATTAACAGAATTAATTTAACCCTAAAATCATTTTGTGAGAATGCATTTCCAAAAGATGCAATAAAAAAATAGAGTCCTTTCTGTTACAGCAGTGTGCTTTACTCCATCCTGGTAGCGTAAAGGTGTCTTTGTGTAAATGAGAATCAGACTCATATTTCTTTATTTTACAAATTATACACACTGTTTGACCCTATGAGGCTCCATTCATTGACAAAGTGGCTCTTTGATTGGCAAAGGTCATATGCCAATGATGTAGACTAAATATCCAAGCAGAGAAGTTATTCTTGGACCTCTATGAAACAAGATCCTCCATTACTTTCTCTTATAAACGCTTCTGACCAAAATGGCTTCCTATTCCCTCAAAGTTGTTTTTAAAAAAAATAAAATAAAATCGTGTTTTATTAGAAAATATTGTGAACTGAATGGATTCCAACATGGTGGTTTGCCTTCTGAGCTGTAAAAAACAACTGGGTGCCGGAGGGAGAGGGGGGGCGGGGAGAGCCTTAGCATAGAAATAACATGGAAGTTGCCCTAAAGAATGTTTATTTTGCTTGCTGTGCTGATGACTTTGAAAACCAGTAAATTTTTCTTTCAGGTCAATTAAACTTTTGTTCAGTAAAAGCACACTGGAGACGAGACTCTAGGAACATACGGTATTGACTGCAAACCTCTAGCATGCAGGGAGGAGTATTTTCAGCTTAACACAGGTAAGTGGTATCAGAGGCTATAATTTCCCACATATGCACTCCCTGAGTGTGGTGTGTGTTTTTGCATGAGGGAAAAGAGTTACTGCTGAGATTCCAGGAGCGTGCCTGGAGAAGCTGCTGCAAGCTGTGGAATTCACTCCTGGAGGAGGCTCGCTTGGCTATCACGCTCCTGCTATTTCGGCATGTATGTAAGACCTGGCTGTTCCGTCAGGCTTTTGGCGAGCGGTAGAGGTAGGGGGGTAGGGTTTTTCTTTCCCTGCATATTGTATTTTAAAATTGTTTTTAAAATTGTTATTGTTTTATTGATTATTGTTGTTTGCCGCCCCGGGCTGCCCTGTGGGCAGGAGGGGTGGGATACAAATTTTACATAAATAAATAAAATAAATAAATTGGTACACAGTGGAAAACCATGGCCCTGCAGAATGATCAAATGGCTCCCTGTAGGATACCATGTTACATTCAAACCCTTAGTTCTTATCTTCGGGATTCTTAACGATCTGAACCTGGGATGTCTGGGCCTCCTTAATTTTCCAGGAGGATTATCATGAATGACAATACCACTTGCCTGATATAAAGATGAAGATCATCAATGCAGGAAGATCACAAGCTGGCTTGGGAGCCAATTCAAAATTGTGAGACCGACTTCTGCTGAATCACGGAACCACCACATACAATACATGCATGTATGTATTTATGGTAAATTTATTTTAATTGATATTTTGTTACTTTAGGGTTTTTGTGATCCAAGATACATATCCTCAGCTAATAAGCACACATGACACATCATAGATTTTATTATAACAATATCAGAGGCGGCATGCAAGGGTGTAGCAAATAATAGGGACACGCTGTTCTGCTGCACCAGGACCCATAAACCTGTGAGACCCACAACCTGGTGCAGCTGCATCCCCTGCCATTGTGGGAAGGGGCCAGCTACCTTATTCCATCTTCTGCACTGGAGCCCATTACAAACTACACCTCTGGGAGTATGGCCTAGTGGGTCTCACGGGGACTTGGACGGGGACTTAAAAGTCCCATGTTCTGTTCCCAGTTCTGCTGCATAGGTATAAGCAAATCAGTTTGCCTTTCTTGGCCTCCATTTCCTGTCTCACCTTGTTTGTCTTATTTATTGATGGTCAGATTCTTAAAGCATGCCGCCAGCACAGGCCCCATTCACTTCAGTGGGTCCTCTTCTTGCGTTAGCAGCATTCCGAGGATCAGGCTGTCCAAGCATCAGTACTTTGAGACAGGGACAATCTCTCACCATGTGCTTGTACTGTAAAATCATAAATGTGTCCATTCACTCATTTTTCTCTTTGGAAAACAAGGGAGAGAGAAAAAAAGGTTGAAACACACAAGACTCATGCTAGTCAGACTGCTTAATGCTCTGCGGGCAAAGCACTCAGGAATGTCTGTGATGGGCAACATGTAAAAACCTAAACAGAAGACAACAGATGAGCTAATAGCTCCTTCTCCATCTGTAATTGCCAGAGTCCAGCAGATTTAGGGAAGCAAAATGCTATTCACAGACAGGTGCCAAAGAGGAGCCTTTGTATCAGAAATGTGTCTGTTTGTTTCTGCTGCTCAGAGTAAACTGAACCCAAATCCAGCGTTGCTTTTGTTGGCAGTTTCCCTCTGAGCAGTAAACAAGCAGTAGGGCTGAGAAGCCAATCCAAGCTCATTTGGCCAGTTATTTGATTGAAAGGTGATACTGCACGTTTAAATGGTTTATCCCCTTCTTGTTAGTGGCATCATTCAATCAGGACTACTAAGCCTCCAAGTGAGTGGACTGCAAGTGTCAAGGGAATTTCCTCACTCAAACCAGGAAATGTGGGGTTTGTTAGTTCAAACAGCATCTGTAGGAAGCTAGTAAACAACAGCTGAGATGATGAAAGATCAAATCAACTCCTTGCTTTGAAGCAAAAGATATTAAAACCGCGAGTGTAACAATTCTTATTATAGCTCAGCCCCCCTGCCTGCTTTTCCCCACGAACATGCTGAGATTCCTCTTGCTGCATAACAAGCTATAGAATACAAATCCAGGAACATGTCAACAAGGCCCTTGAAAGCAACATGAAAAAATGACTGAGGCCAGTTTTGGGGTGCCACCGTTAAAAGCAATTTGTTGCCTTTATGCCTGGAATGCATTTAACAGCCTTCCAGACCATGAGTCACCTGTATTATAAATACCCAGGACTGGACTTAGGATTTTAGCACCCCTACACAACTCTGGCTGCCGCCCGCCCCGCCAACTCCAGAGCCTCTGGTGCGTGTGTGCACTGCAGGGAGGGAGACAATGGTGGCGCCCAGCACAGAAGCAGAGTCTCTTCCTCCGTGCTCAACACCACTGCAAAAAACATTTGCGGGGGGTTCGGGGATGGAATGGGGCTTCTCCACTAGGTTCATTATTCTTAATAGTATGTGTTGGCGTTCCTCTGCTAGTGGCTTCGTGAACACATCCGTTGTCATATCCTCTGTAGGACAGTATTGCAGATCTAGGAGTCCTTGTTCCTGTGAGACTTTCAGGAAATGGTATTTTACATCATTGTGCTTGGTTCTGGGGTTGAACCTTTCTGTTTGCACCAGCGCTATACATCCTTGGTTGTTTTCCAGGATCGGCGTGGGTCTGTCCAATTTTTGCCCCAGATCATTCAGAAGCTGTCGCAACCAGATAACTTCTTGGCTGGCGTGTGCTGCTGCCACGTACTCTGCTTCCGTAGAGGAAAGTGTCACAGAGGCTTTTTTCCTACTGCACCAGCTGACGGGTCCTCCACCAAGCAAGAATAGGTAGTCACTGAAAGATTTTCAGTCCGAATGGTCTCCAGCCCAATCTGCATCCACGTTCCCTATCAGGTCTGACGTGGAAGTTGCTGGGAGCCATAGCTTGAGGTGCACAGTCCCTTTCAGGTACCATAAGACCCTTTTCACTGCATTCCAATCCCTTTGGGTTGGGGCTGAGACTTGTCTACACAGTATACCTATTGCCACTGTAATGTCAGGCCTTGTGATTGTGGCAATATACAAGAGTTTTCCTATCACCTTTCTGTATTGCTTATTGTCTGGCAGCAATAAGCTTGGTTCTTTGTCCTCCTTTGGGTAGCTGGTTTCCATACAGGTTTTTGTTGCCTTTGCACCCACCCACCCCATGCCGAAACTTTCTATCATCTCTTCTATTGCCTGTCTTTGGTTGAGAAGATAGCTTCTGTCATCATCTCTTTCAATTTGTATTCCAAGGTAGTACGTTATGTTACCCCGGTCCTTAGTTTCAAAGTCCTGGCTTAGAGCTCTCATTGTTTCACACTCGTCCCTTTCTTGCTCAAAGCATACGATAAGGTCATAGACATAAATTAATACAAAGATCCACCTGCCCCTTAGTCTCTTTGTGTATAAGCAGTAGAGGTGGGACCCCAGGCCCATTACCGGCTACCGGATTTACCGGTTACCGGTTCTCTAAAAACCAGATTCCCGGATTAAATCCGGTATACCGGTACCGGTTTTATTTCATTGATTTCAATGGGGCGCTGTGTCCCCATTGAAATCAATGAAATAAATTAATTCCTTCCCCCTCCCCCTCCCA